>ML685768.1:2571859-2613887 GCA_007922175.1 Pelusios castaneus
TCTTTCTTTCTTTCTTTCTTTCTTTCTTTCTTTCTTTCTTTCTTTCTTTCTTTCTTTCCAGTGCAGCAGCCTCAGCATGTGAAGCTGTGACTGCCACTTACTGCAGTTTCCACAGAAGCAAAAATCTATATCCTCTCACTCAATCCAATACCCTTTTCAAAACCGAAGTAATGCAGGGGCTGGCAACCTTTGCTGGCCCCCATGCCAGCCCCACCCACTGCACCTGCAGCAGGTGATGGGGGCGGGACCAGGCCTCCTGTTCCCGGCCGGGACTCGGGCCGAGGCCGTCTCCCACCAGCCTGGCAGCTGCCGGTTCCTAGCCAGGGCCAAGCAGGGGCAGAATCCTGCCGGCTCAGCAGCCTCCGGTTCCTGACTGGGGCAGGCTGACCTGCCCTCTTTTGGGCCGTAGCTGGGGCCAGCTTGCTGGCTGAGGCAGCTCTGGGTGGGCTGACCTGCCTGCCCCGCTCCCTTCCATCAGCCCGGCCCAGCAGGGTGTGGGGCCAGCAGGGGCCAGGAGCCCCTGTGCGGCGGCTTCTTGGGAAGCGTGGCAAGCAGGGGCCTGGAGCTGCGGCACGTGGCTCTTGTGGCCCGAGGCCGCACTGGGGGGGGGCGGGGCCAGCGGGGAAGCCTGAGTAGCACCGCGTGCAGCTCAGGCTTGGTCTGCGTGCCACTTTTGGCACGCGTGCCAGGGGTTGCCAACCCCTGAAGTAATGCTTTTGAATGCTACCCCACTTTCCCTGAACTCTCATCAGTCATTTCATACTATATATATATATATATATATATATATTTATAGATATATCTCTATATATATATATATATATATATATATATTTTTTTACCTTGAGGCATCTCAGTTCTTCATAAAGAATCTTTCCATCTTTGGAATTCTCCCTGAATTGCTGTGGCAAATGTTCAACTTTTTCTTGGACTTTGCATGTGAACCTTGAAAAGCAGGAGTGCCTTAACATCTAATTGTATATACATAGTCGTACTGTGGATTCCGGCGCATGTTTGCATACCAGGCAATGAAATGGCAGATGAACTAGTGATAAGGTAATAAAAAGGAGAAGGTAGATATAAAGAACCCACCAAATAAACAGGCCTTCAAAATTGGGTTGAGAGAACTTGAGATGAAACGGCAAGACTATGGCCCAAAGAGAGAAAAGGATGAAGGTTCTAGGAATTATGTCCTAAACTTGAGGTTAAAGATATACTTCATTGCTATGACAGAAGAAGCTAAGTAACTGTTTTTACAGTGCTAACCAATCACTATGACCTAAACTATAATTTTAATTTATACTTACTAAACAAGCAGTCCTCATATTTGTTTAGTCTACTGACCTATCACTGTTTCCATTAATCATAGCTCAAAAAGGTCAATCTAACCATTTCATCCTTAAATTTAAAGTCATTTCTCCAATCGTTAGCTGCTGCACACCCAAGAGTGTCAGAATACATACACAACCTTCAATTTGTGTAGTTTTGGCTGGGATTGGCTCTAATTTTTTAAGTGTTCATGTAGAAACAGAATTAAAGGCTTGGCATCCATTATCTGTAACTGGTCTTATTAGTACACTATACAACACCAACAAAATGTTCTTGTCTGCACCCCGATTGTTCACAGCAATACTTTTAAGCAGGTTAATCTTGTCTTTACATTTAGTCCTGATATTATCTATGATCCTTCCAAGTGAGTTTATCAAACATAGCTCCTGAGAATATAAAATTTTGAACTCTGTATTTTTTCAGTATAGAGATATAGGTTCCATTCTTCCCCAGTCTTCCTTTTTGTGAAGATCATTCCCTATGTTTTAGCCAGTGAGAACTTACATCCCCAAGAATCTCTCCATTCTGAAATCCCCCTAAATGTCTCATTGGTTCTCTACACAGCTATCTTAAATCTTCTATGTTTGGCATTATAGCACAGTTATCTACAAATAGGGTAATTCCTATTCCTGCCCATGTACTCTTGGGGAGATCATTAATCATAATATCAATAAAGAGATCTGATCCTCCAATAGCTACAAGGGCTAGTGACAGCCAATCAGAACCCAGCAGACTCAGATAAAAGGAGCTGCAGAAACTCACCATTTCATTTCCTGGCTGGGATCAGAAGGGTGCTTGTCTTTAGTGAAAAGCTCTTGAAGGGTGGTTAGACTTAGTTTTCTGCCTGCATTTTGTGTAGCAGGGTTTCAGGGAGAGATAGAATCTAAGAACCTTAATCCTAAAATAAGGGTAAAGATGACAGGGCAATATACGAAGAGGCCCAGGGAAGAAGCAGCAATGAACTAAATTGAGAAATACTGGCTTCTGTTTATAGGATCCCTGGCTTGAAAGTGGGAAGGGTGGGCCTGGGTTTGCCTATCAGGCACAAGTGAATTGACAGAAATCTTGTGGAAGAATGGACTGCACTCATGTGCCTTCTTGTAGCCAGGTGTCTCTGTTCTACCCTTTATCCTCCCAGGCCCTTTTACAGGGACCCACACACTTGCTTGTACAATCACCATTTGTAAAGGGGTATGTGTTTTCCTCAAACAATAACATAAATATAAAACTCAAAATCCCAAAAATCTGTCCTAAGCCTTGGTTCTTATTTCAGAGCCTGTAAGAGCACAAGGGTGCCTTCACTGAATCCTTTTCCTTATTTATGAGTTTTGGGGGGTGACCTGCCTTGGAGTTCAGTTTGCAGCTGCCCTGCTCAGAGATAATTCCCTTAGTCTTTACAGAGTCAGTTCCCTCAAACAACTGTTTCAGCTTTCTTACAAGGAACCAGCTGCTTCCAGTTCCTTTCACACACCAGGTATCTCTGGTTATCTCATTTAGCAAGCTTGTGGGCTTCAAGTCTCCTGTAGGCAGCTCTTACTCCTTTTGCGCTCTCTCTAACCCCACACTGTAGAAAGAGGTTAGCTGGGAGTGAGAACAAATGGCTGAATTTGATGGCCCCAGAGTAAGGAGTGAAGACCTTAGTGAGAGTAAATAGACTGTTTATTTAATGAACTCTTTAATACCCCAGAAGGGGTTAATTTTGACTTTGTGACTTGGTCAGAAGCCCAAGCCACTGAAGACCCAAAAAGGTCAGCAAGAAGTCTGCAGAGGGTGTGATATTGGCCTGTGCCACTCAGAGGTGAGTGTTCTCTTATGTGCCTGTAAGCATTATAAATCTCTCAATGTCAGATATCGCCGGTCTTCGGGACTTCCATGGTATATTGCTGTTGTGTACAGTGTGACAGTGTCTAAAGGCTAATAATGCTGATTATAGTAGGAAACCTATTTTAAAGCCAGCTTCAAACTGATGAGTTTCTGGGACAAATAGTACTCCTCTGTATTGAAATAAAGAAATTAGTGACCGTTAAACTTGAGAGGAAAGTCAGAACAGATATTCTCATGGGAAAGTGTGTGTCTACGGTGTTTAGTGTTTTAGAGGAGAAAAGATATGCAGCCAGATGAAACAAAGAACCCTGGGAATCCCTGAAAAAATAAGCAGTTCATTTGGCTAGTTACAGGCATATGCAGAAAGGAGAGCAGGGACATGGCCATTACCCAGAGTTTAATACTATAGCCACCTGGAAATGATCATGGGTATACTGATCCAGGCTGTGCGATTGTAGTTGGGGGAAGAGGTCATAGGGAGTTTTCTTTTGCTCCATAGCCCATGTTCAGGGCCATCTCTAGAGGTGGGCGGGCCCAGGGCCAATCAGTCTGTGTGAAGGCCCTTCCCCCCCCACCTCCTGACCCCAATCCTGACCTCATGCTGCTCCCCCCACACCCTGTGCCACCTCCCTAGCCCCACTATGGTGCTGAAGCACAGGGCCCACTGAACTGCTGGGCCTGGAGCAGTTGCCCCAACATGCCACTCCCTAGGAACGGCTCTGCCCATGTTCATGCCTGCAAGGCAGAATATTCTAAACCTACTACTCAAGAGCATTAGGCTGGGAGATCAGCCACCACCATAGTTGGTGTCCTGTGGCTTAAAGGAGGCATAATTTGTTAGTTAAAGGTCAGGATGAGAGCTGTATAGCTTTCTGTGTGCCATGGTCAGTTGTACATATGGAAAGGGATTACATGCTGCTTCAAGACTAAAGTGTGCTCAAGTAGTAGTATGATACATTGTTAGAGATGCTTTAGCAGAATTCCTAGAAATCTGTTTTTCTGGTGAGACTCGTATAGCCTGTGACGTGGTTCGTATGGCAGCATCATTATTCAAAATAGGGCCTAAGGATATGGCAAAATATTAAAGAGCACTTAGTTTCACATTTTGGTAACTCTTATGGGACCAGTGGAGAACATATCTAAAAATAGCACCTTAATTAAAGATAGCCAACATGATTTCAGGAAAGAAAGGTCACGGTTTGTTAATGCTGACTTTTGGGACTTCCGTGGTATATTGCTATTCCGTAATGGCAGACAAGAAAAATGCAAACAGTAATTTAGAAAACACTGAAAGAATTTCCTATGAAAAAAAGTAAGGTGCAGCATTTTTGGAGGCATAACAGGAGCAGATTCTATTAAGGCAGAGAGGGTCAATTGATTAAAGAGCTGGAAAAAATAGCATTTTTTTTCCATAAAAAGAGGTTATTGTGATATATAGCAGAAATCAATTTTTATCTTTATCTTTTTATTTTAATTAAGTCATTTAGGCTCCTAAAATCAGGTGTTTCCATTTGTGTGTATGGGTTCATAAGATTTTTATAAACTTTACTTTTCAAATAAATTTGGCCATTTTCAAGTCACAGGCCTGCCATAAAACTTTGAGCCTTCCCACTCATTGTAACATTAAAAGCAGCTTCATTGTGTGAACAATAAACCAAAGTGATAATCTAGATTGAACCCTTTGTTTACTTTTTTGATTATTCCAGTCCTCTGTATCTTGTTTTATATAATTTTCTGTGCATAGTTAATGTTTTCCCACAGCTTTTTAAGCTGAAGACAATACATGCTCTAAACACCCAACCATCATCTTCATCTATTTGGTACATAGTATTTGTTGTCAAAAACTGCCTAATGACTGTGTTTTGTTTGCAAAACCAGAAACATAAAGCTATCTTTTTGGTTAAAAAACTAATTGGTCTGATTAACTTTTAAAATATTCTTATTTTTATCCAAGATACCTAGTCCATTAAGTAAATTGCAGTCTGATTATGTTGCAGTATAGATAATTATATATATTGACTAAGTTTTTTTTAAAAAAACTTCTCACAAATAAAATATAGGGTGGCTTTCGGGGCTGGAGGCAAGTGCTCTGAAGCTAGGGGTGCTGGGAGTGCCCACTGGTCTGAAGTGGTTTCCAACATATACGGAGTTTACTGTTTTGTTCAATGGCTTTTAGTACACTCAAGATAAAAAATATTCCAATGCCACTGGCTGGAGGCTTTGGGCTGTCCAACACTGATTGCTAAGGAACAACACCTGTGTTGAATCAGGTAGTTTCACTATAAGAGCATCAGGAAGATGTAGTGCTGACAAAGATTGTTTTTATTTTTAATCTATTACTCACTTTTCAGAGATTGCTTTACTGGACAACAGCAAGGCAAAACTTGGAATATCATGCATTAAATCAATATATGATAGACATGGCATTGCTGCAGGGGTAATCAATGTCAGACAACAGTTTACAATTTGCAGGATATGAATTCAAGAAATTTGAGAGACACTGTGTGTTCTGTCCAATACTACAAAGAGTTCTAGATACGCACAGCTGAATGATCTAGTAGAGAATGGTGTAATAATAAAGAGGCTACTACAAAAGCTAAATGCTAATGTAGATCCTTACTTGACTTTGCTTATTTGTAGGGTAACACCTTTGAGATGTAGAGTGTCTCCCACAGAGATTCTGTTTAATGGAAAACTACAAATGAGACTGCCTAATTTTGTACACAATGGTGTTAAGAATGACCATGATGTAAAAGGGTTGAAGATAGCCGATAAAGAAAAACAAAGGATGTTCTATGACAGAGGCTCATGAGAACTAGAGCCCTTGCAACATCAGGATGTTGTGCACATAGAGAATGGAAATTGATGGGAACAAAAAACAATAGTTACTTGTGCAGTGGCTCATAAGGCAGATGAATTGGTCACTCCTGAAGGATAGACTTGCCCAAGGACCAGGAGACATTTACCATACATTCCTGAAGAAAGGGAGGAAAAAGAGGGAAGTGGAGCATGTGGGAGAGCAGCAGACAGCTGAACCAGCTGATGCAGAGTGTCCCCTGTTGTCATGCAGAGCAACTAAACTGTAGAAAACCTTGGGGACTAATTGACAGTAGTGAAAGTTGTAACAAGAAGCTTAATTCCCTCTATCTGCCATTTTGATTAATGTTGAATAGTTTCTTTAGTTGGAAAAGAGGAGATGTGAACATATGTCCCTTTAAGGTTACCCTTATGTTAGGGGGAGCTGCAAGCTTTTCTAACATAGCCACCCAAGCAGTATTAACACACTCAAAGTTGCAAAGCTGAATCTATAGTAAAGAATATGTTGATCTTCCTAAAGTCTGGACCGAGTCTCCTTATGCAGAACCCACAAACCCTACAGCAGTGTGCCACGTTATCAGGCTTGTTGCAAGAATTACTGGGTTGGGTTCCATTGCTATGTTATGAAGGAAGTCAGACTTAACGATCATAGGCTATGTCTACACAAACTAACTAAAATTAGTTAGTTAGTAAGAATTAACTTAATTTGAACTAGCAAATTTCAGTTTGAACTAAGCAAGTGCCATGCATGGCACTTGCTTAGTTGGAATTAGTCAATTGCATTAAGGTCAATGTGCCGGTTAGTTCAAACTAATATGGCCACACTGGGTTAATTCGAACTAACTAGTTTGAATTAACCATTAGTTTGAAAAGTATAAGCGAATTTATTAGTTCGAATTAAGGAAGCCCTTAATTCGAACTAATGAAAGCCTAGTATAGCCAAGGCTTAAGTTAGTTCGAATTAAGCTTCCTTAATTCGAACTAACTTGCCGGTGTAGACATAGCCATAATGATTGCCTTGAGCCTTAAAAGATAAAATCTATGAATCCATAAACAGTATATATTAGTAGTTTTATATGAGCTCTGGGCCACTTGCTTCTTTACAAGGGAAAACCAACTGGAGGCAAAAGTACATATGAAATTCCAGGAAATCAATCTTAGAGATTTCTTCAATAGCATTTTTCAAGACATGAGTTATGGTGATGCAGACCATGTAAAAAACCAGGAAACCCTAGGGCTCCATACCTGTGGATTCTCAGGCAGTTATATAGGGAGCAGACCCTTCTGTAATGAACTGTTTTTTCTCTCTTGCACCCGCACACAGTCCCTTAGCTCCCATATCTCTGTCCCTCAAGAGGTCCGCTAGCAGTGTGGAGTTACCATAGGTTACATCAATGCTAACTAATGCCTGTGGTCAAGAGGGCCATGCAATGCAAAGTGGCTGTCTCCTAGTCTGCCTCCTTACTGCTATGGTGCTACTACGATCTTCCCATTGTATGTGGAGCACTGTTAGCATGGAGTTTATACAGAAGGTTCTCTGGTCTGTCAGAAAGAAAATGCTGCAAAATTGAAGGGTTACTAGATGAGAAGTTGTCTTGCCCTGTAATCTGGCCACACTTTGTGTCCTCCCCCACCCAAATGCAATGCTTTCTATTAGAAAATGTGGATGGAAATATTTTGTTTGAATTTTAATTTTTTAAAATATTTGTAAATGCTCCATATTTTGGCAGCATCACTTCTGTTTGGTACATTTTTGTGGATGTGTTAGGGATAATTTTCCACTGATATCTCCTGAATTGAAGGATTTCCTGTTGTAATGTCCTTGTGAAATGGGATGACAACAGACAGTTATTTAGTATTCTGCTTTATCCCTTTATTTGATTTTTTTGTTACATTTTTTAAATTGAGAAATATAGAATAGGACTCTCCTGTCACGTCTGTGAATTTGTAGGTAAACTCCTGTTCATGTGAGTCTGTTTTTATTTTTGTCTTATATTTGTGCCAATAATCAGTGTAACAAATAGACTGTATGTCTTGCAGGACTGAAAAATCAATCAAATATAATTAAACAAGCTGCTGCGTGAGCTCATGTTTGCTGTTCTATTCCTGGGTTTAGCTAGCCCGTCCATTCATAGGGCAGCATGTCCTGTCAACAAGTTGCAGGAGGTGCTGTTGTAAGTAAAGCTAATTTTATTAGTGCATATGGTTTTAATGTCCATTTAGTAGAATGAAAATCAGAATGAACAATAATAAATAATTTAAAATCTTGCTAAACTCTTAATGCTGGCGTACAGGAAGAAAGAGGAAAAATTGGGAATTGGATTGGAAGTTTTTCAAAGCCACTGTCCACCCAGGTTCAGATTTCTGGTAGGAGTTTGAGAGGAAGGGGGACATTTGATACAGGAGTCTTCTGTCTGTATATGTGTAAATAGTTATTTAATATATAGGGTCCCAATAGATGGCACTTTAAGTATTATAGTTCCTGGAATTTGTAGGACCAATACTGTATCATAAATGGCTTTCTCTTGCTGCTCTTTATGTGACGCTCTTAATAATGCTGAGGGGGAGTTAGTAAAGAGGGTAAGAGAGAAGTAAGAAGGAAGGGGAGGTCATATGGAGTGAGACTGAACTAAAGTGATTCTGGAAGATGGAGTAAGGGGTGGTACGAGTTGGAGCAACCCACCAGTCAGCAGGAAGGAAGAAAACTTCGGTATAAAAACTAGGGAGGGGGAAAACAAACATTCCCATCCCTCCCAAAAAGTCCAGGTTTTCAGCTGCCCCATTGATGTGTGTTTCTGTTTCTGCTGGCTGACTTTACCAAGGAGTTTCTTCTTCCTTGGGGGGAGGGGATGGGGTGGTAGTGGTAGAACTGCTGGGCACCTGGTGCCCTTGGAGGGATGGGTGATTCGACCCTGTACAGTTCTGGCCCCAGGTAGTGCTGGGGATAAGGAAGGGTAGGTTAGACTGAGTCTCATCATCTCCGTATGTGCCTCGTCCCTCCCCCCTGCAATTGCTTTTACGTCTGCTCCTGCCAACTGTGTCTCTGTCTCTGGGCTGTCTCTTCCTGGCATTTCTCCCTTCCTGGAGTCTACATATATGAGGCATGATGGGTGCTGCATGGGACCTGGTGTCCTCAGATCTGAGGGGCTGGAATGGGAAAGGGGGTGAAATCTCCTGTAAAGTTTTGAGGCAGGGTAGCATGGGATGGGTCCAACCACTCCTGTAACCACTCCGTTTCCGTCCTTGGCACTGCATAGGACCTCATATACCCACAAGGGAACACTGGTGGGAGGGGAAGAAGGAAGAAAAAGGTGGCAGGACAAACCCAGAGTTTCTGAAGGCTCACGAGTTTGCTGTTCTGTCTTGATCCTTTCTGCCTTTCCCCACTCCCTGTATGAATATGACTTGAGGTTGATGACATAGGGCAAGAGGAAGCCTCTGAATAATTTCCAGTCTCTGGACAAATTCTGGAGCTCCTGTCTCAGGTGCAGCAAGCAGCCAAATAAGAAAGCAATCAGTCATCTCTAAAGGAAAAGAGTTGATCAACAAAAGTTAGCGATAGCTGCTGAGGAATCTATCTGTTCTTTTCAGTCAATTTCGTCTCCCTTTAGAGGTAAGAAGATGGTGAAAGGGGTTGTCCAAAGCTTTCTTATGCTCTTTCTCCTGCTTTATAGAGCAGAACTCTGAAATCTTCTGGGGGAAGCCCTTCTGGAATTGAGTTGCTACCTCAGGGAAGTGAAACGTTGACATTTACCACACACAACAAACTGAACACACAAATAAAAATGCTCTTAATTGAAGGTCCACAGCTGCAACCATCCAGAGTTACTGTCTGCAGGGAACATGTCTATCTGTAGTAAGGTTAGTAAGTACTGCATTAACTTTAATGCTTTTGAAAAGATTCAGTTGACCATGAGATGGTGCCACACCGGACATCTCAAGGATTAGTGTTCTGTGCAATGACTGAGGAGATTGGACTTCTTCCTGGTATTGAAATACCTAGTACTATTTTTAATATCGACCTTACTGAGATTTATTATTCTTTCACAGTGGATTGTTAAAATTTGATCCACATAAACTCTTTATTGTGACAAAAATGTTTGAAAATAAGAGGATATAATGCAAAAATAGTAGTAGGGCTTAATAGAAATACATGGTAGAATAGTCATTGAAATAAAAAGAATCATTGTATTCAAGCAGGCTAGATTTAGGAAAATAAACCAGAAGATAAATATTGGAGGATTAAAGGGAATAGAAGCCTGAAACATTAATGTAATAATTGTATTATTGCTTTGTAATAGCCAAGATAATCTTCTCTTCTTATCTGAAAGAACTGTCTGATAAATTTACTAGAGGGAATATTATTTAAAAAAAAACTAGTTCAAGTGAGAAGAAAGCAGAAAGGTCAGGAATGGGTTTTTTTCTGACTGAACGTTACTGCTTAAAATCTATGCTTAAAGGACCAGAGCTGAGTTCTGAGTGGAGGAATTTTGGCTGAGTCAGCCAACATTTCTCTTGGGACCCAAGGGAAGCCACATGTCAGAGTGACAGACTTGCTAACCCTCCAAAAGATACAGGGTGTTTGTTGATATCATTCCCTATTTCATTTTGATAATACACATTGATTTTTGCCTGGGTATTTTTAATCAAGGACCCTTCTTTTCTTGGATCTCATGAAAAGCATGATAATGGGTACACATGTATATCCAATTAGACATAGAATACGCAATGCAATTAGCTGCTGGGCAATTATTAGGCTGTGTAGTATCTTTGCTCCAAATTGTATACTGTCATTTATTATTTCTGAGGCTGCAGTTCTGTTTCTTCAGTCTGATTCATTCTGAGTCACACAGAACACATCCTCATTGAAATGGGGGCTGTTGAGCTTGTTCTGCACCATTAGGTAATTGTTTGAGTCTTTCTCCTGGAGATGTCTGTTGTGCAGGCAGTACAAAAAGACTTGGAGTGTGGGCGTCTAGTGGGAGGATTCAGATTTGAAGAGAAAAAGATACCCAGACCTATTTTACTACAAAAACTTTGACTTGAGCTTAATTCTGACAAACTCACCAGTATTTCTAGTATCAGTTGGTAGACAATAATTCAAGATGGGAAAACTGTTGTTGGTACACAGAACAGACCCGCCACAATTTGGTGAAAGAATCTAAAGCTTTATCTGCAAAGAACTAGACCTTGATTCTGATCTCTCCTCATTTTTTAAGCCAGTTTAGCTCCATTTACATTAGTGAAATTAATTGATTTGCATTGGGTTTAGAGACATCATAACTGAGTTCCTAGTAATTTTGGTGTTTTTATGGGTTAACTCACCAACCCCTTCAGTCACCCAGAGCAACTTTCTTCTGGCGCTCTCTTGGTAAGAAATATGATCAGGCATGTTCTGATTTACAAGAGGGGCATCTGTATCTAGATGGAGTGGCAAGGTGAGATAGCTGCTTCTATGCTGTAGTTTTAGTTAATTTACTCAGACCCTGATTGAAATGCAGGAGTCATTTACCTCTCCTATTTGGAGTGATATCAGATGCAAAAGAATAAACTAAGGCAGGGCACATCATAGAGCTGGCATATTTTGCCACAAAGGGATGTTCCTAGGTGGGGATGAGGCGTTTCCACTTTCTCATGCCATCTGTTACTCCTAAAGGAACATTGTGGACAGCTGAGAAAACCCCTCTTAAATGCCTGAATAGTTGATTTGGAGTAAAGAGGGGAACCAAACAGAATTGCTGACACACACTATGCTTTTGTTTGAAAGCATTGGCTGAAGTGCAGTTTATTTGGTTCAGAAGCAGCAAGGACTTGTGCTAGATCAAGATGTGAATAACAGCTTCAGTAATAACAAGAAATGAAAGTTGCAATGTTAGTACAAAATAACCAGAATGTAAGAGGAGTAACGATAACATTTAAAATAAAAACAAGAATGTTATTGGGATTGCTTTCAGGAGAGGGAGAATGCTGTATTAGGAGAAAATAAGTCCAAATAACATGTCTTATTTATTTTAAATTCTTTTTAACTTTGAAATATCATCCATAGCTGTAAATTATGAGAGCTGCTTTAACTGTAGCTTGCAGTAAAACCTATTATCAGTTTTGTTTGAATTCAGTTCACATTGTCTTCTCATAGGCTATAAAGAGGTTCAATCTGTTCCAGAACAGTAATCACAATCCATTAAACTCTGTTCCCTGTAGTCTTTGTTCCCAGTTGCATCCAATACCGTATCTCTCTGTGTCTGCACATGCGTGGGACAAAACATACTCTCTCTCTCAAGAAGCTTTCAAAATTGCCATGAGAATTTACCAGCCCAGGCACAAACTCCACTTGCTTGCCCTTCAACAGGATGAGAATTACATAGGAAAAAAAAGTGAAGATATTTTACATATTAAAAAAATCCCTGCTGGGGCAAGTAGAATTTAGCAAATATTTATGAAATTAATAATACAGTACTGTGACCTTTAAATTAATCTGTGTGCAGTGTTTAAATCATATTGTGATGCTGAAAAAAATCAACGTTTTCCTCTGGAAGAGACATTGACAAAACATGTTCCTTTGTGTTAAATTCCAAGTTAACTGAGCTCATAACGTAAAATGCTTAAAATTTTGGGTCTGATATTCCCCAAGTACTTAAGCAAGTTTTACATAGCTGTAATGCCACTGATTTCAGTGGAGCAGCTCCTGACTTACATGGGTGAGAAATCAGAACCAGGCACTTCGTAAACTCTCTGACTATGCTCATTGTATTCATTATGAATGATGACTACACAAACAAGGAGTTGTTAGAGTAAAGCTGGAACCAGCCATTTTCTTTGTGGAATTAATTTTTTAAGATTATTTGCTTTTCCAATGCAGGGACACAGCTGCCCAAAGGACAAGAGGAGAGGAAGGAAGCCGAAGAAGTGGCATGCTCTGGTTCAGCACTGCAGGAAGCTCAAGGAGAAATAACCCACATTTCTTTTATTACCAGTAACCCCCTGATTCTCTAAAGAATCGCAAATTGAAGAATGGTAATCACCGCTGGGTGTGAGGGAGGGCAGCCGTGTGTGCGAGCTATCTAATCCACAGACTTATGCACGTGGATTCAGCTGCTGCGTGCGCATAGCTGTGTCAGTTATATGCGCGTGCAGGAGCTGCGTCCACGTCCCGCCATGCATATATACAACTGTGGTTTAGTTATATAGATGGACTGGATCCCCACGTGGGCAGCGGCCGAAGAATCAGCCCCTCCATTCCAGCTGCAGGATCCGTCCCTGGTACAGAGGACCCAGCTGGATGGGGGGGGGGGGGCGGGGGGGAGGAAGGCAGGTCCTAGGCGGTGGCTGGAGCCATAAGAGCAATCAAGCCGCCTTCTCTTGGCTCGACAGCACTGTCGGGGATTCCCTGTCCTGGCTCCAGGTCAGACCATGTGGGAGCTGCTCTGTGCAGCCACCGCGGAGAGCCGGTGAGTAGCACGCTTTCACCGGGCCCCTGGGAACTCCCCGTCCCAATGGACCCCTTGTGGGGGGGCTTTCTGCACTCCCGGCATTGCAGACTCCAGGCTGCCCCCGGGGAGGCGAGAGCAATGAGCTCGGAGACGCTGAGGGACCCGGACACGCACCTTCCCCATTACACCCCGGCTGCCCACGTTGGCTCGGCCGGTCCACGCAGCCAGGCGGCCTCTGGTGAATGTGGCGCCTCCTGCAGCTCTCACACCGGGGCAGAATCCATCACCCCCCCCATCACCTGCCCCCCACATCCTCCTCAGTGCCCCCCAGCTCCCCACTCCCTCCTCAGCGCCCCCATCACCGGCCCCCCCACCCCTCCTCAGCGCCCCCAGATCCCCACTCCATCATCTGCCCCCACTTCCTCCTCAGCACCCCCAGCTCCCCACCTCATCTGCCCCACACTTCCTCCTCAGCACCCCCCCAGCTCCACAACCCATCACCTGCCCCACTCCCTGCTCAGTGCTCCCCCAGACTGCAGTTCCCCCTCCTGGCCAGGGGCGGCGCTGCGCGGCACCGGCTTGGGTCGCTTCGCGAGGCCAGATGGAGCCTCTTGCCGGGCCGGGCCGGGTGCGGCCGCCTCCTCGGCAGGGCCGGGCAGACGGAGCGACGGTCGGGGGGCCGGAGCCTTTGTGCGGAGCCAAGCGTGGATGTGCCCGGAGCCGGCGGGTAAGGACCCCCCCGCCCCATGGGACCGCCCCCCCACGGGAGACTCCTCCCCCCAGAACCTCCGCTTCTCCCCCATGTGACCGACCGTCCCCCCCGACCGCCCACCCATGGGATCGCCCACCCCCCCCAGAACCCACGCCCATGGGACTGCCCTCCGGACCCTCCGTGCATATATACAACTGTGGTTTAGTTATATAGATATGCCAAGCTCTGAAAATGGTGGAGCTTTCTGTTTGCCTTTGAGAGATCCAGAAAGGTTTTTTGTTTTTTACACCATCCTGAAAGAATTATAGTTGACCCAAAATTTAGCTTCAACCTTTTAAATAGTATCTCTTTGAAATGTCCATGTAACTCCCAGATCTTGATTGAGGGGAGCAAAATCAGGTGGAAATAAGGCATAGAGGAGGAAGAGCAGCTCCCCAGCCTGCTCCTTCATCTCACGTCTCCAGAAGACCCTCTATAGCTGGTGCTCAGTCCTACAATGGCTCTGGCTCTGATCCACAAAACACTTTGTGTGCTTATGTTAAAGCATATGTGTTGTCCCATTGGGCTAACCACATGTTTAAAGCTGAAGTGCTTATGTGTTTTGTTTGACTAGGGGCAACAGGGCTTAATTTGTACCAGAGCTTGCCAGGGCTGAGCCCTGGCACCTCTAGGCTTGGCAGTTCATAGCCCCAACACTGCTGGGCTTGCTACATCAGTTATGAATGTAGAAAAATTTGCTTGAGCCTAGGCACTTTTGATCACAAATTAACCACTGTCAGAGTGCTCTGCAATTTGTGGGATCAAATGCTTATGCTCTGTTATCTGGTATCAAGTGTCAGCAGTGGGTGGTGTTGGAGGCAGTGCTTTGGAGCAACCTCTTTTACATGTCATAGACTCTTCTGACCTTAGCAATTTTTAATGGTGGGCACTTGCAGGAGCTAATGTTGCACCAGGCAGCCTTGACTCCCTTCATGTCCTCTCTACTCCCTTTGGAGAGAAAGTGATTGACATTGCAGGGGGAAAGCTTTTGCAGAATGGTTCCTGAGGGAGCCATGCTGCCAGATGGAAGGGGTGTAGCCAAGGAGCGTTATGGAAGGGTCTGCACCTCTGCACCTCTGCCCTGAGAATTTATGGGACTGGAGTCTACTTTTTTAAAGCATGAGGGATCTATAGAATTTCTATGTCCCAACCTCTCCCTTTGCATATGATCAGAACCTTCCTCACACTCCATTATGAGGAAATGGACAAGAGCCTCCAAAAGGTGAATCTCATAGATTGCAAGGTCAGAAGGGATGGTTTTGATCATCTTGTCTGACCTTTTTAATACAGGCCATAGAATATCCCCAGAATAGTTCATGGAGTATATCTTTTAGGAAAACATCCAATCTTGATTTAAAAAATGTTAGTGAACGAGAATCCACCATGACCATGGTAAATTGTTCTAATGGTTAAAATTACCCTCACTGTTAAAAATGTACACCTTGTTTCTATTCTGAATTTGTCTAGCTTCAACTTGTAGCCATTGGATCACATTACTGCTTTCTCTGGTAGATTCAGTGGCCCATTATCAAATATTTGGTCCCTATGATAGTATCTCAGACTGAGATCATCCTTGAATCATCTCTTTGTAATATATGTTAATTTCCTTGAGTCTATCACTATAAATCTTGTTTTCTAATATTGTAACCATTCTTGTGGGTCTTCTCTGAACCCTCTTCCAATTAGACATTCTTCCTGAATTATGGAGACCAGAACTAGATACAGTATTTCAACAGAGGTTGCACTGGTGCCAAATACATGGATGTCCAATAGCTATTTTTCTCTGGAGTTGTAGGGGAGGGTCCCCAGGCACACTGTGGAAAGCAGACGCCCAGAGCAGTTCCTGCCCAGGCACGCCACTGAAAGGACCCATCCCCAAGCATGTCGCTGAGAAGAGTTGCTCAGGGTGGCTTCTTTCTGTGGCATGTCTGGGGAGCCCCTCCCCAGGCATGCTGCCAAAAGGAGATGCCTGGAGTGCCTTTTGGTGGCAGGAGTGGCAATTTCAGTGGTGCCACAGAAGCTGCTGCGTGCCACTGTTGACACACGTCCTGGGGGTTGCCTATCACTGGGCACCACACTGAAGTTCATTACAATACCGGATAGGGGCATTAGATTGTAAAATCTTTGGAGCAGGGAACTGTCTACCAGTCTTTGTAAGTGTGTGGGGAACTGAGAGCAGGGACCTATCTCTGCCTTGTCCTCAGTGATGCCCCAACTCCTGCTGGCATCCCAGCAGTGTGGAGGAGGAAACTGCCTGTCTTAAATGTTGAGGGGACAAGATCTAGACAGGAAAGGAAGGAAAGAATCCTGGTGAGATGGGGACTGGGGGGCGGGGGGAGAGAGATTGGAAATGGCAGGGTAAAGACACTGGGAATGAGAGCAAGGATTGGGGGATATTGGAACTGGGAACAAGCTGGGAAGGGGAGACAGGTGGTGTGGAAGGAAGACAGATCTGATGAGGATCCAGAGTGAAGGGGGCGTGTGTGGGGAACGAGAACTGGCTAAGCAAGGACCCTGGGACTAGGAAAGGGGAGAGGCTAGCAGTAGTAGTGAAAAATGGGATTCAGACTGGGAGTCCAAAGGAGGACACTAGGACTGGCTGGGCAAGGAGAATGGGTCTGGGATGAGAGGCCTGTGTACTGGGACTGAATAGACAAGGAAGCGAGATAGAGATGAGAATCCAGGGGTAAGGAGGAGAGAGGACTAGGATTTGGACAGACACTTTGGAGGGGATGGAGTAGAAGGGGCCACGCTTGGGGAGAATGGACTGAAGGTGTGTGCCACTAGAGAACGCTGCCCTCCTGAGCCTGGAAAGGAACCCAAGGTTCCTGAATCTCCCCTTTCCCTTGCTGTCAGCAACTGTCTGTGAAACCCACTGGGCAAGTGTGTGCTCATCCCCAGCTAGTGCTGGTCACATAATAAATGACAGCCTACTGCTGCTATCAGTTACTCTGTTAGCTCAAGTGGCAGAGGTCTGTGTGGTTGATCTAAAGGTCTGTATGATTGATCTGTGCTGATGAGCCATGTTGGGATTAATATGATGCCACAGGATCAGATTTCGGGCTTTTCATTTGCTTTTAAAAAATCCTAGGAGATTATGCACAACGAACTGTTTGAACAACATTTAGGTTGCAAAATCAAGCATGCAAAGTTAGGAAATGCCAGAATTCAGGTTACCTATGCAACTTTAGTTTGACTCCCTTGCTTCTCCCCAGTCTGTGTATATATGATAGTCTTTACAGGATAACATACAGTTTTTTCCATAAGACCCTTGTGCCTCATTTGCTGCACAGGATGGATAATGCTTCCTTAATGAGCAACTATTCAATAATTTTTTTATCCTCATTGTTCAACATGTGGCTTCATGCTTCACTCTCTGCATGTCATTCAAACCTTTCTCTGAAGACAGAATTATTTATTTCGTCATGGGCTTCTCTGTAGTACTCATCACTATAGTATCTGAGTGCTTTATAGACATTAATTTTCACAGCACACTTTGAATTGAGGGGGTAGTATAATGCCGATTTTTTTAGATGGGGATTTGAGCTCTCTACTTTTTTGGCCTTTCATAAAGAAGTGTAATGGCTTCTTACAATTATTTTAAATGAAGGGGCATGGTTACACTCAAACCATAACAGAATAAAATAGCTGTCAGAAATCATTAAGCTGAAAGGCCAGAGAAGTAGAGAGCAAAGAAAAGGCAAGGCCATGGTCAGAACAAGAACTGGGAGTGTGGGCCTGAGAAAAGCTGAGCGTGCTTTTCAGGTAACTGGAAAATGAGCTTGGAATGGTGAGCAAAGATCCTCTTATCTTGTTTGATTCTGCCAGTGTTCAAGGAAAAAGGACTTGGTACATCGTTTTGTAAATGAACAGGACTGAATCAAAGAAAACTTGATTCCTGTTTCTCTCCTTCACTGGAACAACATGCAAGTCCCTGACGTTTTGGCTCACCACTTGAGTCAAAAGAGATACTAATACTCCAAGCACGCTCCCTTTGACTTCAGTTGCAGCTGTGAGTATTCAATACTTCTGCAAATCAAATCCCAGGATCGCAACTCAGGCTCCAAGAAAATGAGGACCACATAGTTAGTGACAACTGGTGAAATGTTTGAGCTAACGTCTGGTCTATCCAACAAAGTTAGGTTAATTTTAACCACATTGCTTAGGGGCTATGAAAAAATTCATGCCCTTTGTGATGTAGTTCAGCTGACCTATGCCCCCATGTGGACACAAATAAGTCAAAGGAAGAGGTGGGTTAACTATAGCAATGGAAGAACCCCTTCTGTCACTTCAGTAAGTGTCTACATTACTGCTATTCAGGTGCAGCTGTGCTGCTGTAGAATTTCTAGTGTAGACATAGCTTAATAAGTGACTTACCTAGCCATAGAATCATAGGAACTGGAAGGGACCATGAGAGGTCACTGAGTCCAGTCCCCTGCACTCATGGCGGGACCAAGTACTCTCTTAAACCATCTTTGACAGGTGTTTTTCTAACCTGCTCTTTAAAACTTCCAATGATGGAAATTCCTCAACCTGTCTAGGCAACTTACTCCAGTGGTTAATCACCCTGACAGTTAGGAATTTTTTCCTAATGTCCAACCTAAACCACCCTTGCCATAATTTAAACCCATTGCTGCTTGTCCTATCAGTGGTGGTTAAGGAGAACAATTGTTCTTCCTCCTCCTTCAAACAACCTTTTAGGTACTTGAAAACTGTTTTCATGTCCTCTCCGTCTCCTCCTTTCCAGACCAAACAAACCCCGCTCTTTCAATCTTGCCTCATAAATCAAGTGTTCCAGACCTTTAATCATTCTTGTTGCTCTTCTCTGGACTTTCTCCAATTTCTCCACATCTTACCTGAAATGAGGCACCCAGAACTGGACACAATACTCCAGTTGAGGCCTAATCAGTGTGGAGTAGAGCGGACGAATTACTTTTTGTGTCTTACTTACAACACTCCTGTTAATACATCCCAGAATGGTGTTCGGTTTTTTTGCAACAGTGTTATGCCATTGACTCATATTTAGCTTTTGGTCCACTATGACAACCTTTCTAGGTGGTCATTGCCCATTTTGTATATGTGCAATGATTGTTCTTTCCTAAATGGAGTACTTTGAATTTGTCTTTATAGAATCATAGAATAATAGGGTTGGAAGGGACCTCACAAGGTCATCTAGTCCAACCCCCTGCTAAAAAGCAGGACCACTCCCCCTAAATTATCCCAGCCAGGGTTTTGTCTAACCGAGCCTTAAAAATCTCCAAAGATGAAGATTCTACCACCTCCCTAGATAGCCCATTCCAATGCTTCACCACCCTCCTACTGAGAGTTTTTCCTAATATCCAACCTTGACCTCCCCAGCTGTAATTTGAAACCATTGCTCCTTGTTCTGTCCTCTGTTACCCTCGAGAACAGCCTAGCTCCCTCCTCTTTGGAGCAACTCTTCAAGTAGTTGAAGGTTGCTATCAAATCTCCCCTCAGGCCTTGTACACACGATCAGTTTATCGCGCATTAAAGCTCATTACCGCGCGATAGCAACAACAGCGTACACACGTGCAACAGGGCTCTTGCGCGTTAACTGCCTTGTTGTCGCGCAATCCAACAACCACTCCGACGAGAGTGGTAACAGCTGTTGCGGATCATATGTTGCGCGTTTGAGCTCGTGTGTACGCTTACCGCGCATTGACTGGCCTCCGGAAGTGTCCCAGCATTCCCAAGTCGTCCTCTCTGGTCTTCCCCCCACCCGCTCTGTGGCCATGACGAAACTGTCCCCGCCCTGCCCCAAACTTATTCCCGGGATTTTCAAATTTCTAGTCTGTTTCTCTTCCTGCTCCCTTCCTCGTGGAGTGTGTTTGGGCTCCAATCATCAGTAGCAATGGCGGCCCGCCGTGGAAGACGCGCACCCCTTTGGAGCACGGCAGAGGTGCTGGACCTGATCAGCATCTGGGGAGAGTCCGCTGTGCAGGCGCAGCTACGCGGCAGCAGGAGGAATTATGACACATTTGGCATAATTTCTCGGGCCATGTCAGAGAGAGGGCATGATAGAGACACAGTGCAGTGCAGATCAAAGGTGAAGGAGCTCAGAATAACCTATCACCGAGCGAAGGAGGGAAACCGCCGTTCCGGATCAGCGCCTGCTACATGCAGGTACTATAAGGAAATAGAAGCCATCCTCAGCGGGGACCCCACAACCACTGCCAAAAGTCCCATGGACACTTCAGCCCCCCCTCATCCGGTGATTGCCAGAGCCGAGCAGGGTGAGGATGTTGTTGAGGAGGAGGAGGAGGAGGAGGAGATGGAGGATGACACGGAGGAAAGCGCAACCGCGTGTAGCCAGGAGCTCTTCAGCAGCCCCGCTGAGACTTCCACCCAAGGCTTGAACTGCAGCGTGTTCTCTGAGGCGGCAGAGGGGGGTTCAGGTAAGTTTCTCCTTCATTCAGCTCTGCTCCTGCTAAAATATCATTGTCTGGGGTGGGGGTGCTTGCGGGTCCCTGCTGTGCACGCTATTTACTCTGCATTCATTAGAAGGGCATCAATACAAGCAGTGATTGTAAAATAATCATCTGCATTTAGGTCAGTAAAGGTTTCCTCGATGTACCTCCAGAGCCTAATACTCAGGTTAGATGGGAGAGCGTTTGTGTCTACGCTCCCAAAGACGGATACTCTGCCTCTCCAGCTGCAAAGCACAGCCCTGGGAACCATGGCAGCACACAGTGCAGCAGCATACGGTCCTGGCCTGCTACCGGCGGCATGTAGAAGATGTATTCTAGATGGCAGGGGCACTCTGAGGAGAGCGATATTGGGTTCCATCTGTGTGCCCTCTTCCGATTATTAGCCCCCAGTAAGCCGTCTATTAGAACGTACCTTGTCTGCTTCAGCAAAGCGTAGTGTGTTGACCGCCCTGTACCTTCCAGTGGAATGTGCAACTGGAAGGTTACATTGGCTATCTATGCTATGTGTTAACAATGTCTTTATTGTTATTTTTGTATTAGAATTGAGCTTCACAAGGCCGGTGTCTACCCCAGCTGACCGAATGAGAAACATTCGGCGGCGTGCTCGAAGAAACAGGGAGGATATGTTTCACGAGCTGCTGAAAGCAACACAGGAATCCTCAAGGGAGAATAGAGCCTGGAGAGAGGAATCCCAGCAGAGGAGGCAGAAACACAGGGACGAACTGATAAGCGTCATGAAGGAGCAAACAGAACTGCTCAAGAGCATGATTGCTTTGCAGTCCCAGGCGATTAATGTCCGGGCTCCACTCCAGACAGTTCAGCCGTGTCTGCCTCCCACACACCGCAGTCCCTCAAAGCATTTTTTGAAGGCCACCCTTCCCCCCGGTACAGGACAACTTCCAGTCTCCCCCCCCCCCAGCTACTTTTATGAGACCCGGAGCTACACCAACCTGTAACCCCACCCCCACCTTTTAGGTTTTAATAAAAACAGTAACAAAAAATACTTTGAAGAATGCATTTATTTATACACATTATTCAAATGATCCTAAGGTGCACCTGATGCGTCATGGAACTTAACTAGGGGAGGGCATCATTGAAATGCTCCTTGAGTGCCTCCCTTATGCGAGCAGCTTCTCCTTGTGCCACCCTAATACTCCTAGTGGCTGGCTGCTCGTATGCTTCCTCGAGGCGCTGTGCCTCCGTAGCCCACGTAGGGGAAAACTTTTCTCCCCTACTTTCACAAATGTTATGGAGGACACAACGTGACGCAATCACAGCAGAGATGTTGTCCTCATCCAAGTCCAGCCTCCCATACAAACAGCACCAGCGCCGTTTTAAACGGCCGAAGGCACACTCCACAGTCATTCTGCAGCGGCTCAATCGGTAATTGAACCGCTCCTTGCTGCAATCAAGGTTCCCGGTGTAGGGTTTCATGAGCCATGGCATCAGTGGGTATGCTGGGTCTCCGAGGATGACTATGGGCTTCTCCACCTCTCCCACTGTTATTTTTTGATCAGGGAAAAAGGTACCCCCATGCAGCTTCCAGTACAGACCAGTGTTCCTGAAAATGCGGGCATCATGCACCTTTCCCGACCACCCAGCATTGATGTCCGTGAAACGACCCTTGTGATCCACGAGTGCTTGCAGCACCATGGAGAAGTAGCCCTTCCTGTTTATGTACTCTGTCGCGAGATGGTCTGGAACCAAAATAGGGATGTGTGTGCCGTCTATGGCTCCCCCGCTGTTAGGGAATCCCATGGCAGCAAAGCCGTCCACAATCTCTCGAACATTGCCCAATGTCACTGTCCTCCGTAGCAGGATGCGATTGATGGCTTGGCACACTTGTGAGAGGGCTAATCCGACGGTGGTCCTCCCGACTCCAAACTGGTTTGCAACGGACCGATAGCAGTCGGGAGTCGCCATCTTCCATACAGCAATTGCAACACGCTTCTCCACGGTTAGGGCTGACCTCATGTTGGTGTCTTTACATCGCAGGGCAGGGGCCAACTCTGAGCACACTTCCAGAAAGGTTGCTTTCCGCATTCGAAAGTTCTGTACCCACTGCTCGTCATCCCACAGCTGCATAACAATGTGATCCCACCACTCAGTGCTCGTCTCTCGCGACCAGAAACGGCGTTGCACCGTGTGCAGATGATCGGTGAAGGAGCTGAGCAATCCGGTGCTGTTGCTCTGCAGGGCATCGATCAGCCCCTGCTCCTCGGTGTCCTCGTCTGACTCGGAGCTCATTGCATACTGAGCAACAAGCCGAGATGTATTCAGAATGTTGAAGGCGACAGTGGAGATCAGAGCAGGATCCATGCTGTCGCTGTTGTGATTGATTGCAAGTGGTGCGTTGCGTCACTGCAATGTTGAAAATAGGCGCGAGTTGCTATTGGAAACGACGAAGACGCTAGGGGAACACAAAGCACCATGGGAAACTGACACTTTACCCATGGCGCTTTGCGTTCCTTTCCTTCATCCCATGATTCATAGCGCCGACTTAGGGGAAAATGGAACGATGGGATAGGTGCCCAGAAGTCATTGCGCTCAACCGCGATAATGCATGTAATTTTGTTGCGTTGCAGGGAGCAACGTGTGTACGCGTTGTCCCGCAATAAAGGTCACGTGAGTTTTATAGCGCGATTGCCTTGTTGCGCTTTAATCTGATCGTGTGTACATAGCCTCAGTCTTCTCTTCCGTAGACTAAATAAGCCTAGTTCCTTCAGTCTCTCCTCATAAGTCATGTGCCCCAGCCCCCTAATAACTTTTGTTGCCCTCCGTTGGACTCTTTCTAATTTGTCCACATCTTTTCTGTAGTGGGGAGCCCAAAACTGGACACAGTATTCCAGATGCTTATTGAATTTATTGAATTTCATTATATTTATCTCAGACCATTTCACTAGTTTGACCAAATCATTCTGAATTGTGATCCTATCCTCCAAAGCACTTGCAACCCCTCCCAACTTGGCTTCATCCACAAACTTTATAAGTGTACTCTCTATGCCATCATCTAAATCATTGATGAAAATATTGAACAGAACTGGGCCCAGAACTGATCCCTGCAGTACCCCGCTCATTATACCCTTCCAGCATGACTGTGAACCATTGATGATTACTCTCTGGAAGCAGTTATCCAACCAGTTTTGCACCCATTTTATAATAGCTCCATCCAGGTTTTACTTCCCTAGTTTGTTAATGAGAAGGTGATGTGATACCATATCAAAAGCCTTACTAAAGTCTAAATATACCACATCTACCACTTCCCCTCTATCCGTAAGGCTTGTTACCCTATCATAAAATTCTATCGGATTGGTTTGACATGATTTGTTCTTGACAAATCCATGCTGTCTGTCACTTAACACCTTATACTCTTCTAGATGTTTAATGGATTCCTGAATTATTTGCTTCATTATTTTTCCTGGTACAGAGGTTAAACTGACTGATCTATAATTCCCTGGGTTGTCCTTATTCCTCTTTTTATAGATGGGCACTATATTTACTGTTTTCCAGTCCTCTGGGATCTCTCCAGTCTTCCATGATTTTTCAAAGATAATAGCAAATAGATCAGATATATCCTAAGTCAGCTCCTCGGGTGTTCTGGGGAGCATATCATCAGGCCCTGGTGACTTGAAGACCTCTAACTTGTCTAAGTAATTCTTAACTTGTTCTTTCCCTATTGTAGCTTCTGATACTACCCCATTTTTACTGCCATCCCCTATGTCAGGCATCCAATTGCCATCAACCTTTCTGGTGAAGACAGAAACAAAGAAATAATTTAGTTCCTCTGCCATTTCCACATTCTGTTGTTTTTCCTTTTTTGTTGAGTAACGTTCCTATGCTTTCCTTGGTCTTCCTCTTGCTTCTAATGTATTTGAAAAATGTTTTCTTGTTACCCTTTATGCCTTCAGCTAGTTTGATCTCAGTTTGTGCCTTGGCCTTTCTGATTTTCCCCCTATATAATTGTGTTATTTGCTTATAATCATCCTTTGTAATTTGACCTAGTTTCTACTGTTTGTAGGACTCTTTCTTTGTTTTTAGATTATTGAAAATCTCCTGGTTAAGACAGGATGCTCTCTTGCCATATTTCCTATCCTTCCTATGCAGTGGGATACAGATAACAATATATGTCCATCTAAGTTTGCAGGAAAAACTGCACTTTGATAACATACTGTAGTATTTGAAGAAAAGTCTATGATCAGGAAATGAAATATTGTATTATAATATTTGTGCACAAGGGGGCATAGTTAAGATTAAGAACAGAGGTTAAATTCTCAGCTGAGGTTGTGTTGCACCCAGAGCAACCGGTGGATGGTTTGATGCCACCTTTTTATGCCTGCCCCAAGTCTGAGACTGGCCCTGTATCCATTTAGCTCCAAGCCCAGTTTAGTGGCCTCAGGGCTGCTCTAAGTTGTATGTAGCTGCTACAACCCATACTGGGACATTGCAATAGTTAGGGGGGTAACTGGAATACAGCAGTACTCCAGCCCTTTCCCTTTCTCCTAGCCATGCCCAATGTGCACCCTGTGCCTGGAGTGGGGTGATATATGGGCAGCTATGTCAGATCTCTGTTACCCATAACCTAGTGGAATCCCCGGGTAGCTAGTATGATTTGCACTCCCATCACAGTCCAAAAAAGTCAGAGGGGAAGGGATTAGGATCTGGCCAATAGATTGTAGCAGATGGGCACCATTTTATTTTCACTGGCAACATGGAACCATGGTTTTTAAATTATTATAGAGATAAAAACAGTTGAATGTAAATTGCAAATAAAACTTAAATCTCAGTTTCCTTAACCCTTCCCCATTTCTCTATTCCCTGATCATTTCCAGTTGGGAATCAAAAGAAGGGACCAGAATGCTAAAAGCTTTTCTCACAGCAGTGTGTGTGTTATGAATGCCAGCACTGATTGCAACAGCATGAGCCAGCTTCAGGGACCAAAAGCTGTTTTCTCCTCCCTGCCATTCTCGGTTCCAGAAATTAATCTTGTGTGTGTGTGCGCGCACACCACAAAATATCACTGGGACTGGAATTAATCTTTTCCTTGGAGTACTCACTATGTGCTAAATATGCTGCTGGAATCCTTACTCACATGTTATTGAGATGCAATATGGAAGAATTTTACTATTACAATCTCTTTTCTTTGACTGCAAGGCACAATGGAGTTCAAAAACACTTGGTAAAATGCTTCATGCATTATTCTGAAACAGCAGTTGCTTGGATCTCTTCCAGGCATGGAGGGGCTACACACATCCTTTAAAAGAAAAAAAAATGAGATGCATCAGAGATTGGGTCTCCTGTTAGGTGTCTGGCTATTTGCTTCAGAGATGCTATATTCCTGAGGCAGCTCATTAGTTGCTGGTGAGAAATGGAGGGAGGATACCCAAATGGGATTTTACACGAGTATCTTCTGTCATTCATTTACTTCAGTGGCGATGCCTAATTTCACATTAAATGATTGAATATGCAAAATTGCCTACACACACATTAAAGTCATGTTTTGAAAATATGGATATTACTGACCAAGGTCGGAGTTAAATTCTTTTAAGTCTGAACTTCTTAGGTCACAGTGTTTTAAAGTATGTTGGGGATGTGGCAGGAAAAATGGTACATCTGCTGAAAACATTGCAATTCATAGAGGACTAACATGACCGGATAATTCTGTTTCCTGTGGGACATGAACCCTGTTTGAGCAATTACATTCAGTCTGAAGTTCCCCTTGCCAAGCATTTGTTTGGATGGTCATTCTCTGTCCTGTGGAAGCAAGGCAGGCTCCCTTAACATTGGTGCTGAAGTGGCACACCGAAGAATCTGTATTTTTCTGACTTTGCCTGCTCCAGGAATTAGGCAGGAAGGACAAAAAATTAGTTCCTTTCCCCAAATTAGCTCTCCTCCTTTGACTTCCAAGTCCCATAATTGCACTGCAGAGATGCTATTGCAATTAGTCACTATTTAATATGGAAAATAAGAGATGTTCATTAGGAGTACCTGTAAAATGTAAAAATGGTTAGTAGAGGTAGCTGAAAGGTATTGTCAGCAGTGTATAGGGCAGCATGGAGGCACAGTGGTGAGGAAGTTTGTGCTGTCTCTGACCATACTGTACATGTCTTTGTATCTTTGTAACATGCTTGTGGTATTCCTCAGTGACTACGTAATTGTAACACTTAGCATTTGTATAGCACGTCACCATTTCAAAGAGCTGTACAAGCAGAGAAGAGCTAATTTCTGAATTTAGGCACAGCCTGACTTAGGTTGGTGTGTAAACTGCAACCTCCCAGGAGTAGCCCTGGGAAGCATTATGAGACTGAGGCCTAGTCTTCACTATTTTTAAATCAATATTGTATATTTTTCTCAAAGATATGTTTTAGGGTTAGGGTTAGGAGAATTTCTATGGCGTGTGTTAAAGGAGATCAGACTAGTTGATGATAAAGGTTCCTTCTGGCCTTGGAATCTATGAACCTATTCAGGTGAGAGAGTAAGCAATTAGGCAGGATCCAAAAGCCAGGTAATAGACTCATGGGCTATGTCTATGCAGACAAGTTAGTTCGAATTAAGGAGGCTTAATTCAAACTAACTAAAGCCATGGCTACACTAGGCTCAAGTTAGTTCGAATTAAGGGGTTCCTTAATTCGAACTAATAAGTTAAAATAGGGTATTCGAATTAAAGGGTTAATTCGAACTAACTAGTTTGAATTAGCCAATGTGGTCATGTTAATTTGAACTAATTTTTTAGTTCGAACTAACCGGCCATTGAAATGAATGGGGCTCGCTAATTCGAACTAACTAAAATTAGTTCGAATTAGTTAGTTCGAGCTAACTAATTCAAACTAATTTTAGCAAGTGTAGACAGAGCCATAGACTTTAAGGTCAGAAGGGACCAGTACAATCATCTAGTCTGACCTCCTGCAAAATGCAGGCCTCAAGACCTCACCCACCCACTCCAGCAATAGACCACCAACCTATGACTGAATTATTTAGCTCCTTAAATCATGGTTTAAGGACTTTAAGATACAGAGAATTCACCGGTAGGTGAGCCATGCCCTGTGCTACAGAGGAAGGCGATAAACCCCCAGAGCCCAGGCCAATCAGCCCTGGGGGAAAATTCCTTCCCAACCCCAAATATGGCAATCAGTTAAACCCTAAGCACATGGGTAAGTCTCAACAGCCAGTTACCCAAGAACCAATTGTCTGTAATAATTCAGAACCCACCCCATGTACTCTCCCCTTTTAGGCCACTTGTATATCCACCACCCATAGCCAAATATCAGTCAATTCCAAAATCGGCTAATCCCCATAGTTGTGTAAAGGGAGTTCTTTTCCTTGCTCCCTTTTACAGACATGAAAGGGGAGAGAGACTCTAATTAGTTAAGCAGAGAACTTTGTCAAGCATGCCAAATAAAATGGAGGGAAAAATAATCCAACATAGCTAATTAATGCACAAAAAGGGTGTTTTACATGCATATTGAAGTAAATATAGTTACCCATTTTCATTTTGTGGGAGCTCCAGTCAGGTTTTCTCACTTGCATCTAGCCATTTGAAGTTTATTTATGAAATCTGTGACCCATGTAAGTATTTCTAACAGCTTCTTTTTTTTTTTTTTGTGATAGATAACATCTCTTTTGAGTTGCTGGGGAAAGTTCCTGTTAGGGCAGAATGAAGATGAGGAGGGGGAGAAAACTCTAAATATGTCAGAAAGTATCTGAATAAAAATAGAAAGTATATAGTGAAATTATGATATCCAAGGGGCAGCTGCCGTCAGTCCCTTACAGGATATTACTGATGTTGAAATTTTACACTCTGTAAATGTATGTCAGTTTCAGCATGTAGGAACCTATTTTATTTTTTTAAGGATGAAACAGGGTGTCTGGATGTTAAGTAAAGGAAAACCTGATACATTAGAGTCAAGAAATGAAGCTTTAGCATGAGATCGCGTAGGCATTAATTTGTCAGTTTACTATTGAGTTCTTGATGGAGCTGTCATGTGCTCCTCAGTCAGATCGGCATTACACACCATGTTCTACTTTCTCCTCTAAGAAGCAGCTGCTGGAGTCAGCAAGAAAGCACCTTTTTGTCTTGAGTTTAGAATGCTTGCTCAAAATCGCCTTTCTCGGTTTTGCACACTGTAGGGAAAAAAGTGAGTATATCCTGGATAAGGTGTGAGTTTTCCACCAAGGCTTTTACCAATTGGCCATGTATGCTAATTCAATGTCAGTCCTCCATCTGATAGGAATTAGAAAAAAAAAAAGATAAAGAAATGCAAACGAAAGTTCTAATCCTGCAATGACTTTGGCACATGGTACATGTTTCAAGTGAAGAAAATATATAAATTTTTGCAGAATCAGGTTCTATTGGGTGTGATTCTTCACTTTTGTTTTACTTATTGCCTAGCTTACAAACTTAACTACAGTTAGCAAAGAGCCAGATTGTGGCTCATCTTGTGCAGCAGCACAAAGGAGAAAGGGCGGGCCCATTCTCCACCCTTACTAGCACACCTGGACTAGGGAATGAGTGCGAGATTGAGGACCCCCTTTGCTCATTTGTGATCTTTCACCATATACTACGTACAGGGGAGGAGTCTTTGCAGAGCCAATATATTAACCACTTGGGAATGTGGGCAGGAGGAGGGTGAGAAGTGGGTGGAGCCTTGAGTCCAGTTCCCCAAAATACACTAGGAGGCATTCTTGGTGGGCTAATAAGGCAGAATGTACTGTGACGGGTTTACCCCCTCTCTAGCATAGTGGGAAAACCAAGAGAGAGACTGTGATTCCTTGAGCCCAATCTGTTTTGGGGTAGTGCAATAATAGCCTGCCCTTTGCTATGGGTTAGCTAGATCAGTAATGAGGTGACCAAAGTATTTGATGTGCTTATGTGGCACTTCCCCAGGGCACCCAGAACTACTGGTTACCTAATTATCCCTCTGTGTTAACAAAAGATAGACTTCCTGGAGCTAAACTTGGTGTCACCCTAGTTTATTAGCCACCATATGCAACTTCTCAGATCTCTACCAGCCATTTCTTTGCCTTGTAGGTAACACATGGTTTATCCCAGTTCCAATGTCCCCTTGAGAGAACCTTTCTCTAGGCTATTCAGGCCCTGTCACTGGACACTTGCAGAAATTACCAAATTCACCATCTCCAAAGAGACAGTGTACTCACCAGTTGTTTGATTCAATTAAACATTCACACTTTACTTAATATTACAGGATCTTTGCTTAATATTACAGATCTACTCAAGACAAGCCAGAGAAACATTTATTAATGAAGACAGAAATTTAAGTAATACTGAGTAAAGATAGTAGAAATAGATATGGCTATAAATAAAACAGAAGTATAACCAGGGCTGGATCAAAGCCCAGGGGGACTGGGTCTGTCCACCCTTGTTCAGGTCCCCCCTCCAACCACCTCCATTGCTGTGGCGCTCTGCCTGGGAGTGGGGCAACTAGGCCCCCCAGTGCTGGGGGGTGGGATCAGGTGCTCTGAGGCACTGGCTGTTGCGGCAGAGGTGGTTTGGGGGAACCGCAGATGGGAGGTGGTGCTGCAGGGGGTTGGGAGGGGCCACAGCTGGCACTGCTGTGGGGGGGGAGGGGCACCGGGAAGGGGCCATTGGCCCTTGCTGCTGTAGGGAGCTGCTAGGGAGAGGGGGCACAGGCTGGTGCTGCGAGGGGTGGGCCAGAGGCCGTGGTCTGCCATATTCCTTCCCCATCCCCTGGGCTGGCAGTTCTGGAGTAGAACAGTAGTCCCTACAGCCCCTGTCTTAATCCAGTTCTGAGTATAACATGTTTCTAAGAGATTAAACATAATGCTAGCAGGCTAAATTCTTTGTCTCAGCTAAATTTTTCACTTTCAGCAGTCTCTTGGCATTACTAGTCCTCCTGGGGTTAGGATCCAGCTTTCATGGTTACAAAAGGTACTCACCTTTTTGGTCTTTCAGTGATGGATAACCAAGAGGTTCCCTTTCCTTCTGCATATAGTGCAGAAAACCATTTAAATGGATCCCTTTTAAGTGTTCTCCTAGACAAAATTCTTCTCCCCTTCTGTTTGTTCTTTGGGCATTAACATTTTCCTGTTAACTTGCTTCTCCTGTTGACTTAACATCAAATGAAACTTCCTTTTTGTTGATTTACATATTGACTGATTTTTATTGGAGAGCTAGGAAGACAGGTATGCCAATATTTTTGTCTGGGGAAAAGCTTGTTTCACAATCCTTCCTGGTTACTTAATTTAAACATATTTTCAGTACACACACACAGCTTCTTGCATGACATCCTCCCTATGAGTATGGAGACCAGTTTGATATAAGCTTTTATTTGATACCTTACACAACATAGATATAGATATATGCTATGATAGCGGTGTGTTAGGTGTAGAGAGTTTGTCAGACTTGATAGGAGTTGTTGTTCCATGACAGCAAACCCTTTGCTGGTTGGTATTGAAGGGTTCTTAGGGTCATATCTTATTCATGCTCTGTGGAGATCTAGTACACAGAATCAGTTTATTCCATAGTATTTGTACTCTGTACATTTCTTAAATTTGATGAGCGTATCAGAAAACGAGTCCTGAGGATTTTTTTTTTTTGGTAGCCCAAATATTGGTTTAGTTGGCTTCCAGTGCACTGATTTTTCTGGGTAAATATATCAGTAACTTTAAGGGACACTATCAAGATTCAGTTTGTTTTCTTTTAAAAAAAAACCTCACTTCTGTCACTAATTACACTAATTAGCCTTCCGGTGCCTGTTTTCCATCAGTAAAATGAGAATAAGGATTTTTCCTATCTCACAGGGTTATTGTGAAGATAAATACATGAAAGATTGTGAAGTGATTTGACATCTGCTGATGAAAAAGTACTATTTAAAAGCTAGGTATTTTTATTATTTATTAACATGGAATACTTTTAAAATGACATCTTTCACCATTTATGGAAATTACTTTTTGCATTTGGGTAGTGAAATTAGGGATAGTAAAACTGGTTTAGTCAATTTAATTTTCTGTTATAGTTCATATTTGGATCTCATATGTTGCCACAATATCATTTTGTTTAATCTTCCCACATATTGAGGACACTGTTTAAATTACCTACCAGTTGCCTGTTTTAATTGAAAATTTTAAAAATGCTAATAATGAGACCTACTCACAACCCTAACTCAAAAGCATTAAATACATGCTTAGGTCCCTCTGAAGACAATGGGACTTAAGCACATGCTTAATGTTGTTATCCTAATTAAGTGCTTTCCTGAATCAGAAACCATTTTAGAGTTCATAACACTCCTTTCCCCAGCACCGTCACTATATAATTTTGCTTTTTTAAAAGCAAAACCAATTTGGGACCTAAACTGCTTGAGAGACTGTCCCTTTAATTAACAACTAGGGTTTGAAAGGTTGCAATTAAAGATTTTTAAGATGGCATCAGTCTGAAGCAATACGCAGCTGAAGAATAAGATGATGCGTCCAGAGAGAAGAACGTATTTGATAGTGTCTGAAATCGGAGACCTGGGATAGTGACTGAAACAAATAAAGGTGCACTTTGGATGAAAGTATGATCAGTAATATTAGAGCTGGGCCACAGCTGGAAGAGTTTTGTACTTCTTATGTTTAAAGATAATTATTCTTCCTTTGCAGTTTAAAGGAGAGTAGAAGAAATGTAGTACTTAGACTATTTTGATTATACCTTTTGAAGAGAACCATTTGAAGATATTACTTTTCATGTGTTTGGGAGTGCATGGATGTTTGTGGAGGAAATAGTTCCTCATAAAAAAAATTGAGTCATTTCTTCTTCATAATGATTTTTTTCATGAATTTACAAGGCTGCCGAGATGAGAAAGAATGGTGGTTTGTCTCTCTGCTAGCACAAAATTATTTTGCATTGACTTAGAAATCACATCAAGGTAGAAATGTGATTAAAGATCAAAGACTAAGTGCATGTCTGGACAGAGCTGCAGGACTCACTATGCTGGTCTGATTTCTGAAGTGCTCTATGTTGTAGGCTAACTGGTCTGAGTGAACTCTGCTGGTGCACGCTAAAAGTTACCTAGTGCACCAAATTCACAAGGGAACTTTTTGTGTGCAGCAGCAGTATCTGCATGGACCAGTCAGCACACAACACATTAGTCCACTTTCAGACCTTTGTGATGCACACTGCACTGCCATGTAGACACATCCTAAAGTGACCCTCAGGAAGTGCTAGGTGGTATCTTTCTCTACTCAAATAAGTATAAAAGATTGAAAAGGGGCTGATGACAGTAACAGTAATATGCTTTAAGGATATTTTCAGTAGGTTTTTCACCGTATTTGACTATACTGAGTGAATGTCTGTCTTTATTGAAGTCAGGGGGAGTTTTCCTTTGACATCAGTGAGGCCAGGTCCTGACCCACTTGTAATCTATGGCCCTGATTAAAAAAGCACTTAAGTATCTGCTGAAATCAATCTCCATTCTAAGGGCCAAATGAGTAACCATGTTAGTCTAGTTCAGCAAAACAAACAAGGAGACCACCAGTTTCTTTGTTTGTTCCATTTTAAGGGGTGGGTTTTATTTTATTTTATTATCTAGTGAACAAAACACTTAGCTGGTTCTTTGCTGAATGAGGGCCTATATCTGCATGTATTTTAGAAGCTTGAATATAATTATTTTCATTTCTAAGTTTATTAATATCCATTTAGAAAACACTAATCCCCACTCCAGTGGTACATTTGTAGTGGAGCATGATGTTAACATGGCATGTTTTGTTTATTCCCTTACTTATATATTGGAGCAGTAGATCGAGGTACAATATTTTTCAGCTTTTAACATTTAAATACACATTTAAAACTCAGATGAATAATGTAATAATAATTTTGCAGTCTTGGGCAAGAGTGGGTTTCAAAACCTTGGCTGAGATTTTTCAGATAATTTTAGGTGGATTCAGCCACACATCTTCCGTTAATTGACAGGAAGGGTAACTGGAGGGTCTCTTCTTATTTACCAGAACTACCCCTGATTTAAAAGTTCTAGTCAAATAGTTTAGATTTTTGAATGTACATGTGATAATCAAGATTAATCTTACACTTATATCCAGAAAAAGTAATGTGGCCATAAAAACTGTCATTGAGATTTGAATTCGTATTTTTGCTGAAGTGCTGTAAAGTCTTTGCAGGTTAATATTTTTTACTATGGTTTGATTTTAGATCTTTTAAGTCTGAAAATATATATGCTTTGAATGGCTTTTAACTACTTTTTAAACTTAGTCTTGTGTTGCTGATTGTATTTTGTAATAGTACAGTGCTTTGAAATATCAGGGAATGTGATTGGAAGAAAGATATTGTAACTCCTGTGTGTTCAGCTGAAAACTGGTATCTCAAGAAACACATAAGCAACTGTACAAATAAAAAGCACTCATCTCTAGACTGGGCCAAATTTTCAAAAATGAATACCTTAATATGCATCTGTAATAGCCACTTGCGGTGCAAAAAAGATAATTGCATGTGAAAGATATACAATGACCTGTTTGTAACTTTGCCTATATGCTTTGCACAGAGAATGTTTTACAAACCTTGGCCTAACTTAAGGGTACAGTTTTTCAAAAAGTCAATGCCAAAATTAAAAAAAAAGGAGGGAGAGAGTCCAATACAACTGCATGCTTAATTAGCCTAAGAATAATTTGGTATTTGCACATGTGTAAGGCCATGCAGAAATACCTTCTTCGGATTCATAGTTGTGATAAATGAATACACAAATTAGGCACACAGTCAAATGCTTATTTTTATAAGTCCAAATTTTGAAAATCATCCCTAATATTTCTGGATCATTTTTTAAAGAATATTTTCAGATACATCTCCTTGTGGGTTTATTGACTGAGATGTAACTAAAATAGACTTCTACTATGCAAATTTCCATAGGACATAATACTGTTTCTGGATCTCTTAAATGTTGTTACAGATTTTTGTAGGAACCCCACTGATAAGGAAAAATGATGATGGTCTCTTATAAATTTCTCCAAAATTATTTTCATTAGAAGGTTTCTACTTGCTACAGGGTAGTACAGAAAAACATTGCATTATAAATTACTAAACATCCTTCAAGGTAAGAAGATGCATTTTAGCTATGGTATTGTAATAGTCCCACTGCTGATTCTGAAGTTCTCTTTTTGACACTGTTCTTCAAGAGGTTTCTGCTTTATTTGGTACCAGTGGACAGCAAAATACAGATGCTTTTCTTATTAGCTAATATGTACATGGGCTAGCTGGTGATATTAAATTTCATTTAATGCAACAGCAGTTACTCTTGATTTGTTTGGTATAATTATTTTGAAAGGATCATGTTGTCTGTTTGCTATTAGACACACCTCTTCCCATTGTTTACATAAAGACTTTCTTTTTCTATGTTTGGCTATTTAACCTAAATAGATAATGGACTGCCTAGCTGGTGATTTCCTAGTTCTTCCTTATGACCCTTAAATAACAATAATAAACTACCAAGGGGTAACCGTGTTAGTCTAGTTCAGCAAAACAAACAAGGAGTCCTGTGGCATTTTTAAATAAATTTGTTAGCCTTTAAAAGAGCCACAGGATTCCTTGCTTGTTTTAATAATAAAGTAATATCTTTAGTATCTAGTTTCGCTGAAAATATTTGTCCTTATCATTTTTTGGAAATCTGTGTATTTGCAAGTCTGCTGAAAAATTGTGTTATAAAATCCTATCAGGTTTTCCAGTTCTGTTAACAGCACACATTCCTCCTATCTGCAGCATGTTGCCTAGATTGCAATTCTCCCATTCCCATCATTTCATAAACACCATTTCAGTTCGCAGTTTGCCTTTATTTCTGCCAAACCAATATATTGTTTGCTTTACTTTGGCATGTTACTTGCTTAGGCTGTAAGTGGATTTTTTATAGTACACGAGGTAAAACCAAGTTAACCTGAGTAAATCTAAGAGTTGGGCCTTAGGGGACAGGCAAATTGATAAACTGCAGTTTTAAAGGCTGAGGACTGTGGAGAGAGAGACTGAGAGCTGATGCTGCCAACTCACACAAAAGAGAGAACACAATAGGCCAAATTCATCTCTGGTGTAACCCAGCTGAACTCAGTGGTATTATGATAGCAACGAATTTGGATCAGTCTCTCACAAACCCATTTTTAATACAAGATTCAGAAATGTTCAAATATAAGGGAAAAGAAGAGATATCAAAGTAAACATGTTTTGTGTTTATCCTCCCTAGATATGAGAGATTTTATAGAAGGGCACTGACAGTAGAATAGTCTGTCTGCATTTTTTTTTTAATGTTATCACTTGTGCAAGAAATGCTTGTAGGAAGGCTGATTTTTGGTTGAAAACTGGACTTGTTTGGTGTCCATTTATTTATTTTTTTAAAGTATTTTCTTATTTTGCAGTTGATGATGTTACTAGGTATGTGTGCACATAAATTTTCCATTCCAGGGATGGCTGCCCCAAAATAACAGGACACGGTTTTTGACTTTCCATTAATTTTCTTGTACCACTTCCTTTTCCAGTACAATGAGAGATACAGTTCCTGTCTGCTTTTCACTCCCCTCTAGAGTTAGATGGGAGAGCCATGCAGAGCAGTTTGTTTATGTACACAGGGATTTCCCTAATCCCTCCTGAGAGATCTCGATGAAACCTTCACAGAGGTACACTGCAATCCTCTGCCAAAGGTTTATAGGGATGGCAGCCCTAATTCCTTCTCTGTGGTAGGACGCTTTCTCATGTCAGTCAGTGATAAATTCGACAGGCATTATTGTAGTAAACAGGCTAGCAGCATATGGGCCCTGGGGTCTTTGCGACACCAGCAGCAGCTGTCCTCTCTGTGCCTGTCACCCTCAGGAGTGAGGTATCAGCTAAAATCACCAGTGTCTGTACAAAGTGGTGCCAGTATTCAGCGGTATTGCCCTGTGCTACAAGTTTCATGCAAGAATTCTCTCCTCATTTCTCTAACCCGCAGTAGGCTCATCAAGTCTGACACTGTAACTGTTGCCATGCACAAGCAATCCCAAGCAGAAATGAGAATCAACATCTAGTGCTTAAAACTTCAGGGGAGCAAAGAGAGTGACTTCTGCTCTTGCACTTGCTGTACATAGTGACTATATGGACAATGGCATCTCTGTGTTTTATTTGCACTCGCTGCCATTGTGGCTTTGACAGTCTCCCCCTCCTCACTCATGAAACACGAGGCCTAGGTAACGAGGAGAAAGAAGAGAACTCGGGAGGACATTGTGAGTTCCTGCAAGCCAGTGCTACTTTGGACTGTGAGGACAGGGCCTGGAGGGTGAACACTGGGGACAGCCTGGAGAAGGAAAAAGTGGAGAGGAGAAAGGTGTAAGAGAAGAGCAAGTCAGATATACCAGGACATCGTGGGGCTTCTCAGGCAGCAAACACAGATGCTGCAGACCGTGGGCGGTGAGTCAAGCTTCCCCTTGAAGAGGCTAGCTCCCTGCCCCACCTTTTCCGCTCGTGCCCTGCCCCTCTTCACTTCCATTGAGCCCCAGGTCTCACCACTCCACTAGCCCCACCCCCTTCTTCTCCACATCCCTCTTCCTCCGCCACTCATGTTCTCCACTCATCCCCCAAGCTGAGTTTATTATGTGCAGTGCAGGTGCCCAGATGGCTGAGGAGGCGGATTCTGCTACTCAGTTCCCCAGGTTCATCAGTAATCTCCCTGGGAGTCTGAGAGACCCGGGATTCTGAGTAGCAGATACTGCCTCCTCAGCTGCCTGAGAATCTGCATGGTGCATAATAAACAAGCAAAAACTTCTGGTGGTAGTCCATACCCAGGAGGGAAGAAGTGGGACTACCATGGCCCCGGCCTCAGGTCACAGGTAAGCGGCAGCTGCAACCATGTTGCAGACTCAGATGGCCCTGGAGTTTCAGCAATTCCGAGCTCAACTCCCTCTGCAGCCAACTGAGAATGCAATATTGAGATCTCTCTATACCCCCTCAACATTCTGTATGCTTCAGGGGCCACTGTACTACGCCTACCACTCCACCCCAGGTGACAATAAAAACAATCACAGGGATTCACAGCTTCACAGACAGTAACCTGTGAAAGCTACACAGCTGGTGTAGGTTTAGCTTAAATGGATATAAATGTTTTTTCCTTTCTGAAGTTCTGGTCTTTTGATTTATTAAGTTTTAGCAAGTTTTAAATATAATTTGTTTTAAAATTTCATGGTTTCCTTTTTCCACTGAATTCTGTTATGAAATACATGTCTATTATTCAGAACATAACTCATCTTCATTAGTGTGCACCATCTGCTAGTGAATGCTTACCAGGTCGGAAAGCAACCAATTACTTATTACGGACAGTGTAACACAACTCATAGGATTAGTCACAAACAAAATTAATAGATGTGTTGACAATGTTATATTCCTACATGTACAGCCATCAGCACATGATTCCTATCAGGCACAAAAGAGCAGGGGTAGATACAGCGCAGTGTATTATGGAGCTCCATTAAAATGGTCTTTCAAACCTTCCAGATCTTTATAGCTCTGCACTGAGTTTTTCTAATGGCCCTCATGCTTGGCTTTCAAGCTAAGCAGACAGCTGCTCTACCTCTGCCCTTCAACCAGGCAGGAAGGTTCCCCCTTTCCTTCACATATAGTATGCAGGACATAGCAGGTGGCTATATCTATTGGCATATTTTTCTCATTGAGGTCCAATCTTGTGAGTAAACAATGCCAACAACCCTTCAGTTGACCAAAAGCACATTGAATTGTTATTCTGCACTTGGAGAGCTGGTATTTGAATCATTCCTTTGTGTTGAAAACCCTTTAGCCAAATAATGGGTTTCTAGTGAGGAGGTAATCATAAAATCATGGAAGACTTAGGTTGGAAGAGACCTTAGAAGGTCATCTAGTCCAGTGATTTTCAAACTTTTCTTGAGACCAGTTGAAAAAAAATCATTTAGGGCCGTGACCCAACAATTACATATTTCAGCAGTGCATTCCAGTCTTTCAGCAGGGGGTCCACAACCCAGTACCTGAGGATCTGAGACCCATCGTTTGAAAACCACTGATCTAGACCAACACCCTGCTCAAAGCAGGAGCAACCCTAACTAAATAATTTCCAACTAAATCTTTTAAAAGGACCCCCTCCGATAGGTTCCACCGTTAATTTTATCTATTCACCAGTGGTGACTACTGCCCTGTGCACAAAAGGGGTAAGGCAACATATATTTTATGAACAAAGTGAATGATTTATTAATAATAGCTCAGTAGTTAATGACCATGTGGCATGAAGTTGGGAACCAAAGTAAAACCAAAGTGGGTAACAATAATAAACTGATTAACAGATTGGGTACATAACCATCCTCCACAATGACAGGGATGAAACACAGAACACAGGAACAGAATCTTTAATTAGATAGAAGACACCAGGAAAAACAATACAGGAATGGTGAGTACACAGGAAGAGGATCATGACAGATAAGTTGTCTTCTTCCTCCTTTAGCAAGCACAACGAGATGAGAAGAACAGCACACAATAGTGGAAGGTTAGATTCAGAATGGTTTGTAATTTTTTCTGTTTTGTTTAAGTAATGCCTTTTTGGAGTGCCTGGAAAGCATAGTAAGATCTAGTTATGAATGGACAAATGGAGCCATGTGCAAAACTTTGGTAACGTGTGCACACTAATCAAAGTGCTGGGTGCAAAATTTACTACCAGGTGCAATGAAGCAGGAAAATAGAGCATTCTGACTGGACAAGGGTTAGAGTATTTAGGACTGTGGACTGTTCTGAGCAGTTGCTGTCCATTTGTGTGGCAGCCAGACCACTGTGTTTAGTGACTCCTTGGATCAAGATAGAACCACCCCAGGAGCCAGAACCTTGTTCTTGTTTCTCCTCATCCACCCCTGTCTCTGGACTTTTGAGTCCAGTACCTGGGCCTCCAGATCCAAGCTGCCTCACTTCTTACCTGTTTGCCTGACCCCTGTCTGTCGAGGGAATGGTGACATATTGATTTATTGTTTTATGTTTGCTGTATCCACGAGTTTGTTTATGGTAGTGAGCCTCAACTTGAAATCACTTCTTGATTTAGCCCCCAAGCTATTTTATTGTGTTTGTGCTGATTGCTCGTTGTTGTTAATAAAAGTATATTTGTTTTACCATCTTGCCATTGAATATCAAATTCCTCACAGAGAATACAGGTAGGATGGAGGGCCTATGGGGGAAGAGGGATCCTGAATAAAGATTACTTACCAAGATACTATTATGAGTTTGCTTTCTTCAACGATAAGACTGCCTCTAGGACAGGCAACACGAGAGTGCTGTCAGCACAACACTTTAATATTCTATTATTGTTGGGCAAATAGGTCATGTGACTTTTCCTGCCCTTGCTCCAAAAGAGTGCAAAAACTTGAGAAGCAGGGAGAAGCAAAATGGAGGACAAACAATAACTCGTATAGACAAAATGCCTGAACCAAAAATTGCCCCTATATCTGTGCTGTTGAGATGGTTGCTGTATATAATCAGGAGGGTGGATCACCCAGGATCACTAAGCATTTCACCATTCCCAATGGTACTATCCATCAGGAAATAGTTCCTGCTTCCAGCTTTCTGAAAAGTCTTATGTTGTTAAAGATTGTTTTCTTAGAGGTAAAAGTGGACTTATTTCTATTTTATTGGGCCATCTGTCACAAGCTGCCTTCTGGATCTTTCAGACTGATGCATATAGTAGTTCACGTGTTGGTACTTTACACATTTGGACAATTTAATATTCTAATGTGATTTATGTTAACAATATAGCTATTTACTAAGGGAAGAAGGATGTTGATTTCTATAGCCCAGACAAAAACCCATCAAATTCTAAGTGCCTTTCACTTTCAGGGCAGTGCCATCAAGGATCTTACCACATAAATAATTTGGGATGTTGACACAGGAGCATAGATAGTTCGTGCATGCTATTTGCTGCAGAATCTTTCTGTGAAATGACAGGGTTTTTTCCACTCAGATTTATGATGTGTTTTCTTTGCTGGGGTTTCCAATTTTAGACAGCCGTACCAAACAGCATGCAGTCCATTTGATAGTGTCACTTCTGCAGTACCATTCAGGGTCTGAGTGAGTTCTGGGGCTATCACATAGGAGTAGACTGGACATTAGAGTTCAGACAAGTTGTTCCATGAAGGAAATAAACCATTTCACTTTTTCCAGAGCTGTCCTCTAAGCTCCGTATTCATTTTAATATTTTCACCTTTCTTTTCCTCATGCCCATTGGCATGCTCTGCTGCTATAGTAGCTGTTTCTAATGATGTTGGCTGTCTCACTCGCCAGGTAATTAGAGCTGGTGCTAGGGAAGGGGGAAGCTGCCATAACAAGCAATTTTAAATAGTTAACTTCCTGACTTGCTAACTGCACCATAAACATTCTTGTGTATCGTGGGGGTATGCACTTTTTCTGAGCATGTGTTCTTCAGATAAAGCAAACCATATGACCAAAAGGGGAGGGAGGGAGAACCTGACCTTCCTCCATCACACAGAAATGAAAGAACAAAGGTAGCCCTAGGGTTTATTAGAGTTATCTTCAAATGCTTCTAAAAAGAACCATGATGACTTGTTCAGATAAAGTTGCTCATCCAAGATTTTTACCTCACATGGGAGCCCTTAGATCTGTCCCATAAATTTTGTAGTTCAGTAACTGCTTTTCCTTTAGATGGTTCCATTTCACCAGTCTATTTTGTTTGGGCTCCATAGCTGCTGCTGTTAACTTTTAACAATTCTAATTTTAATCCATTACTGTTGACTCTCTGTCTTTTTATTTCAGTGCCATGGATCCCATTATACATCCCTATTGTGGTCCAAGCTCTGTTTTCTCATTATGCTAAGATGCAAATGAAAGAGAAGCTTAACATAAAGTTTTTTTTTTAACTGGATTTCTATATTATTGCCTGAATCTCATTTTCCAACTGTTTCCTCTTGTCAGATGAATTGTTTTCCATGAACAGTGACATTCTTAAGGACTGAGGAATACATTCATTCTCTTTTGTTTGTACATTGTATGAGACATTTTGTTGAGAAAAGGTATGAATCAGCCAAAAAAAACCCCCATTTTTAAAATATACCAGGCTACTTCTTACTGTCTATTCAGCTGGAGGTGATTATTGCAAGGTAAAAATAGTTGAACGGGCCATAAAATATGAAATCCGTCTGTCTGATGGGTGAACATATATCAGAAACTGATAAATCAGTCCTTTTTACTTAGTGTGCCTGCCTAATGGGTATTTGGTTCACATCTATGACCAAGGGATAGAGGTTCTGAGGAATTGGGTTCAATAATTCTCCCCACTAGAACCTGACCTTACAAGGGACTGAATGCCTTCTGCATTGATTTCTGGGCACCCTCAAATTCCATGTTTAGGATCTGTGATGGGGTGTACAAGCCCTGCACTGAACAAGAAGGGGTTAATTTCATAGTGTGTGTGTGTGTGTGTGTGTGTGTGTGTGTGTGTGTG
>ML685768.1:2623362-2724827 GCA_007922175.1 Pelusios castaneus
CCCCCAGCACAGTCCAGGGGTTCGGATGACAGCGGGGGCTGGCAACACAGCCTCCCCTGCCCCCGGAAGCCCTGCAGCTGGGCTAGGGGGCTGGCTGTGGGCAGTGCATGGTGGGAGAGGTGCCCACCATGCACTGCTCTTCTTTCGCAGAGGAGCATTCACACGGTGAATGCTCCTTTGTGAAAGAAACAGCATGTGTGGACACGAGAAAGCGCTATATTTATAGCGCTTTCCTTGTCCCGCAATAACTTATTGCGGGACAAGTGTTCTCGTGTGTACATAGCCTAAAGCTCCACATTGAGCAGTTTTCAATGAGCAATCTATAGTGTCAACCAAGTCTCTTTCTTGAGTTGATACAATTAATTAAGAGCCTCTAGGGAGCATGAGTAATTTACATTTCCCCAGTATTCTTTCATCCCTGGAATAGTTAACAATGCAGCTATTAAAACCAGTATTATGCTTCGTAGTGAGTATATGAGAGGAATGGGGCAGTTTTACACCTCTTAGAAATAGAGCAGATAACGGGAGTTTGAGTAGGTCTTTCGGGCAGTGGGTGAGTTTAATTGAGTTGTGGATCCTTGTTTTCATTTTCGTTTTTGCTGTGTTTCTTCCTCCACTCCCTGTCATTTTGCAGCAGCTGGCTCTGGGTACTGTACTGAAATCAGCTGACCTTAATTAGGGTCAGGGCTTCCCTAATCAGGGGGCTATAAAGGCAGCCCCTCAGTTAGGTGGCATCACAGCTGCAGCGGTACAGGAGGCAGTAAACAAAGCAGGTAATGGGGAAGTTTGGCGGGAGAGTTTGGGGAAGGAGTATGTGGTGGGGGAAGGAATGTGGTGTTCTGCTATTGTTGAGGTGCTTGTTAGGGTTGTGTTTTGTTTTGTTTTGTTTTCTGCTTTTGTGTTTTACTGACAAGAAGTAGGGGGGAAAGCTATGACAGATATAGAGGCAGCAGTGGTAGTCACTCAAGTAGTGGAAGAGACAGTGAAAATGACTGTGTAGAAGCTGCAGTATGTACATGATGTTGGAAAGAGTACCCCAAAAGAGCTTTGTCTGTATGAAGTGCTGCCTTTTGGAGCTGATGGAAGAGAAGATTCGAGGGTTAGAGATGCAGGTGGACACTCTGGTTGAGTTTAGAAGGGGGTTTGAGCAGCTGATGGAGCAGAGGAATAAGAAAACTGAAGTGAAAAACCCAGACTGGCACATGGAAGCAAGCAACTCTGAGGGGAGAGTGCTGGGTGAGGATAGTGGCTAGTGGAAGCATATGACTATGAGAAGCTAGCAGAGGAATAGACGGGCTAGTGAAGGAGAGATAGAGCTCAGAAACAGGTTTGTGGAGTTGGAAAATGAAGAAGGGGCACAGCAGGTGGTTACTGAAAGTGGGAAGGCAAGGAAGAAGAGAAGAGCAGCTAGTCCTATACAAACAGTGAATGAGCCAATGGGGATACCAAGAAATAAAAGTCTCAGGAGAATACAGGAATCGATGTAGAGGATTACAAAGGAGACTTGCAGAAGAGATGACTTGCAGCCAGAAAGAACTGGGGTAGGCTGTAGAATTACACTGTTACCAAGAAAAGGCAAATCTATGTGATTGGGGACTACCTGCTGAGAAGAACAGAGAGGGCTGTAACCAGAGCTGATCCAGCAAACAGAAGTCTGTGCTGCCTGTCAGGTGCTAAGGTATGGGATGTGGACCTGAGGCTGAAGAGGATCCTAATGGGAGCAGGAAAGAATCATCTGATTATCCTTCATGTGGGTACAAATGATATAGCTAGATTCTTGCTGGAATGTATCAAAGGAGACTATGCCAGGCTGAGGAGGACTCTTCAGGAAACTGAGGCATAGGTGATCTTCAGTGTGATTCTCCCTGTCCCTAGAGGAGACCAACAAAGGCATGACAAGATTCTGATGATCAACAGATGGCTCAGGAAGTGGTGCTATAAGGAGGGCTTTGGGATGTATGGTTACTAGGAGGTATTCATGGACAGAGGACTGTTCTGTTGGGATGGACTTCATCTGATTAGGGAGGGATAGACTTCTAGGATGGAGGTTAGCACAACTGACTGAGATCTTTAAACTAGGGAGTTGGGGGAGATGGTTGGGAGATGCCCAGGTAATCTTTACACCTGATTTTAACATTGGGAGGCAGGAAAATGAAGTAAGAAAGGACACAGTAGTGTGGAGAAGAAAGGAGATTAAGAGGAAAGGTAGTGTAAAAACCAGTCTAATAGGTGGTACTGGCAGTAGAACGATTGCCTGATCAGGCAAGGAACATAGGCGAAGCCAATAGCAAAAATTCAAATGTTCATATATCAATGTGAGAACTCTGGGTAACAGAAAGGAAGAACTAAAGCTACAAGTAGAGGAAGTGAAACCAGATATTATAGGGATAACAGAAAAATGGTGGAATAGTAGTCACAACTGGTGTAAAAGTATTGAAGAGTAGGGCCTCTTTAGGAAAGACAGATATAAAAGCAAAGACAGTGCAGCAGTGTTATATATCAGTGATGAGGTATACTGCAAGAAATTAGAGGTGATGGAATTGGTAAGACAATGGGGAAGAAAACTACTAGAGTTTCCCCTGGATAGTGTTTCAGGTGTGCTACAGTCCACCATGATCTGATTTGGACATGTATAGAGATCTCTTTAAGGCTTTTAATGAAGTAAATATTACCGGGAACTGCGTGATTATGGGATACTTTAATTCCCCATATAGAGACTGAAGGACATGTACTAGTAGTAATAATCAACAGAACCCTGCAAATCCGCGGATATTCACATTACATCCAGATCCGCAGATGTGATGCAGATATCTGCAGACCATTTCTTGCAGATGCAGATTGGATGCAGATTCACATATTTGTATCCGTGCAGGGCTCTAATAGGGCCCAGATTTTCCTGGATGTTACAGCTGATGAATTCCTTCCTCCATGAAAAAATCATGGAAGTCTGGAGAGGTCCCAGAAACTGGAAAAGAGCAAATATAGTGCCCGTCTATAAAAAGGGGAATAAGGGCTGCCCAGGGAATTATAGATTAGTCAGTTTAACCTCTGTACCAGGAAAAATAATGGAGCAAATAATTAAGGAATCAATTAGCAAACATCTAGAAGAAAATAAGGTGTTAAGTGACAGTCAGCATGGATTTGTCAAGAACAAATTATGTCAAACCAACCTGATAGCTTTCTATGATGGGGTAACAAGCCTCATGGAGAGAGGGGAAGTGGTAGATGTGGTATATCTAGACTATAGTAAGGCTTTTGATACGGTCTCGCTTCACCTTCTCATTAAAAAACTAGGGAAGTACAACCTGGATGGAGCTACTATAAGATGGGTGCAAAACTGGTTGGATAACTGCTCCCAGAGACTAGTTATCAACGGTTCACAGTCATGCTGGAAGGGCATAACAAGTGGGATACCACAGGGATCGGTTCTAGGTCTGGTTTTGTTCAATATTTTCATCAATGATTTAGATGATGGCACAGAGTACACTTATAAAGTTTGTGGATGATACCAAGCTGGGAGGGGTTGCAAGTGCTTGGGAGATTAGGATCACAATTCAAAATGATTTGGACAAATTGGTGAATTGTTCTGAGGAAAATAGAATGAAATGCAATAAAGACAAGTGCAAAGTACCCCACTTAGGAAAGAACAATCATTGCACACATACAAAATGGGAATGACTGCTTAGGAAAGAGTACTGTGGAAAGTTATCTGGGTGTCATAGTGGACCATAAGCTAAATATGAATCAATGGTGTAACGCTGTTATAAAAATAGCAAACACCATTATGGAATGTATTAACAGGAGTGTTGTAAGTAAGACACAAGAAGTAATTCTTCAGCTCTACTCTGTCCTGATTAGGCTCAACTGGAGTACTGTGTCCTGTTCTGGGTGCCTCATTTCAGGAAGAATGTGGAGAAATTGGAGAAAGTCCAGAGAAGAGCAACATGAATGATTAAAGGTCTGGAACACTTGACTGATGAGGCAAGATTGGAAGAGCTGGGTTCGGTTAGTCTGGAAAATTGGAGACTGAGAAGGGGACATGGTAACAGTTTTCAAGTACCTAGAAGGTTGTCATGAGGAGGAGGGAGAAAAATTGTTCTCCTTAACCGCCAATGATAGGACAAGAAGCAACAGGCTTAAATTGCGGCAAGAGAGGTTTAGGTTGGCCCTTAGGAAAAAATCCTAACTGTCAGGGTGATTAACCACTGGAATAAGTTGCCTAGGCAGGTTGTGGAATCTCCATCATTGGAAGTTTTTAAGAGCAGGTTAGGCAAGCACCTGTCAGGGATGGTTTAATAGGGTACTTGGTCCTCCTATGAGTGCAGGGGACTGGACTCAATGACCTTTCATGGTTCCTTCCAGTTTCTATGGCTATGTCTACACTTACCAAAGTTAGTTCAAATTAGTTAATTCGAACTAACTAATTCAAACTAATTTTAGTTAGTTCGAATTAATTTAATTCAAACTAGCATGGCCCAGCTGGAATTTTAGTTCGAACTAAGCAAGTGCCATGCGTGGCACTTGCTTAGTTCGAATTAGTCAGTTGCATTAAAGCTCAATGTGCCAGTTAGTTCAAACTAACGTGGCCACATTGACTTAATTCGAATTAAGTAGTTCAAATTAAGGGTTAGTTCAAAAGGTATAATCGAATTTATTAGTTTGAATTAAGGAAGTCCTTAATTCGAACTAATGAAATCCTAGTGTGGCCAAGGCTTAAGTTAGTTCGAATTAAGCTTCTTTAATTCGAACTAACTTGCCAGTGTAGATATAGCCATGTGATTCTATGATTCACTAAATAGTTATTGAACCAACAAGAGAGGATGCCATCTTAGATTTGGTATTGGTGAGTAGTGAGGACCTCATAGAAGAATTGTAGGGGACAGCTTTGGTTCAAGTCACCCTGAGCTAATTCGCTTCAAACTAAATGGAAGGATAAACAAAAACAGATCTGTGAATCTTTAACCTCAAAAGGGCTAACTTTAAAAAAATTAAGGGAATTAGTTCGGGAAGTGGATTGGACTGGAGAACTCTTGAAGCTAAAGGTGGAGGAGGCTTGGATTTGCTTCAAGTCAAAGTTGCAGGAACTATCTGGAGCCTGCAACCCAAGGAAGGAGGAAAAATTCATAGATGAGCTGCATACCACACTGGATGAGGAAGCATCTTAGATTGGTGATTAAGAGAAGCAGAAAGCCTGTAAGGAATGAAAGATGGAAGGGATCAGGAAGGAAAGTTACCTCTTGGAGGTCAGAACAGATCGAGATAAAGTGAGAAAGGCCAAAAGTCAAGTAGAGTTAGACTTTGCAAAGGGAATGAAAACCAATAGTAAAAGATTCTATAGCCATATAAATAGGAAGAAAGTAAAGAAAACACATGGGACCACTAAGCACTGAGGATGGGGTAGAAGTAAAGGATGATCTAGTCCTGGCTGAATATCTAAACAAATACTTTGCCTCTGTTTTTAATGAGGCTAATGATGAGCTTGGGGATAGTGGTAGGGTGGCTAATGGGAATGAGGATATGGAGGTAAAAATTACCACATCCAAGGCAGAAGCTGAATTCAAATTGCTTAATGGGACTAAATCCCGGGGTTTGGATAAATCTCCATCCAAGAATATTAAAGGAACTGGCACATGAAATTGTAAGTCCATTAACAAGGATTTTAAATGAATCTGTAAAATCAGGGGTTGTACCATATGACTGGTATTTTTAAGAAAGGGAAAGGAATTGATCTGGTAACCACAGGCCTGCTAGTTTGAGCTCAGTAGTATGCTAGCGGTTGGAAAAAAAATTGAAAGAGAAAGTAGTTATGGATATTGAGGTTAACAGTAATTGGGATAAAATACACCATGGGATAAAATACACAAAAGGTAGATTGTGCCAGACCAATCTGATTTCCTTTTTTGAGAAGATAACAGATTTTTTAGACAAAGGGAATGCAGTGGATTTAATTTATCAAATGTCTTGCTGAAAGCTATTTATGGTTCCACACAGGGCATTCTTAGTTAAATTGGAAAAGATGGGGATTTTTAGGAAAATTGAAAGGTGGATAAGGAACTGGTTAAAGGGGAGACAACAATGCAGAATACTGAAAGATGAACTGTCAGGCTGGAGGGAGGTTACTAATGGAGTTCCTCAGAGATTGGATTTGGGGCCAATCTTATTTAACCTTTTTCTTACTGACCTTGGCACAAAAAGTGGGAATGTGCTAATAAAGTTTGTGGATGACACAAAGCTGGGAAGTGTTGGCAATACAGAGAAGGATCAGGATATCGTACAAGAGGATCTAGATGACTTTGTAAACTTGTGTAATAGGAAAAGGATGAAATTTAATAATGTGAAGTGCAAGGTCATGCATTTAGAGACTAATAACAAGAATTTTTGCTATGAGCTGGGGATGCATCAGTTGGAAGTGATGGAGGAGGAGAAGGACCTGGGTGTACTGGTTGATCAGAAGATGACTATGAGCTGGCAATGTGATGTGGCCATGAAAACAGCTTATGCGGTCCTAAGATGCATCAGACAAGGTATTTCCAATAGAGATAGGGAGGTGTTAGTACTGTTATACAAGGTGCTGGTGAGACCTCATCTGGAATTTGGTGTGCAGTTCTGATCCCCCATTATTAAGAAAATTGAATTCAAACTGGAACACATCCAGAGAAGGCCTGCAAGGATGATCTGTGGAATGGAAAACTTGCCTTATTAGAGGAGATTCAAAGAGCATGGCTTGTTTAGCCTAACCAAAGAAAAGTTGAGGGGCGATATGATTGTTCTCTATAAATATATCAGAGGGATAAATACCAGGGAGGGAGAGCAATTATTTCAGTTCAGTGCTAGTGCTGACACAAGTACAAACAAATATAAATTGGCCATCAAGAAGCTTAGAGTTGACATTAGATGCAGGTTTCTAACTATCAGAGGGGATAAAAGTTCTGGAATAGCCTTTCAAGGGAGCTGTTGTATGCAAATTTATACCAGCTGAGGATCTGTCCCTCAGTGGGTAGCTTGCCATTTTCAGTCCATTTGTTGAAGAGGATTCAGTCACTTTGATGCAACTTGGAGTACACACTCCCTATTTTGGCAGAAATACACTGATCTCAATTATGTTAATTATGTCTAGCTACTACAGGTAAGGACACTTCTGTATATGTAATAGCTGTAGTACAAGTTATTCCAGGGGATTTGACAGTCCTGGCTCTGCCACTTGCTTCAGTGGCTGCCACAGTCCAGCACCACTCGACTGGCAGTCTAGCAGGCAGGGAGGAACCTGGGCCTCCCACTACTCTGTGCCCTGGCCCAGGGACCCTACATGCAGCAACCTGCATCTCCTCTTCTCCCACTCCTGTGTCAGTCTTCCAAGGGCCACTTCCTGTACCTCTGCTGCCCGTGTATCAGGATCTTGGCTTCCGCTCAGTCCCAGCAGCCAGCCACTGCTCTGTCCAGGGTCCTGACTTTCTGACCCCTTGAGCTCCTCAGAGGTACTCTTTTGTGTTGCCTGGCAGCCCCCTTTTATATTAGTCCCCCAGACTCTGATTGGCTCTCCTGCAGTCCCCTCCAATTGGCTGCTGCTCCTAGAGCCCTCATAACACCTTCCTAGTCAATACAGGGCAGATGCCCCATCACACCCACTAAGGGTGTCATTATTTATAATTCCTCTTACAATAGGAACAAAGATAACAAGGAAAGAGAATAAAGATGGGAAATAGAATCTCTTTGAATGCTGAATAATATCTAAATTGTGTGAGATTTTGGTTTTGAAGAATAGGCAGCCTATGATATGTACAGATTAAAATCCATTTTACAAGGTCATTGGATCCCTGGCTAGTATTAACCCTTGAAGAAATCTGAAATGACCCCAGACCTATCACCATGCAAGGGCAGACCAACAAAATAGATTCCTCACACTGACAGGAGCAAAAGTGAGCCCTAACTCCAAACTGGAAAAGGAAATTTTCTGACCATGGTAAGACTGTGTTCATCCCAAGTACCCAACTGCAGCCCCAGTACATATGTAGAATATTGTAAGTGCTTAATATCAATGACAAACAATAGGGGAAAAGCTTTTTTCAAATGTGGCTAGAAAGGTATGAATCAAGTTGAGAGATAGAAAAGGAAAATATGGAAGCATTTTCTGGGGAACTGTTTTGTTTTGTTTTTTCACAATACAACTTTGGCTGGTAACTAATTTCTCTGCAGCAGCTGCTATTGATGCACACCACTAACTTGTTATAATTAGAACAAAAAGCTTTCTCAGCAGCTGTAAATCGGCAACAACTTGAAAAATAATGAGAGCACTGAATGAACAAATGTCCTGCTATCTGCTCTTGCACTGATTCCTTTGTCAAAATTCAGTGTATGCCCCCTGAGTTTTTCCACTCTGTACAGACATCCTTGAAAATATTACTCCATTAGCTACAGCATCATTAGGAGACTATTCCAAGTCCTTGTATTCTCCAGAAGCAGTTGATCAGCAGCTATTCCCCCATACCAGGGGTCCTATTTCTAGGAAAGATGGGACAGCTGAAGAGGAGAGCTTGAGATAGAGATTTTTGGTAGTGGTTGCCTGAATCAGCTGGTTGGGCAGTAAAATAGTTCCTGAGTCAGCTGAAGATGTGCATGCTTTGCAATCTGGAGCCTTTAAAAAATTGCTAGTGGGCAAAACACTGATGTTAATTTGCAGTCACAAGCAGGTATTTATGACCAAAGTAGGTAACATCCTCCTTGACCCCACCCACTAAAACATTTTTTATAATTTGTAGACTCAGAACTAAAGTGTTGCAGTGTTAGTGCCATTAAAGATCTGTATCAAAGCTGCTATAACAATGTTTCCTTCTGTTTCAGTAAATTAATACTGTCATCTGTTGGATTAAGATTCACTTACTCAGCAGATGGGTGTAATAAATATTTATTAAGATAAAACACTCAGAGTAGTGATCAGTTACACACAAATGGGAAGCCTATCAGATTTCATAATATTTCTCCACATACAGTTATGAAGAGATTATACAATAGACAAGACAGTGCATTTCTGGGCCAATTGTAATATGCCTTGAATTGTGTTAAGGAGCCAATAGTCAAATGACTTTAACTCTGTGAAAAGTACAGTAGCCTGCTGGCCTAGTTTCTTATTACTGCTGCAAAAAGGGATTTACACAAACAATTGAAAAACACTTAGTGTGTCTACAAATTAAGTCAATTTAAGCTTGCTTAAGTCAACTTAATTTAATCTGCGTCCACACTACATTTTCCTCAAGTCGACTTAAGCAGCTGCTTAAGTCGACTTAAGGAAAATTAAAGTTGACTTTACTAAATCTCGTTTTAAGTCGACTTTTCTGGCTAAGTCGACTTTAAAAAGTCGACTTAGAACTACTCTGCATCCACACTGGCTAAGTCAACTAAGTCGACTTAGGAGACTTCAGGGCTCCCCCACTGCCCTCCCTGCAGGGTGGCTGGCACAGCCACAGCCTGGCGTGCCCCCCCACAGGGCAGGACAGAGCCCTGCCCACCCTGCTCCTATGCCCTGCCAGGGTCCCTGTCCCCCTCAGCCCTCATTGTACCAAGGTACAATGGGGCAAAGACTCAGCCCCCTGGCACTTGGCAAGGGGTGCCCCCCCGCCACCATGGAGCTGTCCCAGGCCTACCTAGCCCCTATAAATCGACCTAGGCATCCAGTGTGGATGCTCTAAGCAGGGTCCCCTCTAAGTCGACTTAATTTTTGAGTGGGGACATGCAAAGTCAACTTAACTTAGCTAAGTCGACTTAAATTAACAACTGTAGACATAGCCTTAGACATGGGCAAAGCTTTAACAACTAACCATTTAATTTGAATGTGTTGGAATCTCTGCCAAATTCACTTTAAGGTGCAAAATCATCCTTAAGCGGCTGGAGATTTTCACTGGAGAATTCCCCCTGTGGAGGATGGAAATTATATAACTGCTGAGGTGACCCTGCCACTTGCTTCTGAGGCCCCCACACCAGCTCCATCATTGGCGTCACCATCTCTTGTGTTGCAGGGAGCTCTCGTGGAGAGTAAGGAGTATTTGGTGGATGGATTGAGGGGAAAACAGGGAGGGGAGCCTACATGGCAGATTGAGAGTTTGCCAAGCTCAGTTCCCAACTGATAGTAAGTCCCTCATAAGTAGGCTTGGGAGGATTAGATTTTTTTCTGATAAATGTTAATTTTACCAAACACAATTTGACAAAAATATTTCCATCAATAATAACCAAAATTTACAAATCTTCAAAGTAAAAAAAATGCTTTGAGAACTTTCTTAGCTTTTGATTTAAGGATATTATCTATTAGATTTTGACAAGTGATGTTGACAATTTGTATTTTAAGATTGATAAAATTAACTTTGAATCTCAGCGTCTGTTGTCATTAAAGAACTATTGTCTGACCCAGCTCACCAAATTTCCACACCTTTGAAAATGTAAAGATACAAAGTGGAAAAATGCTTAAAACCAAACATCAGTAGCTGTTGAAATTATTTTTAAAATACATAAAAATTGAACTCTGCCAAGCCTATTTATAAGTTAAAGCATTGTAACTTGCTCCCAGAGAGGGCAGCTGCATTAGAGACCAGGCTGAAAGTTCCTAATTGTAAAGCTATTCCGTTGCCTGTATTAAGTGCAATGTGTATGGAAGAAAGGAAGTAGGATTTAGGGCTAGTCTCTGCTTGAAGCGTTACCATACCACAGTAGCACGAACGTAGCTGTGCCACTATAATGTCTGGTGAAGAGTCTCGCTGCCTATGGGCTCTCCTGTCAGCATATTAATATCATCCCTGTGAAAGGCAATAGCTAGGTTGGCGGGAGAATTTCTCCCGCCAACCTAACACTGTCCACACCAGTGTTTAAGTTGGTATAACTTGTGTTACTCAGGGGAGGGGGCCTTATTCACACTGCAGAAGAGCATAAATTATACCAAAATAAGTGGTAATGTGTACAAGCCCGTAATCTGTTAACACGCTTGAGTGGGCAACTCATCTACCACACAAAGGCCACATGCAGCTCTGTCATAGGAAAAGTCCTCCCTGTCAGTCCCTGGGGCGGGGTGGATTTGAGGGGTTAATATGGGGAGTGGAGCACCCTGCAGGTGCTGCCTACCAGACTGTATTTCCTTAGCACTGAGTCCTGCAGGTCTGAGGCCTATCGGCTGCCTCTAGCAACAATGCAGAGTCAGTAGTTGCCCCCGGGGTCAGGGCAGCATGACCTGGTGGTCCATTGGGGTAGTGGGGGATGCAGTAGCATCTGGGGTAGTGAAGGTCAGGTCCTGCCTGCTTCACTGAGCTCTGACCCAGGGCCCTATAGGTGTCAGATTGGTCCGACATCTGGTCAGTGGTGATCTTCCTGAAACATGCTGCTTGGTGTCACTCACCACCCCCAGTTACCTGATGCGGGCCCCTGAGCTACTTCCTACCCAGCCATCAAAGGGTTGTCTCTTGGGTCTCCAGGTCATCCAGGTTTCAGCTTCTTGCACCACAACCATCTGCCTCTCTCCAGGGTCAGTGGGTTTCCCAGCAGTCAATGAAGGGTGGCTGGGTTCTGGCGAAGTTTCCCAGGTTCCTGGCTCCTACCATCAGGACTGAAACAGCTCATGGCTACTGCACACTTTCTTCCTCCTCAGCGGTCAGCCTAGAATGAGCTGGGCTGGTCTCTTTTATGCTGGGACAGCAGTTGGAGCATGCCCAGCAGAGTGGGAGGCGGGACTTCCGCTATCCATATATATTGTGCACACTGTGATGTATCCTTATGGCTGCTCAGGAGTATATGTTATATTTGAAGGGAGCTCAAATTAATGTGATACTCAACTCTATCATGCTAAGGACATGTGAGGTCAACACCAGTGAGTTAGATGAAGCATTTCCGGGCAGGGCCGGTGTTCTGCTTTTTGATTTGTAAAGTGCTGTGTATACCTAATAATGATGATGCTAACAAGGACCTCTAATATGAGACAAATAACTTTAGAAGTTGCATTGTGAATATTTGGTTTGTGGAAAATATATTTAGTTTTAAATATAAAACATTTTATGACTAACTTAAGAAAGTTTTCGGTAGCAAGAACACATGAATGTTTCGTCCTACACAAAGTTTCATATTATTATAATTTATTGGCATTGTACCCTGTGTGTAATTATTCAACCTATTTATACTCTATACTCCTATTTATAGATCCTTTTAGTCTCCAATCACTTCAGTGTCTTACCCCTGACCAGAACATTTCAGTTTATGCCATATGCAACCCTATGCAAGGTTTACTATGCCACCTTTTTCTGAGTTCTCCTTATCCTCTGGAGTCTACTCCTAATCTTATGGACTAAAAATAGACACACATTCTTCTGACATCATCTGCTGTCTTTAACTTTTGTTTAGGTCTCAAGTAAGCTTCTAGGACAACTATCTTTGATGATAAAGACCATTATTAAATGATTATTTATTCATTTCCGTAGTTAATGATAACTCAGTCGACTGAAAACATGTAATTAGACAATTATCTCATAGATGCATTTCTACTACCTCAGTCTCTGGTAGGATTTTTTCTTATGTACTTGCAAATAAGGCAGATTTATATAAATACTTGAGTGGATATAATTTATGCATAATGGCTTATGCTTTCCAGCAAGCAGGCTCTTTCCCCATTTGATAGCCATTCATCAGCCAGGAACAATAAGCAGGAGAGGGACAGGGGCAGGGTATAGGAGCGGGGAGGGCAGGGCTGTGTCCTGCCCTGTGGGGGGCACGCCAGGCTCTGGCTGTGCCAGCCACCCTGGCAGGGAGGGCAGTGGGGGAGCCCTGGAGCCCTTTGTCAACTTTAAATCCACTTAGTGCTAATCTGTGCCACACTGGCTAAGTCGACTTTATAAAGTCGACTTAGCCAGTAAAGTCAACTTTAAACGAGGTTTTATAAAGTCAACTTTAAATTTCCTTAAGTCGACTTCAGCAGCAGCTTAAGTCGATTTAAGGAAATTGTAGTGTGGACGCAGATTAAATTAAATTGACTTAAACAATCTTAAATCGACTTAATTTGTAAATGTAGATGCACCCAATAAGCCCAGGCAAAGAACTCAGGAGCCACACCTTATCAGTCACCAGGATTTACTCATGTGATCCTGGATTCCATTTTTTTCCTGTAAATTTCCATAAGTAGCATGGCAAAGGCCCAAGGACATAAAAGGCTGCTGAACCACATCCATTTTGTCTGTAGTCTTTATCTTCAGTCTTCACCTACATCTGGATCAACTCATCTAACTGACGCTGTGAAATAAAGGACTGAAATCCATCTAGATACTGGAGGTGCATTAGAAGGACTATATAAACCAGCAAACTCCACAATTCTACTGAAAAGTTTATATATATGGACTTTCAAATCATTCGTATGCATCTGATTGCTTTAATCATTTGACATTTATAGCTTGTTTCTTTCTTTTTATAATAAATCTTTAGTTTTAGTAACTAAAGGATTGACTGGCAGTGTGGTATTTTGAGTAAGACCCCAACTTATACTGATCTGGTAATGTGGCTGACTCTTTGGGGAAAAGGAGAACCTTTTTTATGTAAAGATCATAAGGTCTTAAATAACTGATCTCTTTACTGTACCTCGTGGCTGCTTGGGAACCAGAGACTGAAATGTAATAAAGGGGGCTGTGTATATTTTGATTTAGCTTCTTGATGACCAATGTGGGGAATCAGAATCATAGTTTGTGGCTAATTGGGAAGTCTGACTTCATGTCACCCACCACAGTGCTGGGAGAATCTGCTTTCCTTTTGAAGCCTGCCCTGCCCTTGGCATTTTCAGTTGGCTACCCTAGGCACAGATGGGTCACCGATTCTCTCTGCCTTTCATGCTCTTTCTGAGACACCCTAGCATTTTATACTTAACTGCAGTTATTTCACCTCATTATTGTATGTAGGATGTAATTGAACTTTTCCTGCAAGAAGAACACAGGGTAAGAATGCTATAATTCTGTATGTCCCTGTTCTGTAATGACAGCCTGTCATTTTCTGTACTTTGCTAGAGATTATGAATAGACAATATATGTAGGCTGAATGTAGTTGCTTGGTAACCGGCTTTTTAAACTTTCTTAAATGTAATTGCTTCCCTGCCAGAAAATCATGGATCAGTTTAATTTCTTTTGATGTTGAGGCAACAAATTTGCATTTAATCTCTCTGAACATCTCAATAAATAAAATGGAGAATACTTCCAGTTTCAAATTATTTAATTTTCAGGGTGTTTTGAGGCACCTCACCTAATAGTAATAAGGGTAGAGGGAATGTGGGCTCTTATCATCAGGCTTCCCTCCCCCCACTAGTTGAAAGGATTTGTTTAAGGAATGGATGTATTCATCACAAGTAAGTTACATTTCCAAAATGAGTTACGTGCCTTTTGCAGTTTGAATTTACATTTACACCAGAAAATAAAATTCTTTCAAATCTACATTCCCACCTCCCTGCCAAAATCATACTTGTTTACCTATATGCTACCTGTCTGCATGTTATAGACATCAAAGTCATAGGTAAAATCTAAGACCTTATTGCAAGTGTAGGGGAAAGTAGCCTCTTGAGTAACATGTACACAAATTCAAAAAAGGTCAAGAAAAACCGGTTAAGATTCTGGAGGGACTGAGAAAAGGTGACCAACTGGTCACTGCAGAGACAACTTTTTTGTTGGTCAATTAGTTGTAATGTTCTAGTTTGTATCTAGTTCTAGATAATGGATTTCAATGGAGCTCCACCAATTTAATCATTTGAGATTGTAGATTAACTAAATGATGGTTATAGGGATGTGATACATGATGAATATTTGCAGGAAAAGGAAGAGAAATCGTGCCCAATCCTGTGAAGTGCTGAAAATTCTTAATTCTCTCTGGGTGCGTCTACACTTGTAAATTAAGTCGACTTAAGCCTGAGAAGTCCCAAGCAGAAGGGAGCCGAGTGGTCCAGAGCGGAAGGGAGCTCCATGCTCCCTTCTCCCCCGGACCACTCCGGGGCTTGCTGCCTGGGGAGAGCCAGCCCCATGTGGGGCTGGCTCTCCCCGGGACAAGCCCTCCTAACCTGAGGAGCCAAGACTCCAAAGGAGCCTCACCTCCCCCTTGACCTAACTAGTCGACTTAGAGAGTCTAGTGTAGACTCTGTAAGTCGACTTAGTATGGCCCACTTTAAGTCGACTTAGGAGTCCTGTGTGGACGTAAAGTCGACCTAAATTCCCCAGTGTAGACATAGCCTCTGAATTGTTTCCTTTTGACTTACCTATCAGACCCAGTCTGATTATTAGTATGTTGAGTTTGTAACCTATTGGCACCTGGGAAGGGTTTTATAGCTGACTGCACTCTTAGCTGATCATACAGAAATAGTGAATAAAATGCAACTTGTAATGTGGTGATATTATTTACATGTGAAGTCTTTTAAGGATCAGCATAGCTGCAAATACTTTGTGAAGTTTCAAAAACTGGCAGAAAAAATCTGTTTCTTTTCACTGGATAGGTGGCTTGTAAAACATGTCACACCCCATTGGCCAACAAAGAAATTGTCTCCAATGTGTGATGGACTGGAGCAGGTTAGTTCTATGGGCTGGAAAACTGCCTTTGTGCTGTCTACTTCTGGGTGCTGATGCTCTGGATCTCTGCGGTGTCAGATGTCTGTTACCTTATTCTCCTCTACTGTTAGTGCTGCTGCACACTAAAAGGTAATTGGACAAAGATGCACTATGGACATTTACATGCCAAGAAGGGGAAAAATTATTTCCATTGTCTGAAGTCAAAACTACATTTGTAGGTTATTATTTTATTAATTATTTGTATTGGATGGTGTCTAAAAGCCATGGACCAGGACCCCATTGTGTTAGATGCTGTGTACAAACTGAGAACAAAACAAAAAAAAGGTCCCTGCACCAGAGAGTTTATAGTCACAGTCATGACACACTAACAATTACTGAATGGCATTAGACTTCCAGGAGAGCTTTAATAAACAAACAAAAACCTTCACAAGATTTCTGTGTTTCATAAATGCCTCCTGCATGAAACAAGGAATTGTGGGAACTGGTTGGCAAGAAGAAAGAGAGGCTATCTAATGTAGCCATTGCAAATATTTGTGAAAAGATGCAGAAAGTAAGTGTGCATGCTTACTTGGAAACCTGCTCCTCGATTCAGAATATTTGAATATGTCCCTAAAACAATTAGAAATGCACATGGCAAAAGGAGCATTAAAATTCCACCTTTAATCTGACCAGCACAGCATATTGTGTGTGAGCATGCATGTGCATGTGCACCTAGAACATTGCCAAACCACTAGGGATGTCTATCCAAAACTTGGGAATTAAATTCCTAAATATTAAGTCTTAGAGTACTTGCAAAACCTCCAGAATGTGCTGCAAACTCTACATCCAGCTTCCATTATCTTTCTCTAGCTCCTGTCACAGAGACCATACAGACTGAACTCTGCTGATTTTAGGATGATGCAGGCTTGGGATAGCTAGCTTCTTTTTTGGCTCATCTACTGGGTATGGATTTTCTTCCATGTTTCTCATAGTACCCTGCCAGAACTCAGCTCCACGCTTGTGTTAGATTTTTATCTAGACCCTTCCTCCTACAGTGCCACCAAGTCTTGTTATTTTTATCATAAGCCTCACAATATTTGGTGTTTTACTTAAAGGCCCAGCTCCCAGAATCATGTAATCTCTTGAGAATCTCAGCTTCTGTTTAAAAGAAGTAAGATTCTAGCCTTGTGGCCGTGAAGAAAAGCTTAAAAATGTGACCTGAATGTACTCTAACAGCTCAAAAAACCACAGAGAAAATCAAGAGATCCCAATTTTTTAAAAACAATCTCATGATTGGGAGGTGGGGAGGTGAGCCTGACTCATGATTGTTGAATGCTAGGGGGTTGAGGGGTTGGGAAAACTGCATGTTTGACTTGCATGCCACTCTCTGGAAAGCAGGAGATATCTTCCCTTGTTTCTACAAACTGGTGGTAATCTTTGAAGTCTGCCCATGCTATACAGAAAATATTCTTTACTTTCATGTTGGGAAGAGCCTAATCTGTCTGAACTTTTGGAGATCTTGGTGGAAAAATGTGTCTTGACAAAGTGTCTCTCTTTAAATGGAGACTCTCCGATGGAAAAGGGATGTTCCAAGAAGTCTGTTGCCTTGAAGTGTGTTCTCCTAAGTAACTGTCACAACAATTGTAGTTGTTTATTACCAGATCTGATTTAAAAAAACACAGTGTCTGACTGAGGTAATTCTGTAAATATTCGTAAGTTATATGTTGTAAAATGGAGACTTGTGTCTTTCATAGTAGATATTTTTGACATGGAAGCCTTTTTTATAGATTGTCATTTCTATTGATTATGGGAATAGCAGTGTCCAGCCATTCAGTAAAGTTAGTTTCAATTCATTCTGCTTTATTACATTCATACAATATACCAGATGGACAAGATGGGTGAGATAATATCTTTTTTGGACCAACTTCTGTGGGTGAGAGAGACAAGCTTTTGAGCTTACATAGATCTGAAGAAGAGCCCTTAGTCCAATAGAAAATATTATCTCATCTGCCTTGGGTCTTTCATAGAATCATAAAATCTTAGGGTTGGAAGGGACCTCATGAGGTCATCTAGTCCAACCCCCTGCTAAAAGCATCACCACTCCCACTAAATCATCCATTCATCTTTAGTATCTTGGGACCAACATGGTTACAACTCCGCATGCAATACATCAGAAAGTCATTTAGATAGCACTTGTGTGGTGGAATACATTTTCAAAATGTCATATATACTGTGACACAGAGGTCCATGGGTGGTTCACTACTCTGTGGCAGCAACTCTGTCAGTGACATACTCATTACAACTAATACACTGTTGTCATGATATATACCCAAAGGAGGCATGTAGTATATTACTGGAAATCTAACACCTCCCTGATCATTAATATTCTTGCATGGTAAACCCACAAAGGACTTTTTGCAAATGTGTTCTCAGAAGGTATTTGGCAAGCTGTGCCATGCGTATTCCAGAAAAAGGAATATGGTTCCACTTGCTTGAATGTATCTCTGATGTAAATTAGGCAAGGTGTGACCAAAGACAAGCACATTTACAGGAAAGGTGAACAAAACCATCAGGAGAGTAAGTGGGAAAAGATAAATATTTAATCTCAATGGGGGATGGAGACTGCACCCAAAGGAAGCTTTCCTGCCTCTTGAAGCAAGGTCAATGAACTTTGGGAAGATAGCTTAGCACCTACACCCCGGCAGAAGAGAGAGGCTTGTCTGGGCTTACTTTCCAAAGAATACATTTCAAAGATTTAGTGGACTTTAGAAAGAAAGGGGAGAAAACCCCAACCTTGCCCATTACATGGGGGATTAAAGATGTCAGAGCTCTTGAAATCAAATAATGTTTGAATCCTTCAGCCAACAGGGTTAAAGTCTCTGGGAATTAAGGTTAGGTAAGAAACCTGCTTAGGCAAAGTTTGTAAATTTCAGAAGTTGTTTTAGTTTTAGATGCGTATTTTTACTTTTGTTTGTTTATAACACTTCTTATCTTTATTCCTTATACTTGCTATCACTTAATCTGTCCTTTTGTAACATAAACTTCTTTTACTATAAACCAATTCAGTGCAGTGACTGAAATGAGTATTTGTGAAGTTCTAGTTAAATTAATGAACTGCAGCATATTGTTTCTTTAAAGGACCATGAACTTACCTTTTAGATACTGCATGAGGATGTCTGTGGGGCACTCAGGAGTTGGGGTTCACAGTTTGTTACCTGTAAAGCAAGGTTTGACCTGGCAGATTCCTGAAGAGTTTGCTGGCAAGGCGGATATGGTGGTGTGTCAGGGAACTGTCTCACAGCTTAGCGGTAGCAACCCCCCCCCCCCCCAAGAAGGCTGAGGGGGTAACACAGTAACACACGGTTCTGGGAACCTCAGCAGATTGTCATACCGATGAATGGTTTGGGGGAAATTTGAGACAGGGAGCGTGTTTGGGTCACTGTGCAAAAAGCAACTGGGCAATGGGAGCCAGGCTGTGACATGCAGACTTATGACTGTAGTTGTCAGGGCTGTGAGCCACCACGGCATCACATTTAAGGCACCCAGAGTTGCAGAGCAGGCTCTGACACAAGCTTTTACTGGTCTGGGTTGAACCTCAAAGCAGAACATATACATTAACAAATTAAACCTCTCAACCCCCCTGTGAGATGGGTAATTAAGTTTTATTAGATTTAATTGAGTTTAATAATTACAGTACTTTAGAAATGTAAATTGCAGTAAAATGCTAAGTAGTAACTATCCTAAACAACCCTGTTCCCGCATTCTGCTTAGAATAAACTTTTACATGGAAAGCATTTTAAAATCCAGCCTGTGCCAAGCTTGGTAAGGTTAGTGACAGGAGACACAAATGTGTACCAGTATAGCTACATGGAGTGGAGGATACAGCAGCATCTCCTACCTTATACATCCTGAGCAACAGCCAGACACAACAGCACAGGGACTGCTCAGGTCTAGTGCCCTGGTGGTTTAAATGTCCCAAAAGGGGACAAGGAAGATACAAACCTAGTTCCTCCAACCTAGTTCCTCCTCTGCATGAGCCAATGAGGTTGGCTGACTGCTCTAGTGTATGCAGGGGGCACCTAATCTAGACACATGAATTCTGTTTCAGGGTTCACACTTGCTTATGGGAGAGTTTTCCAAAGGCGCAGCTGATCCCACTGAGGTGAGTGGGACTCAAGTATGTGCTTAATTGTAAGTCCACATAAGCATTTAAATCCTTCATAGAATCATGGCCACCCTGCAGTGTGCATGCTCTATCTGCACACCTTCTGAAGCACAGTCCTTCCTGCAGCTACCTCTGTACGTTTACTAGTTTATTTTACATGTTTGTTAGTACCTGTCGACACTGTGTTTATCCACACTCTGCATACTTATGTACAGAGCTTTAAAAAGAGATCTAATACACTTCAGATATTTCTCAGTTATGAACCAGTCACTGGTAGACATGCTGTATTTTTGTTGCATATGATGTAATATTGTAATAACATACAATGAAATAAGACTAACCATATTCAGCACTGATTTATTTCCACCACAGTACTCTATCTATGTTAAATGCACATAAAGCATTTTCCAGTTTCTTGTCTGGTTACTCAATGAGCAGCCCTGGCACCAATGACTTATTCCCCGACAAAGGTGACAATACGATGAATGCTTTTTCCTCATTCTTTGTATTTTCAGCGTCCACCAGGTCTTTGACTTTTTTAAAAAATGAAGATCTCTACTGATGGTTCTATTATCAAGAGTCTGGATCACATTCTGGAGGCTATCACTCAAAATGTTGTTAAATGAGATTTCATAGCACCCCAGACAGAAACCTCTTATTAATATAGGTTCAAAGTATTCTTTGTACATTCATACCATAGATCATTCCTTGCTGTGCTCCTTTTATTTTTATTGTTCCTACTGACACTTATATCGGTCCCACATTGCTTTAGCCCGGAAGCTGCCATAGGCAGATGCAGGGAGATCACCCCAGTGTAGTGTGCTCCTCTAGTGATGCAGAGCCCAGGAGAGTGGCTGGGGGCATAACTCCCTTATACAGACTGTGCTAACAGCATAGGGCCAGAAGAATGAGGGACTTTTAATCATGGTGTCTGCTGTGTGACCTTGTGGATCTGCACATGTGCAGAAGGGATTCCTGCCTTAGGAGCACAGATCTCCAGATCCTGTTGCGGGTGTGATCCAGGTGCAGGTTGCTAATCCTACCCTGCCTAGCACCAGTTTCTTACCAGGCCCAGCAACATTTTCTGCTTACCGTTGTTGAAGAAAACAATTTAACCCTTTGTTATCAGGTTTCAGCAAGGCACCAACTTTATTCAAGCAATTGCTAGAGAGACAGTTAACAGCACAGAGTGTCCCCTGTACAGTCAAGTGAGCTCTGCTCGCAGGCAGATTTTGCAGGTATTTATAGTGATAATATAGCATTTCTGCTTATTAGGTGCAAGTGGAAAGTTACAAACTGGTTAAAACAAGACACAGAAGAACAGAGTACAGAGGCAATTTATCTTTCTAGCGCACTTTAACCTTGAGAGCGCAGTCAGCTCTTTTCTTTCCCTTTTCAGACCATTCCATGCGTGCCATTGACACAAGGAGCATAATTCCAAAGGGGTAGCCGTGTTAGTCTATTGTAGAAAGACAACAGAGTCCTGTGGCACTTTTAAAGACTAACAGATTTATTTATTGCATGAGCTTTCGTGGGAGAAAATCCCAGCTGTTTAATTACACCAGTGGTTGTATGCCAGAATTACTTGTGTCAACAAAACTCTGTCCTGTAGACAAGGCCTTAGAGTGGCCTGAAAGCTGCTTTAACTTGTTCTGGGACATCAACATGGCACACAGCTGGTTTATGCCATCTTTTCAGCTCCTGTTCTGAGCAGTGCTGTGGGCTTCTTGTCCACTGCTGAAGATCTAGTCCAAAAGACTTGTCTAGCAGAGGGGCTTTTTCCAGTTACACTGGTGTCATTTTACTGGTATAGCTAAATTGCCATAATTAGACTAGCATAACTCCCCTGGACACTCTCTTATTTCAGAATAAATGGCTTTTTTCATTTTAGCTTAAACCCCTTCCCAAGAGACACAAGTTAGTCTGGAAAAAAAAAGCTATTCTTATAGTAATTACTCTCAATAGTTATACTGAAATAAGTTATCAATGTGGGAAGTTATACCATTATATCTACTGTGCTTTAAATTCATATCCTACCCTATACTGATATAATTTCCCCATGTACATAAGTCTCCAATTTTTTTAGTCTTGTATCACTTAAACTCATAGACTTTAAGGCCAGAATGGACAATACTGATCATCTAGTTTGACTTCCAGCACATTACAGGCCACCGAACCTTACTCACTTACTCCTGGAATAGATCCCTATCCTCTGGTTGAATAAGTCTTCAAATCATGATTTAAAGACTTCATACTTGAGAACTCACCATTTGTTTTAGTTCATACAAGCAAGTGCTTTGTGCCCATGCTGTGGAGAAAGGCGAAACCCCCAAACTTCTCTGCCAATCTGACATGGGGAAAAATTCCTTCCTGGTCTCAGATAATCAGATAGATCCTAACCATGTTGGTGAGATCCACCAACCAGACACCTTGGTAAAGAATTCACTATAAGAACTCAGAGCACTCCCCATCTAACGTCCCATCTCTGGTCCTTTGAAATAGTTGCTACTAGTGGTGGCAATCTCACCATATCTTCTCCCCACCCATAAACTTGTTGAGCTTGATCTTGAAATCTATTTATGTTTTTGCTCCCTTTAGTGTCCTTGGGACTCTGTTCCAAAACTTCACTTTTCTGATGGTTAGAAATCTTGTTTCGTTACTTGTCCAAACTTGTTGATGGACAGTTTATATCCATTTGTTCTAATGCCAACTTTGACTCTTAAATAATTCCTCTCCTTCCTTTGTGTTTATCCTTCTGATCTATTTATAGATAATGATAATATCTCCCCATAGCCTTCTTTTGGTTAGACTAAACAAGCTAAACTCCTTAAGTCTCTTCTCTTAAGGTAGGTTTTCCATTCCTCAGATCATCCTAGTAGCCTTTCCCTGCACCTCTTCTAGTTCAAACTCATGTTTCTTAAGCATGAGAGAACAGAACTGCACACAGTATTCCAGATGAGGTCTCACCTGTGCCTTGTATACTGGTAAAGCAACAGAGTCCTGTGGCACTTTTAAAGACTAACAGATTTATTTATCGCATGAGCTTTCGTGGGAGAAAATCCCACTTTGTCAGATCCTTTGAAGTGGGATTTTCTCCCACGAAGGCTCATGTGATAAATAAATCTGTTAGTCTTTAAAAGTGCCACAGGACTCTGTTGTTTTTCTACAATAGACTAACAAGCTATCCCTTTGAAACTTGTATAATGGTAGTAATACTTCCCTATCTCTGTAGGAAATACTTTGCCTGATACATTCTAGGATTGCATTAGTCTTTTTCATGGCCACATCACATTGGCAGCTGTAGTCATCCTGTGGTTGAGTTGTATATTCAGGTCTCTCTCCTTTGTTGCTTCCAACTGGTATGTCCCCAGAAATTCTTGTTGTTAGTACCTAAGTGCACCTTGGACTTTGCACTATTAAATTTCATCCCATTTCTATTTCTCCAGTTTTCAAGGTCATCCAAATCGTCTTGCTTGATATTCTGGTCCTCTTTTCACAAGACCAAAAAAATGTCCATAGGGGTTGCAGTCACATTTCTCTGCTTCCCCAGCATTTGCAAAAACATTAGAGTTTAAAAGACAAGAGTTAGAAAACCAGGAAATATGGAACTAGGATTGCATGTATCTTGTGTGTACCAGTGCATTATTCTCCGATAACAATGATAGGCCCAGTCCTGACTAGTATGATTACAACTGTGTATGTTTCTTGAATAATGCTAACAGAGATGAGTTCTCCCCTTTCTTCTGCTAGTTACCTCATTAATTTTTAAAGTTAGTTACTGTGGCTTGTAGTGAGTATCTTTATGTTGTGTTTGTTTATTTGTTTGGCATGCCTTCACAGTGATGTAGAAATGAAAGAAGAGCACAAGAGAGTAATGTACGGATAAAACCCAATCATTATGGCACTGAAGTCAATGGGAGTAAAAACAAGAAAATACATACTTTCAATAGTTGTACATATACAAAAAATTGCTGGTGTACACAAATCTACATTTGTGTGTGTATTTAAACTTTGAGAAGTTCACAGTATCTTGCTGTGCCACCATTTCCTTGTTTAATTCCACTCTTGGAATTTTATCGTATGTGTCAAGTACCTTGGTGCTGACAGTTGTGTTATACCCTCTTTCTCTTTCTCTTAAATCCTTCCAGAAGTGGGCAAAGAAAGTACTTTCTAACGGATATTGTTGCACTAGAATGAGTTTTGAATTAGAGGGATTACAAAATGTAGATATCAATTCCGTATAGTGTCTACTGAGGCAAAGTTAAAACAAGGCTACTACTGGAGTGGGAGCCAATTGTGTGAGATGTGCATCTTTAACTGACTTCATGATTTTGTTCTTATGTTCTCTTTCTCCCCCTCCTCCAATGTTCCTGGAAGGTGCATAAATGTTGGGGAACTAGAGAAATGTGGCTGCAAAAGTAATTCCCGATTAACAAACTATTTGCTGTTGAATTTCCTTAGGGTTTTGTCAAACTTCTTTTCTGAGCAATTGTTGCGGAGTGAGAAGACATTAAATGAGAAGCAAAAGGAAAGAGACAATGACTTCACAATAACATCTTTTCAAAGGGTGGGATCCACAAAGGGACTTAGGTGTTGCAATGCTGTGTCATGACACCTAACTTTTCAGAGTCCTTGAAAATCACAGGAATAATAGGGAGATCCACAACACCTGCGTTAGGCACTTAGGCTCCTTAAACAACAAATCTGAAGAGATAAGCACCTTAGAATGCAATCCACAAAAGTTGTGGGACATTCTGATCTGGGGCTCCCTCAGTCTATCGTGTTGAAGTTGTTGCACTATGCATAAATAATGAAAGGTGGTTGGTAGAGCAGGGAGACTGGACCTGGAGTCTCCACATCCCAGTTGGGTGCCCTTTATTACTGGACTATGGAGTCATTTTTCTACTCTTTTTTGGTCTGGCTCCACATCAAAATATCCCATAACTTAATGATTAGACCATTCTCCTGAGGGGATGGAGACCCTCATTCAAACCCTTCTTCCTCTCAGGCAGTGAGGGGAATTGAACTTAAACCTCCCACCCACATCCCAGTGCATGCTCTAACCTGTGGGCTAAAAGTTATAAGGTGGGCGATGGCAGCACCACTTCCTCTCCCACATGCAAGAGAGGTGGGAAACACCTATTTTCTCTCAGTTCAGAGGTTCCTTTGCAGCTTAGGTGGGCGAAAGGTGTCCAGATGCCTAAAAAAGGCAGTGGTGTGCATGCTTGGAGACAGGAACATAGGCCCTCTTGGGAATTTGCTCCCTAAAAACTTAGGCACTGAGTGAGTTAAGGCATCTACGGTGTTCACTGAGAATTGCAGTGGAGCCTAAAGCCAAGGCGTAGGCACCTAAAATCTAGATTTAAGTGCCTGTGTACCTTTGTAGATCTCATACAAAATGTCTAGACTGTCTGTAATTGGATACCTACAATGTCCATCGATTGGCTGCAGTATGTGATCACACACAGATTCTAAGGCAGGGATCTCAAACTCAAATCACCACCAGGGCCACATGAGGACTAGGATGTTGGCCCAAGGGCCATGTCACTGAAACCTTTTCATACAATGATACAAAAGTATTGTCAAAAATAAAAAAAATGAAGAGTAATATGTTATTAAAAGTCAAGATAGCATCAGAAAGACAAAGAATAACCAAATAAACACACTTAAAATTTTACATTATAAATTATAATTATTTTACAAATTCTGGGTGTTGTTGTGGGCCGCAGGAAGTAACTCTGTGGGTCACATGCAGCCCGTGGGCCACTTGTTTGAGACCCCTGTTCTAAGGGTCTGACCTCCTGTATAGCCCAGGCCACAGAACTCAGGTGTGTCCCAGCCTTGAATGTGTTTAATTCTCTATTTCATAAGAGAGCCACATATTTAGCACTGTGAATCACTGTGTAATTTGGATGACAGGTATCCTAAAGGCTACCATCCTTCTTAAAGTTGGTCCTATCTGAGACTAGCTGTGTGAACTATTCTGAAACCCAAGCAGGCCACTGGATCACCTTATCTCTAGTTTGTAGTGTATGTCATCTGTGTGAATAAATTCTTTTAAACTGATGAAGCAAGAGCAGTGGCGTAACAAGGAGGTGGGGGGCAAGTCCCTGGATGTGGGCTGCAGGGGGGTTCCAGGAGGTGGGTGCTTCAAGGCATGAATGGCATGGGGCGCCTGGGGGAGCACAAATATGGCCTTGGCCCTTGGGTGCCAACAGGCGCTGGACACCCTCGCTACACCACTGTGTAAGAGTCCTCCAGAAACTGTATTGCATATTGTCTCCTTCCTTTTTTTTAGTGATTTGTAGAATTCCTCAAGATCATTCAGAAGTCTGTGTATGCCCTTTTGGTCTGTTCAAAAAGTGTCTTTGAGAATGACTCTGGTAATCCCTATCTTAGGGCCTGATTCAGAGTTCATTGAAATCAATGGGAATCTCTGACTTCAGTGGGTTTTGGATCAGTTCCCTAGTTTGTAGATCTGTTCCATCATTGCATAGTTCCACCTCGCATTGGGCTCTAGATCTCAGGCAAGTGAACTAAATATTGTTTATCTCCTCCTTTCTCTTTTTTGCTATAAAAGTCAATAAATGAACAATTTTTGAACTCTGATGAACACCTCTATCTTTAACAGAGTCATCATTAAAGAACCACTTGCATAAATCACTTAAAATGTCAAAGAATCATTCTTTTTCAACCACAGAATGATCTACCAATGCTGAGGCTCTATCACATGTTTTTGTGAAAGTCAGAGGCAGGGCAAAAATTATGTAACTGAATTTCTGTTATAAATACAACCTTAACTCTAGAGTTTCTGTTCCATATAAGCCATTTCTCTTGGAGGGAAGCCAGATACAACTTTTTAATCTCTAAAGCCTGTGATGATTTTTAGCTTTAATAGTATTCTTAAATGCAGTCACACACTGAATCTATAATGGCAGTGCTAGTACTAACCTCAAAAGAATAGAAAAAATAATACTTCAGCAACTCCTTTCTTCCTCCACAACCCTTACTTCTGGGCTCTTTGTGTGGCTAATAGACAATCTATGTACACCAAACTTGCAAAAAGCAGAAGAAAGGCATTACAGATATTCTGTGGTGCTTGTCAAGATTACATTGTACAGAGCAGAAGACTAGCACATATAATTAAACCCTCCTGCCTTTATGGTTACTAATTCCACCCACAAAAGATCTCTAGAGGAATCACTTTTTTTAATTATCACAAATATAAGCCCTTTCCAACACGGCCTTCTTTCTGAAAAATGTCCACCCACCTCTTACAGAATCTCTGCAGCATTTCCACAACAAAATCAGCAGTTCTAAAAAGCCACTTTGTGGAGAACAAGAAAATCTTCAGCTACTTGATGATACAGTTTACTTAAAGATGATTACTACAAATGGGAGAGTAAATGGGTTTGACTAGATCTGATATATAATCTACACCTCCAGAGTTTAGGTCTTGCTAAATATAGGTCTCCAATATCCTTACTGTCCAGAAGTTGTGAAGTTTGCTCTCTCCTTTGCCTACCAGTGGGGAGAGAGGGGAAATGGAAGGTCTATAATGTATCCATGTTCTTGTTCTTATAGAGGGTTAGAAATAAAGGCTGTCATCTAAACTCTGGGCATGTGATTTCCAGACTTGGAAGCCTTTTTTGGTCAGAAACACAAGTGTCTGTCAGCTAAGGAGTGTCTCCATTTGAGATAGTATACTCTCAGTAAACCTGCCATAGAAAGTGACTTAGGTTGCAATCTTGAACTGACAATTAGCACCTCTTGTGAGATGCTGTATGTTCTCAACTTCTGCTTACTTTAGTGGGAGGTGATGGTGCTGGCCATATTAGAGGATTATCAATTTTGAGTAGTTCTGGTTTTGTCCAGCAGGAAGCATTGTACACAGTAGGCAGTATATTAGATGATGCAAATCTGCTTTTCCCACAATTCATGAAAGTACCACTAAGACAGTAGATTTTGTAGCAGCAAATATGGTGTTAAGTTGGTGAAAGGTAGTGCATATGAACATCAAATTTACTCATAGTGAGTCAAGTTTTCTGCAGGGCTGGCTCAAGAGGTTGTGATGCCCCAAGCCAACTTTTGCTTTGGTGCCCCCCCCCCCCCCCTTTTCCCTCGCTCCTCTCGCCTCCTCCGGGCCCCTTTTCCCTACTCTTCTCTGTGCCCAGTGGTTAAAGTATAATTTGACGGGCCCCGGAACCCTCCTAAACTCCGGGCCCCCTTCATGTATGTGTGGGCCCCAGCCCAGGTAGGCATTTGCAACCATTTCTCAGTACCATATGCATCGGTTATCACTCTATATCAATTATTTTCACGAACTAGCAAACACTGCATAACACAATAAGTACTGTGATCTTTATATTCCCGATATGCACATTTCACTTCATTAAATGCAATTCTAAACTTGGAACACAAAAATTTTATGTCACTTTCACCAAATTCCGGTGACAGCTGTGTAGTGAAACTTGATGGGTCAAGTGCTTCAACAGCAGTGCTTAGATGTTTTTCTGAGTCTGGCAACAATCTTTTCACACACCACCACCACATAGCACTTTCACAATCTTCAGTCATTATTAATCAGGAATGGATTTGAACTAGCCACAGGTGAAAGGTTCAGCAACTCATTACCTCTCTCCCCAGCCAGTCAGTTCCCCTAAAATACAACAGCTACAGTAACATGTGGATGTTAAGCAGTCTTATATCAGGAAAGCTTTTAAAGCATTCTGCCTCACCACTGCATGAGACCAGCTGCAGACTCATCTAACAAAACACTTCTCTATTCATATATGAAACGTAACATAGCAGAGAAAAGACCTGGCATAAAAACACCAAGTTTTGTTAACATCAGCCTCGTACCTGCATGCACATACACAAGGGTCTTGGTGTCTAAGGAACCGGCTCATGCTAGTGCCTCAGAAGGAAGGATTCTATAGCAGTCTGTGATCATTCTCAAGAGGGCATAGAGCCAGCATAGCCTGCTCCTACATGTCAGCACAAATCACTGGGACATCTCAGGAGAAGGGTATGACCAGTGCCCACTGTGCTTCAGCTATCCCCAGTTGGGTATGGTTCCTTGGAGAGTTATAGCCAACGGGTTCAAGTTAGAGCAGCCCCCAAGAAGGGGCTAGTACAGATGGAGTTGTAACTGACAGCTGCCTCCACTCTGCTACACACAGCATCTGGCCCTTAGTTTCTACTTGTGAAGGGCCAACCACTCTCCTGGATGATCGATATAATATTGGCATTAGTGACTAAGCTTTAGGCTGCAGATTGCCAGTGAGATAAGAGAAGAATTAAACTGTGGGGGAAAGGATAATCAGACAATGACAGCTATGAGAAATACTCTGAAGCATGTGTAGTATATGGCACCAATTATAAGATTTTTAGATCATAACTGACCCTTCTTGTCTTCAGCCCATTCACTCGTTGCTGAATGCTGCAATTTGTCTAAATTTAATCATTATAATTACATATTTGAAACTTTTCCCTTTTTTGTTCAGTTTGTTATGCAGTGAATTTTTGTTCAGAAGTCTGACTCTGCCAACACATTCATTCTTTTGCTTTTTTTCTAACCCTAAGTGAAAATATGTAAATGATAGATATTATTATTTGGCTTTGGCTCATTTTTTCCCCAGTTGGATGCTGGATTGGCTTTCTTTTATCCACACCTCCTTTATTATTCTTCTGATAAGCACATCTAACTTTTCTATTTCTAGCATCCTTAATTTTGTTACTCGTCCCATAACTGAGTTTAACATTCATCTGGCACACCTTAGAATATGCAAAGATCACCAGTATTTTCACTTGAAGTTTGAAACTCGGCAAAGAACAGAACTGAGGCCTTTTCTCTTCAAGAAGTTTCATTGTAATGTTGTAAAAGTTCTAACGCAGTAAATGGGAAATATAGTTTTATTGGGCCAAACTCCTCTTCTTATTACTATAAATGGAAGGGAGCAAAAAAAACAGCGGGATCATGGTAACAAGGGTCATGGAGGCAGAAGTATCAGCTCTGCACCTTCTTTGATCCTCATTTCTCTATGGGTAATGCATGAACTTGGAGAAGGCAGAACAGGGACTAGAAAAGGTAAAGCTGGGAGAACTTGTATATTACCTCCCTTCATCTCTAGGAGATAAGTTGTCCTTTTACAGCATTAACTCAGCTGCAGTTTCTCACCTTACAGCAAACCCAAGAGCAGCAGGAACCATGCTACTGAGACCAGGAACTGAGGAGGCAGTACAGAGTCATGGAGACTCTCAACAGATCTACAGATTTTGAGTTGAACTCCCTATCTGCTGGGTAAGAGGCATCCATTCCCCCACGAGGGAATGATCAGTCAAACTTACTGAGTTCACTATCCACTGTAGAGGAGCAATCCATGATTTGGCCAAAAGGCACTAAGGGCTGCTAAAGTCATTTAAGTCCTGTCCACATTGTAACTAGTTATTGTCATCCTTGGCTGTACACATGATGTTGTCCACACATCACATTTCTATTGGTAACCATGGTGACATAATCATCCACCTTGTCTCTCTAATATCGGAGGACCTAATATGACTACAACTACACTGCATACAATAACTGTGGTGACTAGCAAATCTTTGCTTCTGCTAGAGGCCTAAGCTGGCCCATGATTGTCTTTGTGTGACCTGTATACCTATGTCCTCATTAGCTTCTAAATAAAATCAAGATCCATTCTACCAGTAGTATGGGTGGGGCAGGCCCCTGAGTGCTGGGCTGCAAGGGGGGGGTGTGTGCCAGGCTGGGCTGGCCCTTCACAAAGCACAGGTGGAGGGACGCAGGAGGCTCTGAGATGCACAGAGTCTATTGTGTGTCTTTGTGTTGTGAAAAGCTAGCTTGACAGCCCCCAACCCCCGTGAGAGCCAGTGCCGGGCTAGAGTGGCAGCAGGTAAGTGTTGGGGGAGTGGGTTCTAGGCCATGCTGGGCTGGCCCCCCATGAGGGCAGGGAACACAGGAAGCACTGAGAGGTGTTGCTCAGTGCCCTCCATGTGTTGTAACATCCCATCCCCTCCCCTCCTCAGGTGGGATGGGGCGGAGTGAGGTGAGGCTGTCCTGTCCCAGCTGGGGCTGGGCTGGAGCAGCAGAGGATAAGTGGGGGGCTGGGGGAGAAGCCCATTGGGGAAGGATATAGGAGGTGCTGAGGGGTGTCCCTCAGTGCCCCCCAGCTCCACCCTGCATGTGGTGAAGAGCCGATTCGGCCCCTCTTTCCTCCCCTCTCCAGGTGGGGTGTAAAGTGAGGCTTCCCTGTCCCTGCCTGCAGGGCTGCTACAGCCTCACATCCCTCTCCCTCCCCCCCGACAGGTACAGATCCCCCTCCTAGCTGGGGGCTAGGGCTGGGCCCCCTCCTACCCTGTGTGGGGGGAGGGGGCATGAGGCGCAGGCTGGTGGGGGCAAAATGTGGGGTTGGGCCCCAGGTGCCGGACACCATTGATATGCCACTGCATTTTACTGAGGTTTTATGCATTGGCAGAAGGTATAATAGGCTTGAGGAGACTAAGTGTTCCCAAACGACCACTGCCAGAAGCTCCCACTCTGCTTTTCCATCCTGCCCATGCTTCACCCCAGACCTCAATCCCTCTTGGTCCCCTCCCACAAGGCTTTCCCACCCACTGCTCATGCTTATTCACCCTCTCACCCTGAGACGGGCAAGTGGCAGGCATGGAGACCTCGAGGGAGGGGACAGAGTGGAAGTAGGACCTGTGGTAGAGTGTGGGTGGGGTTTTGGAGGAGGGAGAATAGCAGGGGGCTATAGTCTGAGTGATGGTGTGCTCGCACCCAGCCTCCCCAAAGGAAGGAATCATGTGCTGCCCATGGCTTAACATTGTGTTTGTTTTTCTGCTTATACATCATTATTCAGAACAAGTGATGCATTATCCTTCTAGTTACAATCAGCATGATCAGCCATGCAGAATTCACAGGTGTAACTGGGATAGAGGATGAGCAGTTTTAAGGGAAGAAAGGATTATTAACTGTTTCTTGGAGAGGGCTAGAAGTCAGTGGGGACTGAAAATATGGATCTAAATTGAGAAGGACCCTCCAAAATGAGAAAAGTAGAGTTGGAGATTACAGTTTGTGTCAGACAGGACTGACAAATTGAAAGGATTATGTTACAAGCAGTGTATTAGCTCCAAAATGTTCACTGTTAGTGAATTCCATCGTGGAAGGCCAATTAGTTTGTAACCAGAAAGAAGAGGAAAAGTTACAGATGTCAGTGGTTGATTTGCAAGGAGGGAATCAGGAATACATTTTTGTCTTTAGTGTGCTTTGGAATTTTATGGATCTCTTCCAAGTCTTTTCCACCTCAGGTTTTGCTGATGAGTTTTTGACCATATAATACTCTGCATGTATTCTGCCCTTTCAGGTCTTGTGCCCACACGGAGATGCCTGCAGGATCAGTACCTTGGATGATTGAAAGTATTTCTTCATTATGTATCTTCACCTAAGAAACATTGGTTTTTGACTTCATTGTAATGCAAAATTTAAAAAATTGAAATAAAGTTAAACCTTTATTGTTCAAAACCTTTATTTACAAAAGTGTCAAAACAGGATGTTTCAACAATGTTGAAACTCCTGATTTTTCTCCAAAATCAAAATTTTGCAAAAACATGAATTCACAAAGCATTTCCATGTTTGGTAAACCGTAGTCTGGCAGAGACTGGGATGGAGATGGTCAGGAATAATGGTCAGAGCCCAAATCAGGAGTCCATGGTTGGGCTGGAACAAGGCTGCGGCAACAAAAGCAAGCATGGACTAAGGTCTGAGGAGTCTGTTGCCACTGTTAAGCAGGGGAGCGTTTCCAGATCTGGAGTGACACTGCACAGGCTGAACTGCTGTGAGGCTTATATATACTCATCTGGGAGTCACGTGACCAGTTCCTGGCTTATGGATTGACTGGCATCTAATACAGAAATGATTCATTACCTTACATCAAGGGTTGGCAACCCGTGCCACCTCTGCACCCCAACCCTCAGCAAGTGCTTGGGGCAGGGCCAGCAAGTGCCGAGAGTGAGGCCCAGCAGGGAACAGGAGCTGTGTGCATGCGGTAGCCCCTTTTCCATGCTGGCCCCACCCCCATCTTACATAATCTCCAATAGAAAATGATTCCATCAGAGTTTTTCCAGCCAGTTCTATCACAGACAAACACAATGCAGCTTGAGAGGGGAATGGAAGTAGCTTGTGTAACATAAGAAGAGCAAAAAGTGTGATGTAAACCCAGGGCCGTCCCATGGGGGGAGCGGGGCCCTGGGCCAACTGGCCGAAGTGGAGCCCCGCCCCCATGCTGGAGAGGAGCGTGGTGGGCCGACTGGCCTGCTCCGCCCCTCAGGGAGCTGGCTCTGGGCCGGGAGGCCGAGGCCACCTGTGGGGGGTGGGGGGGGGCAGAGCCAGCTCCGGTTCTGGAGGCCGCCTGCGGCAGGGAGCCAGCCGTGGGAAGCAGGCCAGCCCAGAGGCCGGGCCCTATGTGCTCCGCCCCTGGGCCTGCCTGCTCCGTCCTGTGGGTGGGGAGGGCCGGCCCAGGGGCCAGGCATAGCCCTCTCGCCCTGCCCTGGCTTGCTGGCGAAGGCAACAGGGTGGCTGTGGGAGGAGGGGCTGCGGTGCACCTGGGCCCCACACTGCCCCACTGGGAGCGGGACAGTGTGGGGCCCAGGTAACTGCGGGGCCTGGGGTGATCGCCCTGTTCGCCTCTCCTCCCCTCTCCCCCCCCACCAGGGACGGCCCTGTGTAAACCAGATGAACTGCAATCATTAAGAGTGTAGGGACAATTTCTTAGTCAGTTTTCAATTATTTCTAACTAATACAAAAAGTGCAGGTTGGGAGCTAGGTCAACATCAGGAGCTTAAATAGAATAATGCATAAAGAAGGTAGCAACTCCCTTCTCATTTCTAATTTATTATCTCTTCACTGTTTACATTCAAGTACAATCCACTTCCCCGCCACCTTCTCACCCCCCGATAAATACTGTGTGGTCTTCCACTTCTCAGGATCAGACCCCCACTCCTTTTTGTTGTTGTTTCTCTCTACCTTCTCTGCCGTCTGTCTTTTACCCTCTTTCTTTATTTTAGCTGTGCTGTCTGGGCTCTTTTCTTTTTTTAATATCATGGGACAAATTCAGAGGTAAATGTATCTATGCAGCTGACAGGACCAATGTGTACTTTTTTCAAGTTCCTCAGTGTGAGTGCACCCTTTAGTGAGGTTTCCGCCAGACTGCCCAGCCTGGCCTGTAATCTAGTAGCTAGCCTTGAGGGGTATGGTAACTAAATGATAATTAGTGACCTCAGCAGCAGGGAATCAGGACTATTTAAATAGACCTGGGAAATCAGCATAAAGGAAGAGACTGTAGAGAAGGCAGGAGTTAGATAGGGTAACCTACAGGAAGTAAGATCAGCCATCTATGCACTGGAGCCCTGAGATAGGCCTTTAACAGGTAGAAAGTAGCACCCACAAGTAGCAGCTTAGGTTCCTCTGAGGGTAGCCCTGAGTTAGGAGCAACAAGGTAAAGAGACCCCTTGAAGAAGCTGCCAGAGTCCCTGGGGAAGGAAGACAATGAGAGAAAACCTGGTAAGGGAAAATAAAGGAAGAATCCTGTAGGAGCAGGTTGGGCTTCTGTGGGAGAGGCCCTGAGATAGAGTCAGTAAAAGCACTTCTGTGGAACATGAGGGGTGGAAAACTTTAGTAGAAAAGGGAGAATATAGAGGCCTGAGATCCAAAGAGAGGCTATATTACACACAGACTGTAGGGAAGGGAGTTTATTGGTAGGAAGTGACCCAAGGGAAGAGCAGCATGTCTGAAGAAGTAGATGTAGTTGCTTAATCTCCTTGGCCAGAACCCAGACTCGAGGGTGGGTCTGGTTTTCCCAACTAGCCGTGAGAAAGGACCATAGAAGGCAACTCCAGGACTGGATTAGGCTTTTGTGAGGGAAGGCCAGTAAAAACACTGCAGGAGAGACTAATGGGGATAGAAGAATTATTACTTAGATGTTTATCTTGGCTTTTTGTTTGGATCTTTTGCTACCCCAGAAGGGGACTTGACTTTATGAGATTTGGCCAGAGGGCTGAGCCATGGAAGACCTGGCAGGAGGCAGAAGGAGGCACCAGAGACACGGTCCCCTTACAGCATTGTACTTTGACATAAGGAGGCACTGTGAGTGGTGAGTACATTACCTTACAAGCTACTTACTGACATGTAATTTGTCCCCAGGTCTTTATCAAGGTTTTGAGCACAGTGTATAACTAAGCTATGGCTCCTTTACTCATTACCCATTTCCAAACCACACAGATATTATCACGTCCTAATTACTGATGAACCTATTCCTCCACTTACATGTTTTCACATACCACTGATATGAACTTACATATCCTGAGAGGTTACCTTTTAGTTTGGCCCAGTGATTGAAAATGCATGTTGGGGTATCTGATTTTTGTACAATAAGCCATTTGCTTAAATTTTGCCTGAAATCAGGTGTGTGGCACTGTAAATGAGGCAGGATTTCTTTGTGGATAGCATATCATATCACTAAGGTGTGTGTACGGGTAGATAGATTAAAAAGAGAGCCACCCAACCACAAATGCTGTCTAAGACTATAACCTCAACAAATTGTAACCATGGCTATCGCCCAAGTGAAACAAATAAGGTTTTAAAAAAAAAGGTTGACCGTGCATTTCAGTGAGATGAGAAACTCCCCCAAATTATACTTTCTTAACAAAACTTCTAAAATGCAAATGTTGGACATGAACAGAGAGGACCTGGTCAGTTCCCACAGAATCCTTGCTCATTCAGAGTTGGTTTATGTCACTGATCCTGCCTGCACAGGCTCTTGACTTGCTCCATTTTCTTCTGACCTTGCTTGCCTCTCTTGTAATCCTGATTTCCTTCATCCCTAGTTAATTCAACTGCTGCTGCAGCAAAGCTTGGAGTCAGCAGAAGATCAGTCTATATTAATGAACATTTATAGTTATACATTCATAGACTTTAAGGCCAGAAGAGACCATTCTGATAATCTAGCCTGACTTCTTGAATTTAACACAGGGCATAGAATTCTACCAACTGATTATTGTACTAACCCTATAATGTCTGTTTGAGCTGGAGTGTATCTCTTAGGAAGGCATCCTATCTTGATGTAAAGACCTCGTACTGGATAATACACCACATCCCTAGCTAAGTTTTTTCAAGTGGTTAATTATCTACACAGTTAAGACTTAACACCTTATTTCTTGTGTATCTATTAATACTATTATAAACATAGCGCTAACTTAAAATTTGTAAACAGTTATTTATACTCCCATTATTTTCTCCCACCCCTCCAAATAAATACCAAAAGGTAGCTCAGTAGGGCCAACAAAAAGAATTCAGAATGTGAAGGCTAAGTTGCTTTCCATATACTGGTACCATGAGCCAAATCCAGAAAATGTTTGAATAGTGAATTAGAGAGAAATTTGGCAAATATCATAATTTTTCTGAATTTTACCAGACTTCCAAGAAAAAAAATCTACCTTGGAATGAAAAGTTGCATAGAAATTTTAGGGAAACTGATTTATTTTGGGGAAAGATAGATTTTAAAAAATAGACATAGCTTGTAACAGGACATTAACTTCAACTTTAACTATAAAGCAGCTTCTCCATAATTACAGGTAATAAGATTTATAGTCAACTGTAACCAGACTCAATGATGGTAGTCTTGTACAATGTTTTAGCAATACAAAATGCATTATTTGTTGTTAGAATTAAAATAGCTTTTAATCATGCACAGCTTGAGATCAATGATATAAAACAATTACAGCGCAATCATGCAAAATAATGCTGGCAGTCTCCACTTGTCATTTCCTAAACTACCACTTTTCCAAAAGTCATGTATTTATTAATGCTACGATAAGAGCAATCAAATACTACACTTGCATTACTCCCTTTAGTGCATCCAAAAGACTTTTTATTTCCAAAATGGAGAGCACAAGCAATTCATAGTCAGTTCCTTTAGTGTCTTTTTAATGTGATAATTTTAATAAACAATGAACTTTTGAGATTCTACTTGATACTTTTGTCTTTGTTGACCTAATTTTATATAGTTAAATCTGATGATGTTCCTTCCACCTCAAAAAGGTAACTTACATTGCAAGGTGAAAAGCTTCATTGTATTTCCAATAATATTAAAAAACATTGTAAATGTACCTTTGCAGCTGAAGATTATGACCTATTCCTATAGAATGAGCAATAACTGGATGATTAGATAGAAGTCGGTTCCTAATTTTCCAGGATTTCTATAAAATACGTTACAAACTCAAGAAAATAAGTTTTATAAAGAAATAATAAATCATCCATTTTTAGCCTCTCCACCACAGAGAATTTTGTTTAAAATCAAAATTGGATGTTTTCTAAAAGATCTGGTCTAGGAATTATTTTGGAGAAGTTCTATGGCTTCTGTTACACAGGAGGCCAGATGGCATGATCACAGTGGTCCCTTCTGGCCTGGGGAATCTATGAACCTGCAGCTAATCAACAGGGAATCCATACACAAGTTAACAGACTGACACAACTATGCTGTGTGATACATTGTGGCCAAGGGGGTGGAGCTAAGACTCTACTCTTTCTCCAGTCCCTTCTGATCTATCCTGCCCACCTGCACTGAAGGAGAAAGTAGTGGTTCTGTAGAACCAACTCCCAGTCTTGCGTGGCTACCCATCATGTGAGTAGCTAGTGGAGGTATAAGGGGGCACAAGATCTCCCTTACGTGGTTGCATTAATCATGCCACAGTTTAGCTCAATAAGGAAAACACATTGATTACCTGTGCTATTCAGTTCTTTTCATCTCCTGGAATGCCAAAATACCTGATATGGTGGAGGAAGGAAACATTAGGAAAAAGAAATCAGGAAGCTTGTAAAGACTTAAACATCTTTTGGCTGTACTTGGAAATCCTCACTGTATAATGGAAACCCCATGATTTCTTTGGTGTATAGTAGATATTTGTTCTAAATGTATCAGTTCTTCCATCAGACCTTTCCTTTGCAAATGCCTAGTGCTGTTTCACTGCAACTAGCTAATATTAGAATGAATTGTAGGTGAAAGGTTTTTCACTTGGTGCAGCCACTGAAGTGACGTATTGAAACAAGAGACAGAGTGGGGTGAGGTAATATCTTTTACTGGACTAATTTCTGTTGTTGAGAGAGATGAGCTCAAAAGCTTAAGCTGAAAAGCCGGATCTCTCTCACCAACAGATATTACCTCATCACCCTGTCTTCTAATATCCTGGGACCAACAGTTTCACCACTGCCTACACTATTGAAACAAAACGTTCTCACCTTATAGAAATGATGTGTTTTGGTAGTTGCCCTTCGAAAATGTCACAAGTTTTTGGTTTTTTTTTTTCTGCAGAGCAGGTTGATGTTGTGGAACCAGCATTTCCTAGTGAGAAAACCTGTTCCATCAGAAAACTTTCTCCTAGCTCTACTCCAAACTGTTTGCAATAGGAGCAGAGTACAAGTGGGTGGGGCACTATGTGAACAGGTGCTAGCTCTTCTGATCATTTTTATCTCCTGCAGCGGTCTAAGATGAGTGAGAGAACACTAAGATGAGTGAGAGAACATAAATTGTATGACTGAAGTAAATCCTTGGGCAGTCTTGAATTGACTTGTCTCCACTGATACATAAAACAGATGCTCTGTCAAAATCAAACAGCACAGTGTTTATTGTCTCTCTCTCTCTTGGGAGAAGGAAAGGCAGATTCAAGTTCTTATTTCACACTAAATGAGCCAGGAGGAAGAGCTGGTTAGGATGGGTGCTGGGGTGCTTGACAGATACTTTGTGGAGATAGTCTTCATGCCCAAATGAGGCTCTGTCACTAGCTTATTGTGGTATTTCAAAAAACAAATAGTAATAAAGGAGAGTGTTAGTCATTATTAAATGTCACAAGATCCTATTTTTAGATGGGCTTTTGTAGCTTTCACTCAGCTTCGTCGTTAATAAAACACTATTGCTGTGTATTTACTATAAATAAAAATGAACTAAATGAAGTAAATGTACACGGTGGTTTACAAACCTATCGTTAGACTCAATCCCTGCCATAACAAACCTAGAAGCTAAGATAAGCTTTTAAAAAGCCCAGTTTCTATTCAATTACAAACTTCTTATAACCAGGTGTTAAAGTCAGAAGTTAACTTCCTAATCTCTACGGTCCTAGAAACTTGTGCAGTCACCTTACCCAATTCTAGTTATTTAAAATAAGGCTTCTTTGGTATAAGGAAAAAACAAAGAAAATCACAAACCATAAACACATGTTAAACACAATATGTGCACAGCCAATCTAAATACTCTACAGGGAGTGTAGAGACACTCTGGGTGTGCTTTTTACAAAGATTTTTGATTAATCAATCTATGGATCTCACATGTTATCAACTTTTCTCTTTTTGCCAGCTGGCCAACTTGTCATCTAGATACCTGGAAATCTCTTGTTTCAGGTACTATGGTCTCCTAGAAACAAATACAGTACTGTCACTTGAACTGCTGGCAGGGGAAAAGTGGTCTGCTGAGCTGTTGCTCTTCTTGGAGCAGTTAGATATTCTGGTTTCCCTGAATGGAGCGGCTCATGTGTTCTCCAGCCATAGTGTGTTAAGCTCCTCACTTTTCTTACAGTCCTGTGCAGCTTTGAGAGTTTGAGTATTGAAAAGCTTATTTTGCATGATGTGTATTCTCATCCTTTAGTCCAGGCATCAGTCTACAAATACATTTCAAAGTTACAATAAATTTGATAAGGTGCATTATTTCTTTATTCCAAGTAAAATCTTGTAATTTTCTTCTAGTTTGCATTTGCGCATACAATTACTCTCAAGAGGGGGGCCATATGTCCCGTTTTGTCCAGGACAGTCCCCTTTTTAAGCCCCATTCTGGATGTCCTGACTCTTTTTTGGCAAAACTGAGCATTGTCCTGTTTGTTCTTGCCAAGAGCAAACAGGACAAATATCCAGTTTTGCCAAAAAATGGGGCACCCCCCCAGTGGGTTATGGAGGAATGTTGAGGGGTGGTGAGCAGCAACACCAGATGGCTCTGGCTGGCCCTCCATGTTATGGGGGAGAGTTGCCTTGGACTCAGGCCTGCACATGGGGAAAGGGGCAGAGCAGCATTGGGTGAGCAGCCCAATGGGCCAGTGGGGGTTGGTCAGGTGAGCCCTACATGGTGTCCCAATTTCCCTTTGGGAGACATGTTCACTCTAAATCTCAAGGATCTTTGGTCCATTGGGAAAGAACCCTTTTGAGCCTATCTGGGAGATAAGTTCTTTAAGTTAGATACACAGTTCTTGTGAATTTTAAACTAAACTCACATCCTTCATGGAAAAACCAAACAGAGTCCTGTGGCACTTTTAAAGACTAACAGTAAATTGCTTCACTCCTTTCAGTAAAGGAGGTCACCCTCCCTGTGTACCTGGCCAGCAAGTGAGGAACAGAGCTTTTCACTTCCTGCCTCTCTCTTCCTCTCTGATCCTTACCTGCCTGCAAGTAGCAGAGGAATCAGGAGTCATTGCCTGGGCAACTGCAGCAAGAGTCCTAGCCTGAGCTGAGGCTAACAGAGGGCTGATTTAGGCCATGGGGAGATGTGGAGCAGCAGTCTTCTGCTCCTGGAGTGGAAGCACCTGGGAAGGATGTGGTGAGAAAGACATAGAGAATATAAGCAGAGCAGAGACAGATGTGAAGTGGCTGTGGCTTTTTAGGATAGCAGATAATGGATCCTGGAGGAGGTAAACTGGATGGGTAAGAAAAGCCTTGCAGAGTGAGAGATAAAGTGTCTTCAAGGACTGATGACTGAGATGGGTCTAAAAAGACCAGGACTTTGAGTTAAAGAGACTGGAGAGGATCCTGTGTAATGTGGCCTTGAAAGAAGGGCCCAGGACTATTTGAAGTGACCCTCAGGCACAGATTGGGGGCGGGGAAGGGTGTCAATGGTGACGGGAGAAAGGAGATGGAACCCTGAGTGGTGGTGATGTAATTATTTTAACTATTGTGGTGAGTTGGTGCTGGAAGAGCAGGGGATGTCAAGATGTTTAAGGACTAGGTGACCCTCAAAAGGGTACTTGGCCTTGAAGGAAACTTGGTTGGAGGGCCATGTCTCAAATACAAATGTGGTACTGGAGAGCCACAGGGGGTGCTCAAGAGTAGGCAATCCCCTTCATGCAGTCCTACTGAAAAACCACCACTACACTACAGAAAAACACTGAATTTTTTAAAAGAATATTTTCTTTCTTCACGGAAAGTCGAGAACAGTCTGTAATTGCTACAGATGAAAAATACAAATAGATCAGTATGCTCTGGCGTGTGGAGCCGTTCAAAGGCAAACTCTAATTGTAGTTAATGCCCACTTCGGTGTACAGGTGAGCATTAATTAAACAGCAAAAACAAAAGAGAACCAATTCTTAGAACTCCAAATAGCAAGGTGGCGATGGAAAGAATCCCTTGTGAGATGGGAGATGCATCACAGAATGGATAACTTGCCAAGTACATTCCAGCATAAATAAAATGCCATTGAGAAAAGAAAGAGAAGAATGGGTCAACCCAGCCAAGAAAGAGAAAGTTTGTTTATTTTTAAATATACCACAATACTGCTAGAAATAAACCAGCCTCTACAGATAGTTTTGTGTCTAAGGACATGTCTCCACTATAAAGTCAAGTCACCTAGATCAGAATCTAGCTGCCACAGTAATGTCGTCGGGCATGTGCACACCATGCTCATTGCATCAATGGAGTGCATCTTCACTAGTAGTGCTTACATCAATGCACCATGGGGAGCTACCCCACAATTCAACTTGCTGCAGGGGTTTTGGGAAGGGTTTACAGTGCCACATGGGACCAAAACATTGTTGCATGGGGAATGGAAACATGGGGTGAGGTTCCCTGATGCAATTTCCTCCCTTCCTCCCCTGACATCAGTAGCAAACAAACCAAAACTTTTGTCCCTTTTTTCCAAAACCCTGGCTCAGTCACACTTATGCCATAGAAGCATGGATCCTGCTCAGCTCTACACTCCTGTTGTGAGCATTATAAACACCTCACACTTTATCCCACAGTAATTCCAGAGTGAAACAGGACTCAACACACAGAACATTGCGATGTCAGTCCAGCTGGTTTGCTGCCAGCCATTGATCAAAATAATTCCTGGTTGCTGCTGGCAGTTGATCACGGAGCACTGTTTCTGGACCTGGGAAGCAAGCGCTGACTGGTGGGATTGCATCATTATTCAGTTATGGGATGATGAGCAGTGGCCGCAGAACTTTCAGATGTGGAAGGCCACTTTCGAGGAACTTTGTGCAGAGAATGTGGGGAGTTTGAAGCCATGAGAAAACACATGAAGCCCAGCATCTCTTAATGTTGTTGGTAGTAGTCGCCATGGACTTTCAAATTCTGATGTCAGCATTGATCCCTGCCAATCAAACCACTGATGTGTTAGAGAAACAATGGTGGAGTGATCTGGAAATTGCTGAGGGTGGGGGAATCACATGGTTGATATTTATTGTGTGGTCTGGCTAAATGGTATAAAATCTTCCACCATCTCCCTTAGATGATCCTAAGTGATATTAGTCTCCTGAGGGCAATACAGGCAGCAAGGGAGCAAATGCTGCAAGCAGCTGGGTACAGACATGGTCCTTATGCTGTTATACTAAGTACTGCAATAATGACAGCAGAGTTAGTAATGGCATGGCCTACTGTCGTGGAAGAAACAAGGTAGAAACCTTCTGCAAAGGATTTCAGAGTACCTCCATGAACATTTCCAGGAGATCTCTGTGGAGGATTCTCAGGCCATTCCTGTGCACATAAACAGTCTTTTCTGGGGTCTACCATCTGCGTAGCTGGAGCAGCTACTGGAAAGCAGATATGCACCACATCTAACTTTTTTTTGAGAGTATACATCAAATATAAATGAATGTAAGCCTTACAGCAGTGGTTTTCAAACTTTTTTTTTCTCAAGACCCAGCTGAAAAAAATCATTTATGTCTGCAACCCAAGAATTACATCTCTGAGCAATGCATTCCAGTCGTTCGGTGGTGGCAGCAGGGGGTGATGAGACCCAGTGCTTGAGGATCTGCGACCCAGTACTGGGTCCCGACCCTAAGTTTGAAAACTGCTGCCTTACAGTTCGACTGGAATTGCATATTTGCCAGAGGTGCCTTCCCCAGAATCACTGTTGGCCACCATACTGTCCTGCCACTGGCTGGACTGTTCTGGGATTAAAAACTGCTCCTTGCTCTGGAGGAGAATGGGACCCGCATAGTTGCCACAGAAAATCACATGCAACCCACTGGGGGGTGCCCCATTTTTTTTTGGCAAAACTGGATATTTGTCCTGTTTGCTCTTTGGCAAGAACCAACAGGACAATGCTCAGTTTTGCCAAAAAAGAGTCAGGACATCCAGAATGGAGCTTAAAAAGGGGACTGTCCTGACCGAAACGGGACATATAGCCTCCCTCTTGAGAGTAATTGTATGCGCAAATGCAAACTAGAAGAAAATTACAAGATTTTACTTGTGAATAAAGAAATAATGCAATCATATCATAGAAGTGGCATGTTTGTGGTGCAGAACTAGAATGACTGTCACCCTCCCTTGTTGTATGGTACATCTGCCAATGTTCTTTGATCTTCATGCAGCACTGCTGCATGTCATTGGTGTATATCCACCATGCCCCACATGATCTTTTCATAGATGTCTACAATTATTCAGCTGGGCTGGTGCTGTTTCTTCTCATCTTCCTGCAAACTGATAAAATCCACAAGATTCATTATCTTAATTTGGGATTTAAGGACTAGACTTTCCAGTATCTTAATAATTTGATTATTTTAACTTTATATATGTATGTTTGCAAACTTTATCAAGCAACATTAAATGTTGGTGGGTGATACTAGGCCATGAAGGCCCCTATGATTTTAGGGAACTGACCAGATCGCTTAACCGTTCTCTTTCAGATTTTTTTTTTTAAATCACTGAATTCTTTTTTTTCTGTAAGGACGTAAAACTTCTATTTAAAAATAAATGTATGTTGGTTTTGGGTGTGTTGCACACTGTTGAAACCAGCTTTCAATCTGAACTCAGCTTTAATCATATTTTCAATATTTGCTTTGTCGTTTATTACTTCACAAGACCAAAAAGGGAAACAAATCAAAGAAGGTGAGAAAAGAGAACAGTAACTTTCATCAGTATCTACCTTCAGCGTCACAGCTCTGTGAAAACAAAGATTTACTTTGAAATCTGCCACTAGCTGACCGTCATAGCCCTCTTTTTAATACAATTTTTTGTGGTTATTATTCAAACTACAGTACAGCACATTTAGATTAAAATTCAGGACAAACTTGACTGTAAGAACAGTAGGATAATGTTGTAACAGACTGAATTCTCCTTTACTGGAGGTTTTCAAAAGGAGGCCTGCACCTTGGCAGCGGGTTACACTAGATGACCCTTGCAGTCTGTTCTAATCCTATGGTTCTATGAGTATATGTCCATTGAAGACACTGGTTATCTGGGTAAAACTCTGAACCCACTGAAGTCTATTGGAGTTTTTCCATTGACTTAATGGATCCAGGATTTCACTCTCTGAATTTACACTACCACAGCTAGGATTAGGTTCTCCCTTAATATGCTAGGATCTAATAAAACTAATGCCCACAGTAAGAAATAATATTTTCTTGCTATCTTGCTCTTTGGTTTGATTCTTCACAAACTCTGTAATCACACAATTGATGGAATTACATTATATTTATTATTCATGGACTGTAATTAATCAAAACAATGCTGTAATCAACTGATTTTATTTCACTGATCACTTTTTTAAAAAAAAATGAGGAACAATTACAAAAGTCACTGCCTGCATACTCCATAAAAACGTATCTTTCTTTTGTGTCTGGGTTTCTAAAGTCAGTTGCAACTAATTCTCACTGACTTATTTTGGATAGCCATGCTGGTGTACTTTAAAATGTACTGATGATTCAATACTGTATTTTACTCTTTTCTTATTCCTTGATATTTTATTCACCTTTTCCAGCTGAGGCCTGTTCAATAGGAAATAAGTTTAGGAAAGATTTTTTTTTTTAATCCTTTGAATAGATGAACAATAAAAGAGGTAAATTGACCTGGAAATATTTGTGAATATTTACAGAGAATTATAGCTTTTTGAAGGCCAACTATTTCCAATATTATATAACTGAAAATGCAAAAAGTGAAAAGCAGCGATCTGTGCAAACAGAAGATCCAAACAAACTTATACCAATAAATGGAAGGGAAAAGTAAATGGGATAGATAAAATAAGAGATGATCAGAATGTCCACGAAAACTTGAAACAAACTTGTTCTGAGGTTTGAAAAAGCTGATTTTTAAAGAAAACTATAAAGCTAAAACATTTGTCTTATCTGTGTCACAAACAATATTTATAAATAAAATGACGACTGACATTAAAATATTTTCATTATGTTGTTTTTATTTTTTCTGAGCTTAGCCACTGACAATATTAGTCAATTTCAGTTATTCCACTCAATTTCACTTTCATATCCTATTGCAATGATGCAGTATTTTTGTTTGCAAATGAGATAGGGAATGTTCTGTTCTTAAAAAATACTTCTGTTGTTTAAATAAAAATGCAGCTAAGCACCAAAACATACCCATGGTCACAAAAAATTGTCTGTTAAACAAGTCTCCGCAAATATTCACATCTATAATTTTGGTATTGCCAATTCCACTCCAGTGTCTTGAGTTAACCTAAAAAAATCACAAGAGAGGCTTAGAAATTGAGATTGTTTTAAAAAGTTATAAAGTGAACTAAAAATTTATCTTCTGGTTTCTGAACCTTTTGTTTGCATATGGTTCTTTTCTCATAATCACATAAATTCAGGAGCTACAGCTTTAAGAAAACATCAAATACCATGAGAGTTAAAAACACTGTAACTTCGTTCGATAGCCCCACATATCTGAAGTCTATTCGATAGTCTTTGAATACTTTAATGATCCATTTGCAGATTACTGCAAGAAGAATCAGCAAACATAATTGAGTCAGGCATGTCACAAAATTATGAGACAATTAAAGCAAATAGTAATAACTCAATCTTCATATATAACAATATATATTCTTACAGATTCCTAACTGAAGCTCAAGTTTGAATTCTAAACTCTTTTCTTCATCAGCTTCTGCTGCATTTTCCTTCCTAATTTTTGCTGACGGGGTTATCTGATTTTGTGTCTTCCAATACATAAATAGTGACCATATGTAAATAGTCCCTTGCAAGTTGTATAAATATAGTTCCTCTAATTTCATTGTGGAAAATACAGTTCACCTCCAAGTTCCTTTTTGTGTGATTGCTAGTGATGAGGAGCACTCAAATTTAGTTTCCTTCAGAAAGTATTCTGCCCAAAGGTCACAAAATTATCTTTGTTTCTTTGATCTGGATTTGTTGTAACTATGCTTCCAGCTTTGTTCATCTGTGAGATGGACAGACCCACTAATACATTGTATGTATGGCTTTCTCCACTTTTCATGTACCATACCAAGCTACAGAAGCACGTTTCACCCCCTCACCCCCATTTTGAACATGAAACAGTGATTCTGGCCAGCAAAACTACTGGTTTTTTTTGTTTTTTTGGTTTTAAACATAGCTGCATAGCATATGCATAGCTGCAATCCAATATATTAAATGATGTAACAGTCTCAAAGATTAAACAGTGTACACTTCCATCTGAATGATCCTAAGAGAACATCCACATGCCTACAATTGCAGGATCTTGTCCTAGTTCATTCTTACTCAGGTGATGACACTTCCATTTTGCAGCCTTTTGGAAGTCTACCTGACCTCCAACAGAGTACCTAGAATATTTTCCTTCTCAGCTTCAGTCTTATTTAATGTTTCCTCCCCATTCTTCTTTGTAATATTTTTTAGGTTTTAGCTTCCAATGCATTTCTTCTACTGTAGTGGTTTTATCTTCTATTGTGCCATCTTGGAATATAGTATTGTAAATTATACATAGATAAAAATGTGGACTGGCTACTGTACCTACATGGGTTCAGTATCTGATTTTAATCTGTCTACCAGTCATAGCAGTGCGTTCTTCAAAAGACAGTTGGTCTGATTCTCCCTTGCCTTCTCCCTTGTGTGGTCCTTTCAATGACTGAACATTGCTACACCTGCCTGCACCCTTTTTGTGCAAGTGTAAGTAAAGCAAGGCAATGAATCCATTTTGGGAGCCAGGGACACGTTGTAGTAGGGACAAGCTGGCCACAGCTTTTTTAACATAGCCATATCTGTAGTGCTGCACTACCAGGAGGGAGGTGTCTTAGGCATTGTTTGTTAGACAGCTTTGGAAGTGGTGGTTTGGGTGGTTTGATTTGGGTAGCTATCTTTGTGCACTTTCTCTAGCTTGTTGCTTGACTTCAACTTTATAATGGCAAACTTGCTCTTCCTTCCTAGTAAAGACGGGCTTAGGACTGGAAGACACTGATCCAACTTCGGAAAGTTCAGAGTGGGATCCAGATTTCAGTTTTCTGTGGATTGTGCCTTTTAAACCTAAAGGACTTCCTACTCCTTGCTCCAGAGGCAGCTGTTGGTTTTTCAGTTTCGATATAGACTATTAATCGGTCACTGTACTCTCCTCCTTATAGAGATTTTATATTTTTTCTTAATTTCTTATGGTTTTTTCTATACCCAAAAAGTAAGCCATGGATGTTTAGTATACAAGACTTATTTCACTTTAAGAAAAACCAAGAGGTCCTAACTCTACACTGATATGCAGGTTGTAAAATGTGGATTCCCCATGGGTGTAAATGGGTGGAATTTATTCCATGACCGTAATAATATACAGTCATTAGCTTTCTCCCATGCATACAGTGAGTGATTCCAGTTTTAGGTTTTTGTTTTAGGTGCATGTAAGATGGATTGATGGGTTTTATTTTTATCTTGCATCATTTGTCTAGACAAATGACTTTCAGAAAGTATTTGCAGAGCAAAATATTCTTCCATCTTTTGAAGATAATTGTCTCCATTTTCTCCTTTGCTTCTTGGATTGGGCATTTCTTTTATAACCATGCCTGCGGAAGGAAGTAATACTGCATGCCTCCTTGTTTCCGCTGCGACTCCTTTGACTGCTGTAGTTGCTATGCTCACTTTATTTTATTTTTTTTTTCTTCAGACTGGAAGCATTAATCTGCATTTACAAGTGGCTAGGAGATTTGGCATTGAGATTTGACCTGATATTTGTGGCAGGGCTGTGATGCTGACCTGCTGAAGTAAGCAACGTTCTCTGAATGAAAATGCTTCTATTTTAGTTTGTTCTCTTGTGGCTGTCATGCATGCCAAGGCCATGTCTACTCTACAAACTTTTGCTGGTGCGAGTTACATTAACATAAAGCTGCTGTGGTTATTCTATTGCTTGTGCGCATGCATACTTGACTTCTTACATCAGCACTGAGTGTAATCACAAGGGTTTGCACAGTGTACCATGGGTAGGTGCTCAACCAACCATCATCCAGTACACCGTCTTTTGGGGAGTTTTGGCAATGCATGGCGGGCCAGAAATGAGTTGTGCAGGAGTAATGGGGAGCCTGGGGTCAACTTCCCAGCATACAACTGTCTCTATGCCATAAGCTTTATGCCTTTTTTTAAATGAGCAGAATTTTCAGATGCATAAGGACATGATTTTAGATCATTCTGAGTCCTGAACTCCCCTCAGCCCTCCAGTACAGGGACACCAGAATGAGAGCTGCACTAATAGTGTACTGTGGAGACTTGCAGCATGGGATTGCTACCACTCTGTGGGAAATTACTTTGATGTTGGAAAAGCCACTGTAGAGGGAATTGTCATGTTAGCGTGCAGGGTCATCAATCCCCTCCTGCTATGCAGGACTGTGACTCTGGGCAATGTGCAGGACGTAGTGGATGGATCTGCAGTAATGGAGTTTCTGAACTACGATGGAGCAATAGATGGCACATACATTCCTATATTGGCACCAGGCTATCTTACCACAGAGTGCGTCAACAGAAAGGGCTACTTTTCTATGGTTTTGGAAGTATTGGTGGATCACTGGGAGTGTTTCACTGACATCAGTGTTGACTGGACAGGGAAGGTGAATGATGCTCACATATTTAACAATAAGTGGCTGTTCAGAAAGCTTCAAGCAGGGACTGTCTTTCCCGATCAGCTGATTTCTATTGGCCGTATTGAAATGCCAATATTGATTCTAGGGGACTGACCTGTCCTACCCCTTTCTCTGCTATCTCTTGGAGTCATGTGCCTTGATGTCCATGTTGCTATGGCTGGTCAATGTGGAGCCATGTGGCTCTGAGTAGCTTAGGAAGAACAACTTAACAATGAGCTCCAGTGATGTGTTGTGGTGTACTATGCTCTACCTGGGGTCTGTGAGAAATCTGGGGCACATTTATGAATATGGCAGGTGAGCTCTTCTAATAGCCCTTGTTTCTCGCTGCTCAGGCTCAGCAGACAGCCATACCCCCCTTCACCCCTGCAGTGACTTTCCCCCTCAGCTGCTTGCTGTGTCCTGCATAATATCTGTGAAGTGATAACCGTTGGGATGTTACTCACCGGATTGGACCTCACAGAAAAACATCAGCGTCCCTGCAATCTACCTGGAGCACCCTGAACAGTCATTCTGCACCTGCTGATCCAGTAGTTAAATTTTTCCTTGGTGCTGTTGGCAGTAGTTGACTGTGGTTTTGGGAGATTGAAATGACAGTGGTGTGGCTCGGAGGTTGAGAAATTGGGTCTCTGAGGTACAGTTCCTCTTCCCTTGTTTTGTGGGGCGCAGCTCACTTCCCCTTCATGTCACATCCCCATCCACCCTTTCACAGGGCAGAACATATGGCTGTGCAATTCCTGCTCTTCTCCTACCCAGCGCCTAACAAGCAGGAGAAGGGAGGAAGCCTTGGTTCCCTGCGCAGTCACACCAGGGATAGTCATAACCTAGCTCAGGGATCTTGCATGCTTGGTTTTGCCTGTGGAGTGCCTAGCACACATAGGGTCAAATTCCTATCAGCGAACAGTTACTCATTGAGTTAGTGCCATTGACTTCAAGAGCTTGAAGAATTTCGTTTCCAGGGACTTGATCTTGCCAGCTTTCCGTCATGTAGCTAGTCCCATATTGTCAAATGGCACTATGCACACAACTAAGGTTTGTAGGATCAGGCCCTAGATATGACTAGATAAACTCAAGGAAACGCCTTTGAACTAGGATGGTGAGGAGAAGAGGATTGTTCACCATGGTTAGGTGGGTGGAGGGATTGCTTGAAGATGAGGGTTTTGAAGAAGGATTTCAATGACATAGATTTGGGGTCTTGTTGGGGAGGCTGGCTGGGAATTAAGCATTTTGCCAACTTCTGAGTTGCAGGCACAACCTCCTCTAACTGTCTCTGAACTATGAAAGGTGTGGGTTTAACAACAGAAACAAGGGCATGAAGATCCGAATATCTTATGCATTCTATATTCAAGGGGACTCAGTGTTTTAAAATATTCCAGCTTTTGAGTCCTTTCAACTCTTTCACAGAGAAACAGAACAATTTTTTCAAATCTAAAATGTCTTGTAATAGCAAAGCAAATATTCTGACCTGTCACAATAAACTGGCACAGAGCTGCTCCTTGTTTTTTTCTTTATTAGGTAGGTAGGAAGGGCAGTAAATGGAATATATGTCTGTTTTATTAATTGAATTTGCTGCCAGAGGTTCTCAGAAATGTCCATGTTATCAAACACATCCTGGAGAAATGTCCTTCTAGGCCTGATAGCATAATAGTAATTTCTCTGAGCCAATACAGCCAGCCTAGATATATCATACAGTACAATATACTGCTCTTTCTTTTGTCTCCCACAGAAGGAGCAATGCACTGGCTGTTGGCTTAAGATTTAGCTCTGATGATGAAACGACCTGTGACTCTCTTGGGTTCAGTCTGAGTAGGCCAGACTTGCATTCCAGTGAAGAATGGGGTGGGGTGGCATGGGGAGTATTTCCTCCCAGGCACAACAGTCCAAAAGAAGCTGGTCTCTTTGCCTTGAGTGTCAGAAGGAATAAGACCTTGGGGTGCTTACTCAGTGTTATAATTACAGGTGTGAGTGGTAACCTCCTACTCAGTTCTGTTCACAGATATCACCAATTCTTTTAAGAATCTTCTTTACCACTAGTCTTTAACCTAACTTCCAGTGGTTTTACCTGTTTGGATCAATACTTGTAAAAAAAATTCCAGTCAGTGACCCAAAAATCTGTCTCTTTCCTCCTGAATTAGCATGTTCAGAAGGCTCTACTGCATCCAGAAGGTGGCAATAAACATGGTTAGGGACTTGGCTTGCTATTCACCAAGTAACAGGTGAATTCTCACATCATACATTTGTGGCTGAACTGCTATCTTCAGGTATGATCTATTTAATACTGGATACTACATTCTGCACTTTCTGAGGCATGGACTCTGTGAGCTAACATTTCATTTCCATCTTTAACTTTCATGCTGGAGGATTTATGAAATCTGATTGGAATTGCAGACAGTAAGGAAAGTCGCATTTGTCCCATTTGTGGGTATATTTTTAATGCCATTGTGTCTAGCAGGCAGAACAGAATGGATACACATAATCTGTCTGACTGGCTAATTGTAAGAATACAGAACAAGTACTTATTTCTGTTGAGTAGCTGTGTGGATGTGCATGGAAAGCAAAACGTATGTCTGCAGAGTTACATAAAGAAAGACTTCAGCAGCAATGCAATCAACAAGTTGCTATTATTTGGGCTGGATTTCATTATAGCATTGTGCTGGCAGTGCTATAGTTATGGGTCAGATGGTGCTTTCATTCAAAGACCTTCCAGTGATTTATGACTTCCCACTCAATTACTTTTTCATCTGACATTTCTCATGCTTGTTCTAGGCCCATTTTAATGGCGATTTTGAAAAGAATCTGTTCAGATGATTCTGAGTTATTTGAGCATGAAAAAGCAATGCTACTTCAACCATAGGTTTCAGACAAATTTTTATACTTGGCTATTAAAGCCATAACTTTATTTAACATCATAGAATCATCGAATAATAGGGATGGAAGGGACTTCATGAGGTCATCTAGTCCAACCCCCTGCTAAAAAGCAGGACCACTCCCACTAAATCACCCCAGCCAGGGTTTTGTCTAACTGGGCCTTAAAAATCTCCAAAGATGGAGATTCTACCACCTCCCTAAGTAGCCCATTCCAATGCTTCACCACCCTCCCAGTGAGAAAGTTTTTCCTAATATCCAACCTCTACCACCCCAGCTGTAATTTGAAACCATTGCTCCTTGTTCTGTCCCCTGTTACCATCGAGAACAGCCTAGCTCCCTCCTCTTTGGAGCACCCCTTCAAGTAGTTGAAGGTTGCTATCAAATCTCCCCTCAGTCTTCTCTTCTGTAGACTAAATAAGCCTAGTTCCTTCAGTCTCTCCTCATAAGTCATGTGCCCCAGCCCCCTAATCATTTTTGTTGCCCTCCGCTGGACTCTTTCTAATTTGTCCACATCCTTTCTGTAGTGGGGAGCCCAAAACTGGACATAGTATTCCAGATGCGGCCTGACCAGTGTCGAATAGAGGGGAATGATCACATCCCTCGATCTGCTGGCAATACTCCTACTGATGCAGCCTAATATGTCATTGGCCTTTTTGGCACCAAGAGAACACTGTTGGCTCATATTCATCTTCCCATCCACCATAACCCCCAGGTCCTTTTCTACAGCGCTGCTACTTAGCCGATCGGTCCCCAACCTGTAGCAGTGCATGGGATTTTTCCATCCTAAGTGCAGGACTTTGCTCTTGTCTTTGTTGAACCTCATGAGGTTTCTTTTGGCCCAGTGTTCCAATTTGTCCAAGTCTCCCTGGATCCTGTCCCTGCCCTCCAGAGTATCTACCATTCCCCCCAGCTTAGTGTCATCCGCGAACTTACTAAGCACGCAGTCTATTCCATCATCAAGATCATTAATGAAGATGTTGAATAAAACCGGTCCCAGGACCAACCCCTGGGGCACTCCACTCATTACCGGCTGCCAACTAGACATCGAGCCATTGATTCCTACCTGCTGAGCCCGTTGATCTAGTCAGTTTTCTATCCACCTTATGGACCACTCGTCCAACCCATACTTCCTTAATTTGCCAACGAGAATGCTGTGGGAAACCGTATCTAAAGCCTTGCTAAAGTCAAGGTATACCACGTCAACGGCTCTTCCTGCATCCACAAATCCAGTCATCTCATCATACAAGGAAATCAGGTTGGTCAGGCACGATTTGCCCTTGGTGAATCCATGTTGACTGTTCCTGATCACTCTATTTTCCTCCAAGTGTTTCAGGATGGATTCTTTGAGGACCTGCTCCATGATTTTCCCAGGACTTGAGGTGAGGCTGACTGGTCTGTAGTTCCCCGGATCCTCCTTTTTCCCTTTCTTGAAGATAGGTACTATATTTGCCTTTTTCCAATCCTCCGGGATCTCCCCTGTTCGCCACGAGTTCTCAAAGATAATGGCCAGTGGCTCTGCAATCACTTCAGCCAACTCCCTCAGCACCCTCGGGTGCAGTTCATCTGGCCCCATGGACTTGTGCACATCCAACTTCTTTAAGGAGTCCCTAACCTGACTTTCCATCACCGAGGGCCGCTCTTCTCTCCATTCCGCGTTACCCCGTGTAGTAGCCATCAGGATTTAGGATTTTCCCCCTTTTTTAATGAACGTATTGTGGGTTCTTTTGCAGTATTCCCATCTTTTATACTAGGCTTGCATTGAAGATTTACGTAGCGCATGAGATTCAGAAAATTGTGATTGGTATAACTGGAACAACAATAATTCCCATCCTTTAACTTGTGATCCAATTGCACATCTACCAACTAGGGACCATCCTGTAAGGCTGTGTCTACCTGTGCAAGATACTAAATGCCCTCAGCTCCCATTTAAGTCTATGGTACATACATGGGTAAGACAAAGGGACAATGATGATCATCTAACCTAACTTCCTGCATAATACAGGACTTCTTTGAACTAGTTCCTGTTTGAACTATAGCATATCTTTCAGAAAAGCATACACTCTTGCTTTAAAAATTTCCACTGATGGGAAATCCATTACAACACTTGGTAAATTTTTCCAAAGATTAATCATTCACTGTTAAAAATTAGCACTTCTAGTCTAAATTTGCCTAGATTTAACTGCAGCCACTGGATCATGTTATGCCTTTGTCTACTAGACCGTAGTGCTCTTTATCAATTTTCCAATCCCCATGTGGGTACTTAGATTGTGATCAAGTCAACCCCTTAACCTTCTTTTTATGTTAGATTCAAGGAGCTCAATCTATGAGTCATATTCTGTAATCCTTAAATCACTCTTGTGGTTCCCCTCTCAATCCTCTCCAGTTTGTTAGTATCCTTCCTGAATTGTGGGTACTGAGAACAGGACACAGTGTTCTGGCAGCAGTCACACCAGTGCCAAATAACAGCGGTGACCAGATTTACTGACTCTCTGAGCTGCACAGAACAATCTTCAGAAGTTTGAGAGCTGGCACGTGGCGCTCTGGTCTTCTGCCCCAGGGTGTGTGCCTGCCAGGGCTCAAAGTTACTGGGCGCATTTGCTGAAGCCACAAGTGTGGTCAGGCATCTCTCACAGGGCAGAAGCACTGAAATTCCCCCTCCCTCACTCCTTGCAGTGCTGAAGTCCCAGCAGCATGCCCTGTAGGACACAAGCCCCTAGCCTATTTCTCCACCGTGGGGCTATAGCCCTGCACTCTCCACCCTAGTCTGTTAGGTGGAGAATGGGTGGGGGTGTGAGTAGAGAGCTCTGTGAGCTGCACTTTACCTGTAAAAGAGCCACATGTGGATCCCAATCAATAGTTTGGCCATCCCGTCAAATACCCTTCTCGCTCTTACTCAGTATTCCCCTGTTTATACATTTAAGGATTGCATTAACCCCTTCGGCTACTGTGTTGCACTGGGAACTCCGGTTCAGCTGATTATCCACCATGACCCACATATTGTTTTTCAGAATCACTGTTTCCCAGAATAGGGTCTCTCCCCTCCTGTAAAGTATGGCCTACGTTTTTGGTTCCTATATGCTCAACTTTACATTTAACCCTCTTGAAACGCAGACTGTTTGCTTGGCCCTGCTCACCAGATTCTACCTTGTAGTGGGTACAGTTCTCAACAATTTGCAGGGCCGGGTTTTTCATGAGCAGCCCAGACAATAGTTGAACAAGCTATAGGAGTGATTGCTAACAATTACACTGTCTACTGAAACAGAAACAGTGGCTGAAAGAGCCAAAAGGGTAGCCATGTCAGTCGAGTTCAGCAAAACCAACAAGGAGTTTTGTGGCACTTTTAAAGACTAACAAATTTATTTGTCACATGAGCTTTTGTGGAGGAAAAGTGGGATTTTCTCCCATGAAAGCTCCTATGACAAATTTGTTAGTCTTAAAAGTGTCACAAAACTCCTTGTTTGTTAGTGGCCAAAAGATAATCTTTCCTGCCCACTACACTCTCATAGGAGCACCTTTAAATGGCACCTAACTCATAACATTGTAAATCTCACTGAGCATCCTATTTGCAACTTCAGGCACCTAGCTTTTTTTACCTAGCTGATTACTTTTGGTCCAAAATAATGAATTCCCTCACATGGAGCATGGTCATGGAACTGCTTATGTGCTTACAGATAAGTTTCGCCTTCCTCTGTAGCACGGAACATGGGTCACTCTGTACCTTGAAGTCATTAAACCTTTATATGAGGATTTCAATAACTCAATCATAGGTCAGGGGTCTGTTAGAAGAGTGGGTGGGGGGAGGTTCTGTGGCCTGCATTGTGCAGGAGGTCAGATGACCATAATAGTCCCTTCTGACCTTAAATTCTATATTGGATGAGGGTCAGATTTCTCAGCATTCTGCAGTATTGAGTAGGTCTGAAATACACCTCCATGTGCATTATTTTTCAGAACCATCTCAATATTCTGGTCAAATCTTTATCAGTACATGAACTCTAACATCTATAAAAATATTTTTCACTACATTGTAACTTTTTCTGCATGGCACATTTGATCCTAAACGCAGGTCAAGGGTAACAAAAGGGCATTTTAAGACAACATAAAGTAAAGCAATAATTAACAACTATAAAATACATTGAGCTGATCTAAAATTATAGATTTTAAAATATTTCAGAGGGAGGAGAAAAAGGGGCAAAAGGAACATTTCCCCAGGAAAGCAATTTTGCAGTGACTTGCACATGGCAGATCCTCCTTCAAGTCAGAGACCTCATAAGGACCTGAACACTCTTACAACTTATTTTAGAATCACCTAGCTATTACCCCAAATATTTGATAATTTTCCTGTGTTGGGGTGGATTAGGCACTGAAGCTCCCTAGTGATGGCTTATTGTTCTACCACACGCCATCCAGAAAAAGAACAGTGAAGAGGGTCTTCCAAGATGCCTAGAGTAGGTATGTGGGACACAGCCAATCAGGGCCCAGCAGGCTACTATAAAAAGGGCAGCAGGGCCAGTGTGAGATCAGTTCCTGACTGGAGCCGGAAGAGTGCAGATGGTGTGCCTGTCTGATGGATGCTACAAGACCTTGGACAGAGCAGTGCTAGCAGAGACTGGTGGGAGTCAGAAGGAACTCCAGGTTGGTGGCTGGAACTCAACTAGGACAAGCCCTGAGGTAAGGATAAGGAACATGCTGGGAAAGTGGTCCAGAGAATCATAGAAGCAGCTAGTTTAGTTAAAAGGACCTGGTGGACAGTTACTACTACCATGAGGGTCCCTGAGCTTGTGCCCCAGAATAGAAGGTGGACTTGGGTCCTCCCCACTAGCCACTGGGAAAGCGGTCTGGACTTTAATGCACCCTAGAAGGATGGCTGAACTCTTTTAGGGGCCCACCGGGAATATAGTGGGGATATTGTCTCCAGGGAGGGAACCCTGGAATATGGCTCAGTACCAGGGCTGAATCCATTTCAAATTCTGCCAATTAAAGACCTGAAACCAGGGAAAAAGAGGCCAACCAATGGTGCTGGGATAGGCCATCTTGTCAAACTGTTTCCTCTCAGGGTTTTCTTTTTTTAATTTCACATACAGACTGAGTGTGACTTGGCTGCAGGTAAGTAACCAAAGAGAGCTACGAGGGAGAGAGGAAGAGAAGGCACATGCAGTTGTATGGGGGTGCTTTACAGTCCTACTGAGATCAGTGGGGTTTTGTGCTAACGCTATGTAGTGGTCAGTGTAATACTGGGGCCAAAATGAGATGACAATAGGAGGAACAGAGGGGATATAGATCATTAGAAATAGAATGCTCCTTGACATGTCAGCTTTCAACAAACTTCAATGAGACTTGAATAAAACTATGCTTAAGACTTACTGAATAGGGTTTCCTGATTTCTGGGGTGACCCATCCCGTGGAATCTGAAGTCCAACGTGTAGTCCAGCAAATCATCAGCAAACTAGAATTATCTTATGATATAAGCCAGCCACAACTTTCGTGGTGCAAGCAAAAATAGCTTCCGGAAACCATCTATGTGCATTAAATATTTAACATCTTTAAGGAAACTGAGCTCCTCTGCTGAAATCTGAAATTTTCTTAAGGCAATTTAGCAAAATGACAGTCATTTATAGGTGTTTTATTTACAATGCAAGCTCTTTATTTGATTAGACTTTTTAATTAAGCAAAAGTACCTTGCTGATGTGCTTACAGTAATTAAAGGGGAGATCTACAGCTGCACTACGCACCACTTTTGCTAGAGTGTAGTATACATGTAGCTCCACGCCACACTAAAATATGAAGTGCACAATGTCCGCACTGCAGTCTGTAGCGATGGGTGTGAGAAAGAAACTCTGGCAGAGGGGGAGGAAACAGGGAAATGCTTCAGTAGCTCCATGTAGCCAGAACCTTTTACTGTGATGAAAGACTTTGGCAGTGTGGAGGAGGCACGTGGGAATGGGGAAGGCTCAGTCTTTCCCTATGTCTTCTGCTTGCCAGACCCTTTTTCTGTTACTGGAGTGTTTCCCTGCAGCGGGACGCTATGATGCTAAAAATAGCAGTGTAGCTGGGGAGGCATGGCATGGGTGAGCAGACAGCTGTGTGTGGTATGGACTCACCCTTTGGCATGTCTTTACTTGCCTAAGCCGGCCCTCAGTCTACACTGCTATTTATACCTGTGCTGGCATGGACCTATGCAGGTACATACACTCCATGTTGCTGAAAGAAATGTGCTGTGTAGATGCACCTTTAGGCAATGTCTGCACATGTATGCTTCCCTGCATACATGTCAGTGTGCTGCTAGGGTATGTACCCCAGACTTGTGCGGAGTGTCCACATATGCTAAACTGGACGTGGATGGATGCTGTGCACAGGAATACATGCAGGTGCATGCTACTGTATTTTAGTACGTGACAGTAGCATTAGCATTACCATTTCAGGTTAACAGATTTATTTTTCACATAAATGGGTTAGTTTTTAAAAGTGCCACAGGACTCCGTTTTTATTTTGCTGAACTAGACTAACAGGGCTACCTCTTTACCCCTGAAATGTTCCAGTTTCCCAGCATCTTGTGCAACCCGAGACACCCTGAGAGCAAGGTTGTTGCGGGTTCTGGGTACCGTCTACTGCCTTCTCCCTTGGTCACCGCAATTCTTGGTCACCTCTCCCTTCTGCCCAACAATTGAAGACATGGAGGACAATGTACTCTGATCATCAGCTGTGGCTACTCTCAGACCATGATCACTTGTGCTGGCCAATAGATTTCAGCAGAAAGCTGTTCTGGTGTTCTTTATTACACTTGGCAAAGAGGAAGTTAGGGATCTTTTTGGATAAAGGCTGGGTAGCAAAGGTATTGTGGGAATGGCCAGGAGGACTCTCTATCAATACTAGTGACCAGGCATACTGCACTATAGAACAAGTCATGCCACAGCAGAGGTGCATGCATGCTCTGGATACATGTGTACTAGTTTGTGTCCATGAGACTTCTTCAGGGTTGCAGATGTGGACAACAGCAGAGTTATAGGGCACCTTTAATCACAACAGTCACCAGTTTAGACAGACTACCACACACTGATCGTAAGGATCTCTGTGGTACAGGAACCCAGGATGTACTGTTCTGGATTTTTTTAGTACAACACATCATGGTTTTTGTAGGATTCTGTCTTAGCAACAAAGCCCGTGTCTGGCAGTAGGTAACAAATGCTTCTGTGCTTTCTTCTACATGAACATGCCCCACATTAATACTTGGTGTAACACCCCTCTTTATGAGCTGATACCTCTATCCTTGGACTAGCTAAGCCCTCCTTACCATGAACTGACTTGTAAGGCTGTTGCCCTTGGCTCCTTCAGTTCTCTGAGCAAGCCTCACCTCTGATGAGATGCCTATAAGAAACAGGGCAGTTGGCATCTGATCCAAAACACCCCGAAGTTGTTTGAAAACTCTGACTTCAGTGAAGCTCAGTTGGGATCTTAATAGCTTGAGGATGGACAGAGAGGGCAATCATTATCTAGTTAAAAGAATATAACACTGCAAAAGATACATGCACATATTTCAATGTATCCCTTTCCTCACAACCTTTGTCTATCATTTGTCTTCTGAAGTCTGAGTGCTGGAAACAACAGGATGGTAAACAAGGTCACTCACTATAGGTACAACTCCTTTTGACTTGGTCGGGAATTAGCTTTTGCTCCATCTAGTACCTCCTCTCATTGATTACTTGCACAATAGCCCATTTCTCTTTAGGACTCAAGGGGCTTCTTCTTCATGACTCAGCACTCTGACCAGGTCAGTGTATAGTCCTCTGCTTCTGGGGCAGCAAATCCCTACTGAACAAGCTGTATGCTACTTCAGACAGTCTTTTATTCAAACACCTGCAGTAATGGAACCTGAGCCCACCCACTAGTCCAGGTTCCAACACAGAGACCTCATGACTAGCAGCAGTTTCAGATCCTGTTACTATTTCTCTGGGCTTCTTTCTACCCTACTTCTCCATCTTCTTGACTATCTCTGGATGTGTCTACACTTGTAAATTAAGTCGACTTAAGCTTGCTTAAGTCGACTTAATTTACTCTGCGTCTACACTACACTTTCCTTAAGTCGACTTAAGCAAGCTGCTTAAGTCGACTTAAGGAAAATTAAGAAAGTCGACCTTAGAAAGTCGACTTAAGCCAGTGTAAACGCAGAGTAGCCCTAAGTCGACTTAGGGCTCTCCAGGACTCCCCCACTGCCCTCCCTGCCAGGGGGGGTATCACAGGGAGAGCCTGGCATGCCCCCCCACAGGGCAGGGCAGAGGCCTGCCCACTCTGCCCCTATGCCCTGCCAGGGTCCCTGTCCCCCTGTGCCCCATTGTACCCAGGTACAATGGGGCAAAGGCTGAGCCCCCTAGCACTTGGCAAGGGGTGCCCCCTGCCACTGGGGACCTGTCCCAGGTCCACCTAGCCCCTAGAAGTCTACCTAGGCATCCAGCATGGATGCTCTAGGTTGACTTTGTAGGGTCCCCTCTAAGTCGACTTAAAATTTAGGTGTGGACATGCTAAGTAGACCTAAATTAACAAGTATAGAGATAGCCTCTGGGTTTACTACTGGAGGTTTTCTCTGTTCCCTGTGGCTACTTCACCCCTCTTGCTAAATTCCATAACCCAGGTCAGGGCTTAAACTCTACTTGAATCTCCATCTTATCCCTAGCCAGTTTCCTTTCCCCTTACAGTGTGATTGTAAACCTCCACTCTGCAGCTTCCTGCTCTTGCTTTTAGGCTTTGTACTCCTAGCCTAGCTCCTCCCCAGCTGGGCTTCACTAGCCATTATGCCCCATCAATCCCTGGCTTTCCTACCGACCCAGTATCTAAGGTTAATTGGCCCCTGCTGGCCCACACTAACCCACTTAGGGCTTATGTGGAGGGGATATTCCTACACACAAGTAGCTTTATTATATGCTTTATGTACAAGCATCAGAGCCCTGGACACCAACTGTGCAATTTATAATGGGAAAGCAGTCTACCGAGCATGGAGCTGCACTGACTTGACAGCAGGATTGGGACCTTATATTTTAAGCTCCTTGGGGCATGGACTATGACTTTTTTTTATATTTATACAGTGTCTATTAAATTGGGGCCTCAGTCCTAAGACATTCCTGTACTGTAAACAACATAGTGCAGGAGAATGCTGGTTTTCTCTGAGGGATGGAGTGTGAAGTATCACCAATGTTTCTCTATTTGTGCATATTACTTAGTATTTATTTTACTATTAAATATAGAACCCTCTTAGGCATTTAAATTGAACGACAAATGTAAGTGCATTGCAAAATAAACCTATGAAGACAGCTTGAAGAACTGGTGTTTCTCTGTTTAGAGAATAGAAAACTGAGGGGAGACATTGAGTACAAATATCTAAGAAGGCGTGTTGAAAGGAGGACGGGGCTAATTATTTTGATCAGTCAGTAGGGACAGATCAAGACGTCAGAGGCTTAATCTGTAAACAGGGAAAACTTAGTTTAAGTATTTAGACAAACCAAGAACAATAGTGACAAGTCAACTTATTCATAGTGAATAATTTAGCCCAAATCTTGTTTGTAAATTTTCTGTAAACATACTTTGGAACTTGCTCCCAGTGCAAAGCAGCCTGATTGTGGTGACCAACGTCGGTCTCTTGAGTGGGGTCCTTGAGGTATTGTGGGGGGGTGTTCCTGAGGGGTAGGGTTTAGAGAGACCGTAGGGTAACATTTCCTTGTTGTAATGTCTGACTTGTAATTGACATATGTAAAGGAGGCTGCTGTTTTTTGTCATGTTTCATCATATCTTTTTAAATATCGGTCAAGGCACCAAGAACTTGGGATAAGCCCTTTTTTGTGTATGTGGTTTTATAAATCTAAATAGAATTAATAACTCAGGAGGATGAGTACACTCTAATGTCCTTACCCCCTCTAATAAGAAAAAAATATAAAACAAGAGACTGTTTCTTTGCAGTGGAGGGGAAGCGGATAAGTGACACAATAGCTAGGAAAATACTAGAGAAGCAAAAAGAGTAAAATACACAAAAATTGGTATACGCCACAAGATACTGCCATAGCAGCCTATAGGCTGAAAGGCTATGTCTACACTTACTAAAATTAGTTAGTTCGAACTAACTAATTCGAACTAATTTTAGTTAGTTCAAATTAGCTTAATTCAAACTAGAAAAAGTTCATTCGAATTAGCGATCCCCATTGATTTCAATGGGCTGGTTAGTTCAAACTAAGAAATTAGTTCGAATTAACATGGCCACATTGGTTAATTAGAACTTGTTAGTTCAAATTAAGCCTTACTTCTAATGCCTTATTCCAAGTTATTAGTTCGAATTAAGGAAGCCCTTAATTCGAACTAATTAAAGCCTAGTGTAGCCATGGCTTTAGTTAGTTCGAATTAAGCTTCCTTAATTCGAACTAACTTGCCAGTGTGGACATAGCCAAAGTGTTGATATTGGGTCTGATCCATCACCTACTGAAGACAATGGGAGACTTTCGACTGAATTCGGTCTAAAGTGTCTCTCAGTTTCTCTTCCTTGCCATCCATCAGTACAGGATTTCCCCAAATCTATGTGCTGGCTATTATAAAATCATATCCTAAGTCAGGGATCTGCAACCTGTGGCTCTGGAGCCACATGCGGCTCTTTGGCTACCCCCTTGCGGCTCTGGGCTCCCCCAACCACCGGGGTACCCTGCAGGAGGCCCATGCCTGGCTCTGGGCTTCCCCCAGCCACCAGGGACCCCACGGGTAGCCCATGCCAAGCTCCAGGCTTCCACCCCCTGCATAAGGGGACCCTGCAGCAGAAATCCTGGCTCACCTCCCTGCACCTCCCACCAGGAGGCTACACCCATTGTGGCTCTCAAAACACTTTGTTATTGAAGGAATTTTCAAAAACGGCTCTTCTTATCTTTTGGGTTGCAGACCCCTGCCCTAAGTGTTTGATACATTATGCACAATATATCCAAAGTAAGTCTTGTATGAGCACCTGCTTTATGTAATGTTGCTTAGGGGAAAAACTCATGTATTGGGACTGGAGCCAGTCTGACCATAGAAGTGGACCAGGTGGTCGCCTAGGGTGCTAGGCTTTAAGGGCCACCAATTAGATGGAAGTGAATTTTTTTCTCTATTTAAAAAAAATATATTAATATGTTATCTCTTGTAAATGACAGTGTCACCCTTTGACTCGGCCAAAAATTATAGTTGGCCTAGCGCACCAGAAACGCTTAGGCCAGCCCTGATTGGGACATCATGAAAACTCGCACCATTAAAATGTTTTTCTTCTCATTTCTCTGTTTTGTCAGATCTCCTTTTCACCCAGAGGAAACTGCTATAGTACCTGTCACTGATATTACCAGATATAGCTTTAATTTATTACCATACTGGGTAAGAAGTAACTCACTCATTTGTTGATTGTGTATGAATAGATATCTCTATAAAATATTACATATAGACACACGTTAGGTTAGGTTTATATTGGTACAGGACAAAATAGTGTTACTGATGAGCAAAGAAAAGAGGATGTTGTGTAGTACAGCTTTATAGACAATGGCAGCAAATTGCTTTTCATTTTGCTTATATGCCAAATGAAACTGAGACTTTCCATGTTAAAGCCAATGGTACAATACTGGACCCTATAAAAATAAAGATGGGTCTGAGCCACAAAGGATCGATTCAGAGCTGAAATTCCCCAAAGTTTGGGATGTTCAGATCAAGGGTTTTGATTTGGGCCCATCTCCAGCAAAAATATTTGAGCAGTAGATTAATAGATTGCTGATGAGATGAAATGTGAAAAATTGAAACCTTAGCAGTCCTTAATCAAAATAATATAAAAATGTTTTTAATAGATGTATAAACTTAAAGACAAATTTCAATGGCTTTTGAGCTGTGAGAAGTACAAGATCATTCTTACTAATAACCCAAATGTTGACCTAACTGTGTTTTGCATTATAAACAGGAGCTGCAGTGTTCTCACAGAAGGGAATCCAACCAGGGAGAGCATATTTAAAAGGTACTTAAAAAAAGAAGTTTATTATGTCCCTCTGATCCTTCCGGTCACATCTCATTGTTGTTCACTGTCCTTGACGTTCATGTAACACAATAAAATTAATATGTTAAACACTGAACTGGGCTAGATTCAGAAGCCGTGCCATTTATATGACCATGGTGATACCCAAATGCCAGTGACATGAAGCTGATGATTTTTTAAAAAAGTGCCACATATGCCTCAGTTTGGTGACAATTATCTTAATTAAAGATGATGATGTTCCTGGCAGAAAATGACTATCGGTTACCAGAAAAGGAATGTCCTTTGCACTGTCAAATTGGGTGTCCAAAGGATTTCAGACGTCTGTCTGGTTTGACATTATTAATGACTCTTGTGCATTTTCTGCTGTAGCAATAATTTTGCTAATTAGTTCTGTGATGTAGATATATAGTCATTGACTGTCCCATATAAAATGATTAAATATCTTTTGTAAAGAAAATGCAAATTAACCCATTTACCATTCATTATTCTGGGATCACTTAATTTTCCAATTTTTAGAATGAGGACTGAAGACTTTGATTGTTCTGCCTCAAAATGAGATCTTCATCATGAATGAGGGATTTCATGCATTTTTAAAAAAAAGATACTGAAAACTCAATCTGTGATTTATATTTGATTGTCTGGGAGCTTTCCCTTCATTTACTCCCTGGCCAACCAATGGCTCTCTCTTTCAGTTTTATTCCTTCCAGCCCATTGGAGATGGCTCTTGCTGGAGTTCTTCAGGTAGGGAGTCCTTGAGAACTGTATGGCTATGTCTACACTTGTAAATTTAGGTCGACTTTAGCTAAATCGACTTAACTAAGTCGACTTAGTTAAGTCGACTTAGCATGTCTACACCTAAATTTTAAGTCGACTTAGGGGGGAACTTACAAAGTTGACCTAGAGCGTCCACACTGGAGGCCTAGGTCGACTTCTAGGGGCTAGGGGGACCTAGGACAGGTCCACGGGGGCAGGGAGACACCCCTTATCCAATGCCAGGGGGCTCAGCCTTTGCCCCTTTGTACCTGGGTACAATGGGGCAAAGGGGGACAGGGACCCTGGCAGGGCATAGGGGCAGGGTGGGCAGGGCTCTGCCCTGCCCTGTGGGGGGACATGCCAGGCTCCCCCTGTGCCCCCCCCCCGGCAGGGAGGGCAGTGGGGGAGTCCTGGAGTAGCCATAAGTCGACTTAGGGCTACTCCAGGTCTACACTAGCTTAAGTCGACTTTAAAAAGTCGACTTAAGCCTAAAGTCGAACTAAAAGAAGGTTTAATAAAGTCGACTTTATTTTCCTTAAGTTGCTTAAGTCGACTTAAGGAAACTGTAGTGTAGACACAGAGGAAAGAGCAAGCTTAAGTCGACTTAATTTACAAGTGTAGATGCACCCTTTGAGACTTTCTTCCTCCCCAGGGACTGACTCCAATACTCAAGAGGATGAGTAGCTCAGGGCTTGAATGTAGAGTGCAATTTCACTAGACTCCCAAGCCAGCAAGAAAATCCTTTGCTAGACTTTTGTTTTTGTTTTGAAGATTAGTGTCTTGGTCTTGATCAGCCATGAAGCAGACACATAACCTGGTTTACCCCTAAGAAATTATTAAGAGGATATGACGGTATGTCCAGGCCAAGTGAACTATACATTCATTCTAATAATAAAGGAGGCAGATGTTACAGGGGGAAACAACCATAAAGCAAATTTAAATTGGCCAGAGAAGAACACCTCATTGGCTACATACTGTATCCTGTGCCAGTGATTCTGATGCTGACACTTGTACCCAACTTCATGTCAGGAAACAGTGAGTGGGAACCCACCCGAGGCAAGTAACACATGGTGGTAAATTCTTCTCTTCTTATTTTGAAGTTCTATTTGCCTTTATTTATTTAGCTCTTCATCTAACTTCATGCATGCTTGAGACTTGAATGGTAGAGAACAGTCTTAGTCAAAAGAAGTACTGACTGAATGGCCTGCTAACAGTAGAAAACCATCCATAAGAACTACTTACCTTTCTAAGCACCTTTTTTAATCTGATCACATTATTGTGGGATTTTGCCATCCTGCTCTTCAATCGAGCCAATACTACAATATTTACTATACTTGAAAGGTCAAGGGGTGGCTATTAGGTCAATCACGGTTCTTTTACTGACTATTTCTGCATTGTCCTCTTAGGTGGATAATTGATCTGTGTTCTCTAATGGCATACACATAAGGTTTCTGAAAGTCTAGACAAATTATATTCTTGGGTGCATAATCCTGTTCCCCTGTATGCTCTCAACAATAGTGTTATCAAGACTTATGGCTCTGCCGTTTTGAACTTTTGTCTACTCGCTTGCTGTTACACTTATCAATGAACATGGCAGTATCAGTAGACATCACTTCAGCTAGAAGAATAGGAAAGCTGCATGTGCTAATGTGTGGGCCTTCCTATACAATCTTCTGTAAAGACAAGGTTTATCTATGCCCTCATCTGAGATTTGTGCCAATGGTGGGCTCTAGTTCCATGTCAATTTTTTTACCTTTGTTCTTCCTGAAACCACACTTAAACAGGGAAAAGCCACATTTGAACTCCTTAGACATTGGAGTGCTGTCATTCTTTGCTGGAACTAAACAGTTCTGTAAATCCTCTCAACTATTCATGGTGGCAGCAGACAGAATGAAAGGTCAACCAGATGCTGCTCAGAGGATTTCTTCTTGAATAGGCTCATGCATCTGAACATGCTATAACCTAGCTAATCTCACCCGGCAAATTAAGATTACTATAAGATCTCAAGTGCCTCTGCTGAAGTTTTCAATTCTAGAGAATTGTAGAGGGGCAACTTTGGTCCTCAGTGCATTCATTTGCCTCTCATTATCCCATGCACTCAGGACTTGAGACAGTGCTAGAGTTGGATGAGTTCACTTCTGGTCTTTAAGATAGACTTCAAAGCCACCTCCTGTCTTATGGCTTGTATTCTACTGTTAGTGATTTACACATGTGCAGTCACTCGAAGTGGGGAGGGCGGTGGGAAGTCACTAACTTGTTCTGTTACTGTTGTTTTTAAAGATGTGTTCCTGGTGTCCATTCCACAACACATCCTTCTGCATTGGAGTTCTGTGAAGAAGGAACTGAGGGGAGGACATAGCAGCTCTGCTCTTTATGCCTGCAAGCTCAGCACATGACACCAGAAGGCACTCAAGTGACCTGGATCCATACTGCTGAGGGGGTAAAGTGTGTGACAGCCGTGTGAAGGGCACATGGGCACCAAGAGTGAAGTGCATATGTGCAACACATCTCAAAGAACAACAGCTACGGAACAGATTAGTAACTGTTTTGGTCATGTGTAAGGCCAGAATTTTCTTGGCTATTAAGGCCTATATGGATAGATTGTTTCGTCCTCAGTAACTTATGGAAAAGGGAACCTTGTTTTTTTGGTTTCTAAAGCCAAATTATGAATACAGTAAACAATGGCTGAAATGTAGAAAATGGAGTGATATAATACTGAGCAGCTGTTAGTCTGACTCCGGAAATTAGAAACTATGTGAGAAGAACCTTTTCTGATATGTCAGATTTACACCAGAGGAGCTGCACATCAGTTGTTCCAGAAGCTATTTTTTCATGGGTGTTACTGTTTCAAACAATGGCAAGAAAACACTTTTAAAAAAATCCTACGCATTTCATTTTCTTCCTTGGTCTCTAATCTACACTTCAAAAGCTGAGGCAGTGACAGCTTTGAAGATGAGTCAGTTATAACACAAGCAGGAGAATTTTAGGCTTCACCAAACCATTCTGCAGAAGTACATACATCGTCAGCTCAGAGTTTCAAATATGCTTGGGTCACCGTAAGAGTCTTCTGCCAACCTGTTCTGCTGTGGAGTTGGCACTTCACCCACTAAAAACTTTAAAGTGGTACTTGGTCTGCACAATATGTTCATCTGAGCTGTTAGCAAAACACAAAGCATTGCACATTGTCACAAATGTGGTTCCATATGCCAATCCCTTGACAAGGAAATGGACTTTACAGAACCCTGGCTCCAGCTTTGAATTTATTTTCCTACAAATTTACCATTATTTTCCCAGATAAAAGAGCACTTTGACTGCTCTCTGAAGTGTTTTTGTACCCAGTCCTATGTGCCTTTATTGCCCACTGAAATCACGTTTTCTGGCAATGATAGAAAATGTCACATGACAAACAGCAGATGGGGTGGGGAACACTTTCTTGGGGAACTCAGGATTGTGGGTCATCTTGTTACCCTTCTGCCTCCAGACCACGGTACTTACCCCCAGTGGTACACGGGCCACCTTCCAATGTTACATGTCCACCTGCTGCTGGGGTCTGACCAGGAGCCAATCCAGCACCAGTCCACCCTGAAGCAGCATGGTGGCCTGCTCGTTTATGCCTTCCTCCTGGACATGCAGCTGGTCAGGAGCCACACTGACCCAGTCCCCTGAGCAATATAGCACCTGGCTGTTCTGCCCCCCCTTCCAAACACAAGCACCTGCTCCAGTGCCGGCCCTGCCTCCAAGCAGCATAACAGCTGTTCCCCGCTCCTGGCTGCACCCCTACAGGTTGTGGTATTATAGACGGTGGCATTTTATGTTGGTGGTACATAATGGGATAGTATTTGGAACAGCTGCCAGCAGGTACCATTGCCACAGCTGCCTGGCATGGCACATAATAAATAAGCTCAGCTGAGTGGAGGGCCAGAGAGTGCAAGTGGCAGGGGCCTCGGAGAAAGAGAAAGAGAGAAGGGGCTCTTAGTGGGTGGGAGGAGAGACATGGTGAGTGGTGGTGGAGGGGCCAAGTGGGGGTGGGGGAGAGGAGAAGGACACATGCTAGTGGGGAGGAGAGGGGAGAGGCGATCAGGGACTTGTGAGGGGGCAAGTGGGGGGGGGGGAAGGAGGTGAGGGATGTGCATGGGAGGGCTGAGTGGGGGAAGAAGGAGTGGAGTGTGGGAGGGTCTGTGGACAGACGAGGCAAGATGAGGAGCAATGCTTTATGAGGGGAAGCTTCACCCGTCACCCATGTGTGGTATCTTACCTGACAATCTATTTATAGATAAATAGTTTTCATGGCTGATTTACCATTCTGTCAGCAATTGCCCTTAGCCATTGGCATTGAGAGGTTTCTAGAGTCAGAGGAGTGGAGTGTGTTAAGAAATTCCTTAGTATTTGTCAAAGTTATGAACTGAAGCTGCTGAATGATTATGCCCTTCATCTGAATAAGTTAGGAAAAGACCACTCAAATACCTGGTGTTTGTGTTTATGTATTTAAGAGGAAGAGCTTAGTGGTTTCTCTTTGATCTTCTTCATAAGAGGTGAGAAAGGCTCTTTTTCAAACATCTCTTTACACTCATTTCTCTCTTCTAGCCTCTGTCGTCTCTGGATATTAATGTTCTATTTCAATTGGAAGTGTTCTGTAGCGGAGAGGAGGAGGAATAGGAGATCAAATTTGCTGAGGGCAATTCTGTAGCTAAGAGAAATTCATTGTTACTATTGGGATGACTCAAAAAATTAGATGCAACACTAAGGAAACTGTAGCAAACTGTCAACTTCATGTGATTTTTTTTTTCCCCCTCCCTCCCTCCAACAATTTCACTCTTTTCTAAACAGCCACTGAGGATTAGAAGAAAGGGGGAGAATGAGGTTGGGAAAGAACTAAGAGCTGGTTTCCACGAGAAGAAAGGACTCTAGTGTTGCAGGATTGTTGTAGCTCTGATCTCCAAACTATTTAATGGTGCACTGGTACTAAAGGATAAAGTGTAAAGCTTGAAAAGGGAGCACAGAACATTAGGCCCTTATGAATGTTTATTGGGGTGACTGATACTGTTGTCAGGAAAGAACCCAACAAATTTCAGACCATACATTTATTATAGTTCTTCCTTAGCTACTCCAGAAAAGCTTTTATGATAATTTCATGATTTTTTTTTTTTTTAAATTTCCTCTGTCCATGTTCACATAAAATATAGACTTTTGTGTACGGATTTTCAATATCCTCATGCACAAAATGTTTCTGTGCTTGGACATGAAACTAATAGGTACCTCATCAATACCTGAAATAGCTACCTTTTATGAATTAGTGTTGCGGCATTATTTTGGGTATTTTGCTGTAATGTCTGTCTCTTGTGTTGCATATAGTTTAGTTTATTTTTGGTTGGCACTTTCAAAGGTGAGGTGTCCAACTTCCATTGAAATTCAGTCGGAGTTGAGAGTCTCAGGAAACTCCTTTTGACTGTTGAAAATCTCAGCTATACATATTTTGTAAACAGAAACTTTTTTTTTTTTTTGGTAAAGTTGCCAGCAAAGTGGTGGAACACAGCTCTTTTCCGAAGCAATAAGTTATCGTTCAGAGTTGACTTTTCCCTTCAACACAGAACAGAGCTCAGGGTCCAACTTGCGTGGCCTGATTTTCTTCTCCCATTGAAGAAAAGATTAATGATATTTTCTCAAGCCCAGCTTGTGGTTTCAACTGTTGCTTGAGATGGACACCTTGTCGAGAGAGTTCTGCAAGCCTTGTTTTGAACTGAATCTCTGTAATCTTCAAGTAAATTTTCTTTCAGAGGGCTGAGGATGGGGCTAGGAAGGCCACCCCTATCCATCCCAAACACATATACTTCTCCTCTTCCTCCTTTATAGAGAGGCTGACTCTTTCATTTCTTTCACAGAATGAGTGAGAAAGATAGGTTATGAGAAACTGCTCTCTGTCACCTCCCTTCTAACTGTCTTGGCAGGCTAATTCCTCCCACTCATATGCTCTGTGGAAGTGTGGTCACAGTGCATTCCCCCCTACTCCCCATATGCATGTAGTTTTCACGGCTGAGGGTTGGGCATGGGGGTGGAACAGAAACAGGGTTGTTTACCACGCATGGAAAGGTAAGTATCTAAGGGAGCAGGGGGTGTATTTTACTGCAGGAGTGCTATCTTTATGTGGAGATAGTGGGCTACTAAAAACACATCCACTCCATTCCTCCCATTCCCACAAGAAACAAAGCTTCATTCTCTGCCTCATCCCATTGCTCTCATCAGCGTCCTCCCAAACCTCCTCCAGAGGACACCTTGTTGCATACATTGCCTCTTTTTTAGCTTTGAACTAAACCACTGGGGACACATCTGATGCCCTACTTTTCACCCAATTGCATGTTACTTTAACATTCTTAATGTCTTTTAGCCACAGGATTTAGACTGATCAGCTACATAATTATTTGACTTTTGATGCAGCAAATTATAGTATTCTGTCTTAGTGTGGTGCTTTGCCAGAAAACATTCACCAGTAGCAATGAAAGGGGGGAGATTACTTGTCTTCACCTGTTGTAGCTAAATGCTAGTATATCTGACAAACAATTTATTTACAAACCCATTCCAAATGGAGTAATAAAACCTAGGCCTGAATCTTCAGGAAACATCTTGAACAACTTACTTATGTTGCCAGCTTGTAGATGTGGCCTTGTCTTACATCCTGACGTTAAAAATATTTATACACATACTTAACTTTACATGTGGGTAGTCTCAATGGCTATGTCTACACTTACAAAGTTAAGTCGACTTTGTTAAGTCGACTTAACAAGGTCGACTTTAAGTCGACTTAAAGTTGACCTTGTTAAATTGACTTAACAAATTGACTACACTTTAAGTTGACTTAACAGCAGAGATAGCTGTTATATTGGCTTTAAGTTGACTTAATAAAGTCGACTTAGCGTTAATCTCCATCTACGCTGGCCTTAAATTGACTTAAGGAGTCGATTTAAGGCTTAAGTTGACCTAAAAGGAGGTGTTATTAAGTTGACTTAAGCTTTCCGTAAGTCAATTTAAGGGAATGCTTAAGTCAACTTAAGGAAAGCCCAGTGTGGACGCGGTTTTGTTTAGGTCGACTTAAGCATCCCTAAGTCAACCTAACATGCCAGTGTAGACGCACCCAATGTGCATAAAATTTAGGGGGGGGAGGTGTGTGAAGGATCAGAGCTTAATAAATGGGAATCTTGGTTACTCTTAACAGTTTTCATTTTCCTTTGGTGACTAGTAGGCAACTGGAGGGGAATTAGGCTGCAAATTTAGAAAGCTCCTTTATGGCATTTTGATCATCAATTTGTCTCATCCACTTTTCCCTTTATCATATCTCTAAGTAAATTGTACTAGCCTACCCATATACAATTATTTCCAAGATAACTGAAAGGTGATTTGTATGACTTATTTCTTTTTAAAGGGATAGCATCAAGGTTGTTAGTATTGACTTAAATCTACCAGGTTTTGTTCTTATTGGAGGTGCCTACAGCCCTCGTTAGGCTTGGGGACCATTTATGCTGAGTGATATACTAATGCAGAGTAAAAAAGTAGTACACATCCCAAAGGGCTTACAATATAATTTAAAACAAGATAGAACATGGAGGTGAAGGAGGGCAATATATTTACCTGCACCATCTGTGTGCATAACCACATGATTTGTAGTTTATTGATTAAAAAGAAGGAGTCTCTTTTTGGCCAGCTACCAGCCCTGTTTTGGGTTGTAGGAACAAATGCATCTGTCCCTCCACTCTGCCTGCTTTCTTCCTGTCAGTAGCCACTGTATTTACATGTACAGAAATCCCTCTACTGTTAGCGTTTGCTTTGGATTTATTTTAAATTTTTTAACACTAGATTGGCCAATGCCCACAAAGGATGGTCCACATCAGAACCTTCTAAAAGTCTGTGGAGGTATCCATGCAGAATGGTGCTTCAGGCACTAATGTGGTTGAGCTCACACAATTTTGTTTTCTCCATTTTGTTTTCAGAACCCTGGTCAGTTGATTAGTGAAATTAGTGATGGAACCTGTTCCCCCTCCTTTTAGCTGCCAGTGTTGTCATTTTGTTTATTCTGAACTATTCATAAGGGCCTTGGTCCCTAAGTGAGTATAAAGACCACCATAAAATCTTTTCCCCCTCCCCTTGTTTATATTGATCTATGGAACAAAGAAGGATGTATAAGGGCATTTCATTTTATTTTACCAAAAACACTTTCTGGTTTGTAGGTATACATGCATGTAACAAAATAGAAGACAACCGGGAGTAAGATTATACTGGGAGTAAATTGCGGGGTTATGATCAGCTGCCCCCTGCCGCCCTCTTTTCCGTGGTTCTCTCACAGCCATCTCTCTCTTTCTCCATGGCCTGACAATAACAGTTTGAGTCTTGAAAAAAACCTTGTTTATTCTTGCAGTATATTTTAGTCAGCCTAATAAGAGGGCATTCAGCAGCACTGGTTTTTTAATTCTTTTCCCTATATTAGCAATTAGAGTCCAGATTGCACAAAGTTTCAGCATAGAATTTCTGACCCAGCTGCAGCTTATGGCATGGGGAACACAGGTAAACATTTTTTTTTAAAACCTTACATGTTAGTCATGAATAATTCTAGTAGACAAGTATTTCCAAATAAAGAATCTGGAGATGGACCCCCAAGGTGAGAGAGGAAAGCCCTCAAATGTATTGAAGTTTGAAAATCATATGATACCTTCTCTTCCAACTGAAGAAATTCTAGAATAGTTTATCACTGCATGAAGGCTTATCTCTTGGAATTCAGTCACAAAACACAATATTGAATTGTCACTTTAAGGTGAAAATCCAGCATTTTACTTACTGGAGGTTAAAATAAGGACAAAAACAATTGCTTAGAAATAGAGTTTGAGTATGAAATCCTACTGCATGTATGCGTGTATGTGTGTATATATATTTTTTTCCTCAAGGATTTAAATCATGCGATCCAAGCAGTAGTAATGAGATTATCAGGAAGGCTCGTTTCAAATCTACTGCACCTAGCTTACTTGTGACATTTTAAAAATAAGACAGTGTAGCAATAACAGAATATACAAGTTTTACTTTAAATGGGAGAGCATTCATGCAGGCATTATCAGTCTGTGATTACGGGACCATTACATAGGAGATGGCTTTTCCATATCTTACTTTCATCTTGATATAACTAAATACCCTGATTCATTTTATCTTTCCCAGTTGGATTCCATTATATGTTATCCTTTTTCCATGCACATCTTATACTCTCAGACTGACTGAACTTTTCCATTTTTAGACTGAGAACTAGAAAAAGAGAAAGCAAAGTCTCTGTGAGACAAGAGTGAGATTTCTCCTCTATAATGGGCTGCATCTGACCTGAAAACAAATGTTGCTGCCTCCAGCATAGAGATGACTTCTAGAAATATGAAAGCCTAGCAGTATATTAGAACTAAATCACGGCAGCTGTTTTGCACCGTGCACCACGATATACCAAACAATGCGCCATTGCTGTATTTAGTGCAAACCCAGTTCTTCAGGCCTCTGACCGAAAAGGCAGTAGATTAAAAACAAAAGAATGTTTGAGGGGGCTTTTTTTTAGCAGTATTTCATATTGCTATTTTAAATAACTGCCAAATGATGTGCCTGAGCTGTTGTTCACATGACTAGAGATAGGATTATAACATGCTTAGTGTTAAGAATATCTTTGGGGCAAATATCTGTTTGTTTTTGTGTTTTATCCTGGCTAGCCAAATGGAGACTTGATCCATGACGTGGGCACCAAGATGCCTGAATCAGGACCCGAAACATCTTAAGTTTAAAATATAAGTGAGACCCATTCAGCTCAAAGGGCATTTTAAATGTTCCTTTTCCCCACATTTTAGGCTGCTACAGAATTTCAGGTCACCAGCTTTCTCTCAAGTGCTGGTCAGCAGTCACTCTGGAGAGAAAGCAGGCAGGTCACTTTTCAGCTGACAAAGAAACAAAACAATAAAAACTGGACAGGTTGGAGAAGAGTCCGACCATTTTATAGATATGAACAGAACTTCATTGTTCAGCTCTGTAAATCCAGCCCCTTTCAAGCATTAAGTTCATGATATTTATTCTCCTCTTAAATGGAAAAATCTTTTTTTAATTTTTTTTTAATTTTACAAATATTTTTATCCCCAACATGTATCTTGAAGAGCTGAAACTAAACTCTAATCTCAGATAAGAATGAGATGGATGGGGGGGGGGGTTGTTTTTGTTTGGGGATTTTTGTTTGTTTGTTTGTTTTTTTGTCAGTTTGGCCTGTGTCAGAGAGATGCAGACATTTCACTATATAAAACTCTCCCTTTGAGAGCTACTATAATGTATATCGATCTAGGAGACAAACCAGCATTGATTTCTGGAAATCTCTCTGCAGTACCAAATATACTTTTAAAATCAATGCATTTAAGTAGACTTTTAAAAAGAATTTTATATACTTTCATATTTTTAAATGCTGAAGGGGCTTAGCTGAATTCTTTCGCATCTCAGTCAAGGCTCTGGCACTTAATTAAATTCTGGATTCTGGCACAAATTGATTTTCTGATTACAAGTCACTGAGGCAATGTCTACACTTACTAAAATTAGTTCGAATTAGTTAGTTCGAACTAACTAATTCAAACTAATTTTAGTTAGTTCGAATTAACTTAATTCGAACTAGAAAAAATTAGTTCAAACTAAGCAAGTGCCATTAATGGCACTTGCTTAGATCGAATTAGCGATTTGCATTGATTTCAATGGGCTGGTTAGTTTGAACTAAGCAATTAGTTTGAACTAACATGGCCACATTGGTTAATTCAAACTAACTAGTTTGAATTAACCCTTACTTTGAATAGCCTATTCAAATGTATTAGTTCGAATTAAGGAAGCCCTTAATTCGAACTAATGAAAGCCTAGTGTAGCTGTGGCTTTAGTTAGTTCGAATTAAGCTTCCTTAAGTCGAACTAACTTGCCAGTCTAGACATAGGCCTGAGGTTTGGGGGTTTCACAGTATTTGAATAGAATTCTAGCTAGTGTTCCAAACTACATACATCCTTTTAAAAATTGATATTTTTCCTTCCATTTGTTTTCAGAAGGATTAATACACAGAATTAACATGCCAGATATTAAAAATGTTCACTCATCTGAAGACTGTTTTGGAACATCATGATTTGGGATATTTTCCAATCCTAACCATCATCCTTCTGCTTTTGAGAAATTAAATCAATCATTACTTGTAAGCCTTTGTTTAAGGGAATTTTTGTCAGTGATATCTACAATATTTTTCAAGTCTCCATGAAGCCTGGCATTGTAACTTAAAGGAAAGTAGCCAGGGCCTTGATGAATGGTGCAGGGATGAAGTTTCCTATAACATATCTCATGCTATAAGAAGCAACTCCCAGAATGACTACTATATTTGGAATGAAGATCTGGATTGGAAACCAAGGCCCAGATCTTCAAAGATATTTAAGTTGCTCACTTCCATTGAAACCGATGTCACATTTTCTACCCTTCCATAAGGCTCAGTAGATACTATCAACCAAATGGCGTCTTATCGCTTTGTGGGACTCTTTGCAATTAAATTATCAGTCTTATTTCTTTATTCATTGAAGATTGTCATGTATATTAAACATCTCAAGTGTAATTAAACATCTAGCCCAGATGGGTTTAGCTGGAAACTTCTATTTTATAAGCCATGCAAATTCCTCTGCCCATTATTGACACTCTGGGCAATGCTTGCTTCTAAACAGGAGACCATTCCTGCTGCTAGATTCAGCAGTAACTTCAGTTTAATCACATAGATGGTAGCCCTTGAGCATTTCTTCAATACCCAGTTGAGCAGAATCAGGCTAGAGGCTGGTTTTACTTGTATTCATAGTGCTGCCTAAAAGTACTCCCCAGCTCCATGTTCCTGCCTCACAGCAGCTCAGCCACCCCTTTCTTATTCCAAGTGCAGCTTTGTTACCTCCTGATTACACACAGGCCACAGCACCTATGGTTTGGGAGTCGAGGAGAAAGAGCAGGTAAAACATACAGGTCTGGATCCTCAAAGATATTTTATGTGCCTATCATCCACTGATTTCAACAGGAGTGTTGTGCCTAAATAGCTTTGATGATCTGAGCCCAAAAGACTGCTTGACTGGGATTGTTGCAAGTAACATCTTCCCCTTTCTCCCGTTTTTCCCCTCTACAGCCTAACATCACACTGTACCTAGGGTGCATGTGTTATAGTGTCTCTAGCGTGATGCTGGCTGGATTGGGGGACCATTTATGATATTATTTAACACTGATATTTCAAAATTACAATAATTCATAGGAGAGAGGCTATGTCCAGTACCATTAGAAAGGTTATAATTTGCTAAGTATAATGATATTGTTTATGGGCATGTGTTATATTTGTACTAGAAGATTTGTATCTGTATTTAAAGTTGTGCTCTGTTTCTGGGTGACTCACTAGACAGGATGGCAGCAACAATAAGATGCTTAATGGCACATTAAGGAAAAGTCGGGGCTACACCTGATGAGTCACCAGGAGTTACTCATGTGAATCTGGACCCCATTTTACTCCTGTAAATTTCCACAAGCAATATGTCAAAGACCCAGGGGCATAAAAGGCAGATGCATCACATCCATTTCGTCTTCAGTCTTCAGTCATTAGTCATCATCTCCCTCTGGATCTACTCATCTACAATTGAAGCTGTGAAACAAAGGACTGAGACCAATCTGGGTACTGGATATATTCCAAAAGAATTTACAAGCCTGCAACACTACAATTCTAGTGGAAACCTCATATATCTATATATAGATTTTCAAATCCTTTGTATGTATCAGATTGCTTTATTTGTTTAACATTTTTCTTATAATGTATTTCCTTTTATAATAAACCTTTCGTTTTAGTTACTAAAGGATTGACTGGCAGCATGGTGTTTTGGATAAGATCCAAACATATTGATCTGGTAATGTGGCTGATCCTTTGTGGATCAGGAGAACCTTCTTGGTAAAAAGCAGAGTTTTAAATAACTGATCTCTTTACTGGACCTAGTGACTTATTGGGAGCCAAAGACTGAAATGCAGTAAGGGGGTCCGTTTATAATTTGTTTTAGCTTCTTGAAAACCAATCAGAAGCATTGTGTGGCTGATGAGGAAGTCTGACTTCATGTCACACACCAATACTGGGAGAATCTGCTCTCCTTTTGCAGCTTGCCCTGGTCTTGGCATTTTCAGGTTGGATCACAACTAGCCCATCTTGGAACTGCAGCGACTCCACAATGATTTGGCAAGAGACCCCAAACCACAGATCAGGTAGCTCTGCTATTTAAGGCAAAGGGCCAAACGCAGCCTGGATCAACTGGAGGCAAATCCAGTGGAAATCTCTGGTCCAAATTCAATGACTGGTGATGTAAGATGGTGAGGCAAGATACATGTCAGGGTTAAATTGGTTAGAAAACTAGTACCTGACAAAATAGTGTAGCTTACACTAATTCTTTTGTATCCAATGAATGCCAAATTCCTAGGCACAGTCGCATCCCAAACTCGCCTTAGGATGGTACAGTTTAGCCCTCTGGGCCTGGCAGATAGCAATCTGCTAGCTGGGAATAGCTGGAGTACAGAGTGCTCTGTCTGCATCTACCCACTCTAAGTCTGGACATATGCCCTATGACAGGTGCTGCAAGGTGTAGAAATGAGCCCGATATGCCAGGAATGTCCACTGGCACTTACTTCACAATGGGGTAACTTCCACCTGGGTTGATCTGGGCAGTTTCCAGCCCCTTTGCATCACCTGTGGGCACAGAGAAAGCTAAAGAATCTAGAGCCCAAGGTGAGGAAAGTCCCTGGTGATTTGTAAACAGTGAATTTGCGTCACAATCCACTGCAATGTTCCCAGTATGAGTTTCAGAGACATTCTCCTTGCCACCAGGGTTGTTGCTGCCCCCAAAATAGGTTTGGGGCCCAGACTCCCTGAGGGGCCTGATCCATCCCCTATGTTCCCGGCCGGAGCCTGTCACTGCCAGCCTGTGGTCTGGGTCTGACACTGCTTGCCACAAACATTATATTTATCTGGGAAATATAAAGAAAAATACAACTCTTAGATAATCGGCCCACAGTGCATTTATTTATATAAAAATAATCTTCTGTGTCTCCCATCGCCACTGTCACAAATATTTAATTGATATTAAATCATGGATGTCAAGAATGCCTCTTTGTTTTCTTTAAGGTAGGATGGTTATTTCTGAACTAGATGATCTGTTTTGCTGTTGGTTCTGTGGATCACCTATCATGCCATTCCCTTATAGTCATTTGTTCTTTTAAAATAACTACGTATAAATTAGATTCCTTAAAGCAATAATAAAATTGCTATCTGGTCTTAAAACATCTTCCAAGATTATTTTACAAAGAAAGGAACATTCTCTGCAAGGAATATAATATAAAATAAATGGACATACAAATGCACAGTGCATCCATTTACCTTTCATTTTTCAAATTGTTTGTTTCTTGTCAAAGTGATTAGTTTTCAGCAAGGGGTTTTTTCTCCCACATAGCCAACCTTCCCCCAATCCATCAATGAAGTCCATAATGCTGGAACTCTGAGATTACAATCATTTCTATGGCAATAGATTGTGAGTTCAAAAATATCACAAAGGGCCAGATCACCAAACCTTGGAAGTGTCTTAGAAAACTCCCATAGAACTTCCAAGGACTTGAAGAAACAGGGCAGGGAAGGGGGCGAGCCTTTATTAACATACACATATCTTTAATAACAGTGAGGGGTACAGAAAATATTGATGAAGTAACTTCTTTTGTACAAACAGTTTTATTTAGTAATGTTTGTTCCACTAAGGAAATCCCTTTTTAGCTAGCTATCACTGATACATTGTATTCGCTTAGTGAGTTTGGGGTGCATTTGCAGTGCTCTTAAACACAGTCAGTGTTTGTAGCTTTATTTTTAAAGTAAAATGCAGTGGGAATCATTAGGAAAGGGATAGATAGTAAGAAAGAAAATATCACATTGTCTCTTCATAAATCCATGGTACGCCCACATCTTGAATCCTGTGTCAATCTAGTAATGCCATCTCAAAAAAGATACATTAGAATTGGAAAAGGTACAAAAAAGGGCAACTAAAATGATTTAGAAAAGCTTCCATGTGAAAAGAGATAATTAAGACTGGGACTTTTCAGCTTGGAAAAGAGATGACTAAAGGGGGACATAATAGAGGTCTATAAAATCATGACTGGTGAGGAAAAAGTAAATAAGGAAGTGTTATTTACACCATTTCATCACACAAAATCTAGGGGTCACCAAATGAAATTAATAGGCAACAGGTTTAAAATGAACAAAAGGAAGTATTTCTTCACACAGTGCACAGTCAGCCTGTGGAACTCCTTGCCAGAGGATGTTGTGAAGGCCACAAGGATGTAACTAAGAGGGGTCACTTAGGTTGAAATAGGTGTAATAGCCATTGATGGACCTATTCTTCATGAACTTACCAAGTTCTTTTTTTGAACCCTGCCAAGACTTATAACAGGGTTCAAAAAAGAACTTGGTAAGTTCATGAAGAATAGGTCCATCAATGGCTATTACATCTATTTCAACCTAAGTGATCCCTCTTAGTTACATCTTTGTGTCTTTCTCTGAATCATAGTTTATTCTCAAGGGTAGTTAACTTTACTCCCAGATTCAAAGTAAACTGGGTCTTCTTACTTCTCATTCAAAGAAATATTTAAAATATTCAAATATTTCATAGGAAAGTCGTATTGTTTCATACCTCTGATAGAAACTAGAGAGTTTTACCTGGTCTTTTTCTTTCTTATCAGTTTTGTACATGACATAAGTTTGCATTTATTTCTAGTTACACATTAAAGATTCTATACTTGAAATTATTTATCATGGAATATAGAGAAGGAGAATTTTCATTTTCTTTTAAATTAAACTTGAGCACCACATCAGTAGGCAAGTGGTCAGAATCCAGCTTTTTAGTTGGATGTAAATTTTATAGAGTATATTATTCTATACATCTTTAAACACACACACACACTCTCTCTCTCTCTCTCTCTCTCTCTCTCTCTAACATTAATTGGATAGCAGTACAAGGTTAGTAATGTTTGCTAATGGAAATGGACCGAAATAAAGCTGTTGATTTTTAAAACTGGCTGGGAATGATATTTAGATTGTTTAGAAATGGTTTTACAAGCTGCAAGGTTCTCTGGTCTGTTCTTCTTTAGTATGGGAAATGAAATAAATGTAAACATATCACAAGCAGCATATTCAGAGCCTGCAGGGGAAGATGTGTAATGTCACTTTCCAACTGTTTCTATAGCAGTCATAATTGACTCCAAAGGGGTCCTCTCACCTTTCTTGTCCTGAAGGATGGCTTGGATTGGTAAGAATCTTTGATGGAAGTGGTGGGGTATGGCTAAGTATAATGAAATATTAGGATCCTTGAGATCTCACCCTGCCCTCCAAAGGCTGTAGTATCTCTAAATGGCAGTTGCTTCTGGTGTGTAGAGATTATTTTGTTTTGAGACTGAGTTCTGATATGTGCCAATGATTAGCATGATCAGTGGCTGTCAGGCACCCCTTAAGGGGGGAGAGGTAGAGAAATGTGCTAAATAGTCCAGGAAACATATTATGATTACAAGAGGATAGCCTTACAGTAGCCTTAATGTTTAACAACTGTAGAGTTGTATTTAATCTCTTTACTCGTTCCCTGACTTGTTTTCTATGCAACAGGAAACAAAAGCTACCAAGAATCAGTAGGCTGAGCTAGGTAAAATGTAGTATTTTCATGTGCTGACATTTACACAAAGTAAAATGTGGCTTTCACTCTGCCTTTCTATGCGGGTGGGATGCGATAATTTCACCCTATGTGGTTGTCCTGAAAACTTAAACATTTTATTCCATGAAATTTATTTATGATTATCACTGCTTTTTTCCCCAATATAAAATTAATAATGCATGAGCTATTGTTTCGTGTACTGATATGGCTGTGTAATTTCCTTATTGAAAACAGCATCGCGGCAGATTAAAAGTCATACAAAATTCCAACATCTTCTGTGATTTCTACCACCGTTGTTCACTTGCCCTCCCACTCTGAATATTTATATGAAATCAGCATGAAGGGCAATAAACCTTCATATGACCTGACATTGACACTAATACTATCCTGTTGACCTTCCCAGAGCGGACCCCTGAAGTAAGTCAGATCTTGCACTCACTGACTCTGGTAATCTTCAAAATGACCCAAACCTGAACAAAGACAATTGGTGGTTTCAATTCATCTGGTGTTTTTTATGGCATATCATCAGTCATCAATAACTGAGATGAGACCATCAAATTATTTTTACTATGGATTTGACTTTGATTGAACCCTGCCTCCAAAGTGGATAGGCCCAGGCCCACAATTATTGAACCACTTATCCTCCCAAATGATATGCATTTCTAATGAGCTCCTAAACACCTTCAGTTCCTAGTTATATTTGTATACTGTGGAAAATGGCTTGATTCATATCCCTTCAGGAAGGATGTGACACATTTATATTAGACTGAACTCTTTGATTAAGGGAACTGGAGTTGTGTTGCTAGGGATACAAGAAAGAACAGAATACTGTAGCCACCGCTGTGCTGGAAGATTACCTCTATGATTATAAAGCAAAAACAAGAATAATCAATTTCGTTGCACAGATTCAGGCAACTGTCAAACTGTTGACTGCAAAAGAATGACACAAGATTGATATTTCCATAGTAAATCCTTTGTACACAATAGGCTTCTACACAGCAAGCCAGAAAAGATGCAAAATTGCCACAATGTTGAGCATGATAATTGAACAAAATGCAGTTAATAGCATTGAACATCACAGCAATTGTTTTCTAACCCTCAAAAAGCATAATTTAACTCTCACAGATTCCAAGATATTAAAAAAAACAGTGGCTCCATCTGATCTTTTTGGTTCCTTTACCTAGCATAAGAAATATAAATTAAGAATAAATTTTGTTAGCAAGGCTGACATATTAGGGAATAATTAATTAAATTATAGGATGTACCTCACAATGCTACACAATCTTGCTCCATTTCTAAATTTCATATCAGAAATCCTAGTGCGAGCCATGCTTACACTTCTGGGTGTTTAGGAACAAAGAAAAATCAGATCTATAGGTGAAATACGGAACCCATTGAGGTTAATATTAAAACTCCTTTGCCTGAAACAGCCTGAGATGGAGTAGACAGACCCAACACTGACCAAGAAAGGGTTAATGAGAGCCAGGTGGGTTCACTCAATCTCATCTCACTACATTTGTGAGAAGGAGTGAGCTTGGAGAGAGACATTAAAAGGGGGACATGCAGCTAGTAGCTTGAAGGAAGCTTTACTGAAGTCATGGCTTTTCTAGAGACTTCTTGAAAGAAAACTTGGCTGAGCTCAGGATGTACTGGAAAGCTGATAGATGCTGGAGCTTTTCTAGGAGAAGGTAAGTCTGTATGGAGACTTTTGTGTTTATTCCATTTTGTCCAGTTAAAGTGCTTTCCTTTTGGACCAGGGGTTGCTGAGTTTGTTGCCCTGTGTGGTGGGTCCTGCTTCATGTTGGAATATGACCATAAGAGCTATAAACCTGTGTTGTTTTGATTCTAGTAATTACTGGAGCAATTGTCACAGGTTCTGAAATGATGTGATCACACAGCCCTTGAACAAGGGGTTCTCTAAACTGCAGCAGCTGTGAATGAACTTGCTAATTAAATAGTTTTAAATTAAAGGCAATCCATTAACTAGACCACCGTATGCAGGAAATGGGTGGAGAAGATAACTGCTTTACATCCCTGCTTACTTCTCACTGTGTTCTAAGGCCTCACCTATACCTACAAGTTGCATTAGCTCACCTAAAAGTGATTTTTAAAATGCAAACCCCATTGTATACACACCTCTATTTAAAATTAGTGATACCATCTTACTTTGTGCCTGTATGTTTACCGATGCAAGCTAAACTGCTATAAAGCTACAGCAGTTGGGATTTGAGAGTGTCTATGTACACTTTGCATTGGTTTTTAGGACCACACTTTCAGTAAAGCTGGTGGAACTTTGAATGTTGATCAGGACTAAATTATTGTCCAATCCCCAATTAATGAGGGCTTATGGGCTTATTGCCTTACAAAATACTTGTAGTAATAGTCATATGCTACCTTAAAATAAGTTCATACGTTGTACGTAGCAAAATCCACTCCAGGACTTTTTGCAGATGTGAGGGAATGGCCAAACACAAAACTTATTCATGGACCTGACCACAGAGAGCAATAACAGATAATGTTAGGAAACATGTAGCCAACTACTATTCTGTATGGTCAGACCCCCATTTCCAACTAGATGTACGTTGTCACATCCCTATTATTTAGCTGTTCGTTTATTTATTTGAATTTGAAATAAATTGTCACATTGTCTTGCCTTTGGCTCAAACTCAGCTGTGTGGTGCAATTGGCTTTTTAACTTGTTAAAGGACCAAACTAAACATAATACACCAACTGCAAGCCAGACACCCAAAAAAATAAGAGAATAGAACTGATAGCCCCTGCCAGCACAGTGGTCCAAAATGGATCAAGCAAAAGGCAGAGAGGATTGTCTTCAGACAATCACAGCAACAGCATTTCATTTTAATCTTCCTGAGCATAAGAAATCAGAGCCAGAAAACTAGGACAACAGTGTTTTCTTGGTGAGCGTTCAAATTTTAAATCAGACTGGCCCAGAGACAAGTGATCAGAAAATATTTTTCTTCAGTCTGCTTAACTGGTCACAAGACACTGGACTTTAAGCCTGTCACTGGCCAAAGCTGAACACAGGCTCTTCGTGTTTGTTTACCTAGATGGCATGGGTTTAGTTTGGGGGAGAATGAGATGGAATTCCCCATTTGGGGAAAAGAAGGCAATGTTTCTCTGTCAGGCTGAATGAGAAAACAATGGCTGCTCTTTGAAGTGAGGTGTGGGTGAGGCTGTCCTATAAATGGCGCAGGGGCCGCAATCCCCTTTGACTGCTGTTCTGGCAGTTTGTTCACTAATCTATCTGTCAACCTCCACCAGGAACATTAACGTTCCAGACCACTGGGCCCCTTTCAAAGTTGTCATTTAAAATGTATTCATCTTTCAAAAATGTCCTTCACCTCGTAACCAAATGCAGAGTTTTGTTTCCTGCTGCCCCAGCCCCATGCCCAAGCCCACAACATCACCACCATGATCTAAAAGACAGGATTGATTCTGGGCTGTCTGCAGTTTTAAGAATTGCTATCTTGTTAGTCATCAGGACTAGGAATAGGTACATTAAACCACTGGAACACTAGGAATCCTCCCCCTGTTAAGAGGGAGATCACTTTTTTCTAGACCTATCAGATCAAAAGATATCTGAGCTTACAAACCACATTATTTAAAAAACTAACTATTTTGGATCACTTTTAGATGTTTCTAACTTTTTTAAAATAACATTTTGCTTCCTCCAACACTTCTACCCTTGGACTCTTGGTATTAAAAGTACCTGCTTAACTGATGGAGTGATGTGTAGAAACCTCCATGCATTTTTTCCCAAAGCATTTTTAATATAGCTATTCTGGACACAATTTGATGCAAACAAAACCATCTTGATACAGTGCAGCATAAAGCTTTTATTGGCACTTGCTTGTGATGAGCAAGATAACTCATTTTTGCCTTTCTATAACTCAAGTAATATGGCCATCACAAATTCATACCAGTAGAAACCTTGGTACTCACACTATCACATAACATTCTTCACTCCCAAAATAAATAGATGTAAAAGTATATAGGGTATGACATCTATTGGCCTGAAAGAAGAAACCTCCCAAAGTAAATGGTGTAAGTTCTATCACTTAGCACTTTAAAATTTATACTAGACAGGATACTAGTAAATATAGAATATATTCTCCTACTAGCAGGAATATGTATAGTGTGGGGATAAACACAATATAGCTGTCATGTTCATATAATATGTCATATAAAAAGCATGGATCCTTGCAGAGATGTTGGAAAAATCAAATTGAAATGCCAATAATTTAATATTTGCTTTCATCCCAAAACAGGACAAAAAGTTGAAATATAAAAAATTTTCAGCAAAAAAAGTTCTGAAAAAACTTCTTTGGAAATGATAAAATGTAAAATTTGGATGTTTTCAATTGAAATGAAACACTTCATTTAGAATTTCAACATTTTAAGCACTTACCATGTTTCTAAAATATCAACATGGTCTGTGTTTTGAAATATTGATTCAAAGCAAAATATTTGCTTTGAATTTTTCCATCAGAAATAGAAGAGTTTGTCAAAGTTGACACTTTCTTGGAAAAATCTGTTTTAATGAACTGCTGTATTTGGTTGGGAAAACTAGTTTATCAAAAAAAAAACAAACCCCGAACTATCAGTTCACTGCAATCTAAGGAACTACTCTTTCTCTCATGAAAGTCAATGGGAGTTTTCCTGTTGATTTCAATGAGAGCAGGATTTAGCTCTAGTACAGATAGACTAATGATATGGAGAAACAATTCAAACAGAAATGATGGTGAGGAGACAATGTCAGGGTGGTGATCAATGTTGAGACTTCATGAAAGCCTGATATATTTATATGTATTGATATGCTTAAATAGCAATAATGTTTTATTGCCTATATTCCCTCCTATGTGTGAGAGACTAGTTCTCACAGAGTCAAAAAACAACCTGGCATAGCAGTATAATGCTATGTATTTTTAACATGATTGAAACAAAAATGGAAAAACTGCCGTGCTTTTAATTCCATTATTCTATGCACAGAAGTCCTTAGCAGTCAACTCTGAAGAGTCCTTTTAAATAAATCTTAGTGCTTTTGTGTCTCATTATCATCTGGGAAGCCTGCCAGGTCTGAGGGTTAAAACTTCCATTAGCTGCTAATTCACTAGTTGAGAAAAGTTTGGGTATGAAACTGAGAGCATTGAGTTGATTTTTTTGAGAGGTTTAAAAATGAAATACCTGTAGCTTTACATAATGTCACTTTGCTAAAGAAGGTATTTGGAGGCAAAAAATGAAAAAAAGAAATTCCCAAGTTCTGCTGTAACCTGTGGGGAGTGTCTCAGATCTTGAGGAAAATGATGAAAGACTAGTAACATTATTATTTTGGGAGTTGCAAGGTGATATTGTGGGTTCAAACTGAATGTCATCAGGTCATGTATGCATTAGCCTTAATTGAATGGACTCCTCAAAGAATTATAGTTCTTCATAACTTGGACAAATTTATGGCTTGTTCTAATTCACATTGAATAATTCAATATGGAGTTGCCTGGCTACAGCTGTACTCTGTACATAAAAATCTTATTTCATGTTTCTGGAAATCCAGAGAACTGCCAGTAATCAAGATTAGTATCCATGAATATTCAGATTGTAGATCATGGTGGGGGTGGAGGTATGTCTTACAGGCAAGATTAGCTAGCCCAAATAGTCACTACACTTTTACTGAGCGTTTTGTCTGCCTTGGGCAAATAAACTAAATATGTAAGCAGCAGTTGTGAGGAGTCTCAAAGTCTTCATTTCTTCTGTTTTTTCTTAGCTTGCAATTTTTGCTTCTCACTTACTCTTCCTTCCCTTTCTAATGTTTCTATTGTCGGCCAGTTTCACACAGGTCTTTAGTAACAAAATCCCATTTATATCCTATGCTACTTAAAACATAGGAGCAAATAATACTTTCCTGGATAGTAAGGAAAGAAGGGATAGTCTTGTAACTCAAGTTCTGGACTGGGAGTCATACCTAGGTCATGTCCACAGTGAAGACAGAAACATCTTGTCACCTCAAAAAAGCCACTCTACCTCTTTGTGCCTTAGTTTTCCTTTCTATGTAATGGAGATATTACTACTTCCTTGGTTCTCAGGGATTAGTGTATCAAATTTTTATAAAGAGCTTTGAAATAATAATACTCTGTAGATATAGTGTTCTCATCCAATCTCATCCAAACTTCATCAGTTTAGTATCAGTGTAATTCCACTGAGTTAATTAAAAATAAATTTACAAGAGCATAATCAAGATGATTCAGGCTTTTGATTGATCGACCACAAATGTTTTACCAAAAGGGATAAATATGACTAATCCCATTTTACAGATGAATAACTAGAGGCCAAGAAAGGTTGAGATCAACATTTCTAAGAGAGTCTTGTCACTTTTTTGTGTTTCCTTTTTGGGGTTCCCGACCTGAAAAACCCAAGACTTGACTTTCAGAAGTGCTGGGCACCCACAGCTCCAATTATATTCAGTGAGAGCTGTTGACATTCAAGAGTTATGAAAGTCAAACTTGTAATACCTCAAGGTCGATCTCTTTTTGGCCTGAAGAAATCAACACATTTTGGGTCATGCTGAATCCTTCTGTAAACAAGGATGGCTCCATTAAACAACAGCAAAGGCTCAAGTGTCTCTTATTCAAAGGCATTTTAAAACAAACCAACAAAATAACCCAAAACAAAAATATCCCCCAGGCTTTTCATAGGTCTATATGTTCCATTATGTCTTCCATTTCTGCCTCCCCTTCACTCCAAATAAATTTGCAGGATACAATATAATCGTACAATATTCTATTTGCTGACACAATTTTGCAGCCCTCCCCCACACCCAACATTTTACTGAAATGACACCTCTGCAGTTAAGTTCTTCTGTGGTGTTCCATTGCAAAATTATTCATTGCGTATATTCAGCACTTTGATCACATTATGCTGGGCTGTAAAATTTTACGAGGAGGACACAGAAATCCTAAGGCAAGGGGTGCACATCCCATGTGAGTGTTTGCATTTTCTGTGGCTGCAACTATTTCTGAAACAAGGAGAATGCTATTGCCTTCTCTGATTTGACCTTAAGCCATCTCAGGATCCCAAATGGTAATGAATTCAATAGCACGCATGTCAATTCAAAGTCATTTAGCCTGCATGCTGTAACTTTGACTATTTCAGGTGCATTGGCTGTCAGTTACAGTTGGAATTGTTTTTAAAATCTAGTTGGCACATCAAATTCATCATTGTCTTGCTCCTGTGGTTGAGGATGAATATACATTTATTGGTTCTTTGTGTTCATTAGATACATGTCAGTTAAGTGCCCCTAGAATTCATCCTGCTCATAAAGGCTTTAGTTACAAAGCTCAGCATGTAGATGCCTCTCATTCTGGTACTAAGGATTGGCAATAAAACGACACTTTCATTACTAAAGGCCTACTCAGTGTAACAGTGGTTTTAATTATGTTTTATGTGAAGTTCCTTGGGATGCATACTTAATAGGTACTATAAGATAAAGCTTGGATTGGATTGGCAGAACAGGGGCAGAAACGACATACTGCAGCTGTCGTGAATCAATTCATTATAGCAAATGTTCTGAGTGTTGCAGTTTTCAGTGGTATCAGCCCCTTCATCTGTTTGAGCACCAATGATTAACTCAATTGCATATTAAAAAAAAAAAAAAACCTGAGAAATACCAGTTTTTTCCTTTCATGAATGAGAATTCAGTAAACATGGTTATCAATGGGCCATTCATGACCCCTCATTTAAATAGAAGTCAGTGCAAATATGAGAACTTTAAAAAAAAAAAACAACCAAACAAACAAAAAAAACCCAGCTCATTTTAAATAAACCCTTTGAAGATTAGACATTTTATGGGAAGCGAAAGTTGCTCTGGAATTCACTTGGATGTAGCAGAGTTTGGATTTGTTGTCCCTGGGGACAAGATGCACTTATGTCCAAGATGATTGATTGGTTAGTGCTGGGGAGGTTTTTCAGGAAGACCTAGCTATTTTATGGTTGACTTAAAACATTTTGGTTGAAGTTTATATTTAGCATTGTACTGTATCTTGGAAAGCTGAGAGATGCGACTGAAATTTTTAAAAAAAATCTTTGCAAAGCAGTGACTTGTCATTAGATTATGCTGCTTAATTCTGTATCTCTTCTCCCTCATGTTCCATTTAAAGGACACTCAGATTTTTAAGGCCTCCAGATTTTCCTTCCAACACTAACCATACAATGAACCAATATGGAGGAAGTGCGCATTCACAGGTTTATCTATGGACATTGGGGCTGTGCCATAGTGTACTAAGATAGTTGTTTTGACAATCAGAAAAATCAAACTGCTTATAAGGGAACTAAAGGATTTGGAGTTTCCAGGGGAGGGAGGAAAAGTTTTTCATCTGTGGTATTGTTAATTTCTAGATGTCCTATGCGAGATTCGTGTATTGTATGAGATTCCATAGCAATGCAACCTACAGTATAATAGAATGATTTCATGGAGCAATTTTCCCTAATGCTTTCCATGGCTTGCTTTTCTAGGGGTTTTTCTAGTGATTTAGAAAATCTGATATAGAAAAAACTCTCCCCTGCCTCCTTTTTATTATGGCTCCAATCCTGCTGCTGCATCTGTCCAGGCAACTGCCTATGCAAAACTATACAGCAGTCCAGATTGCAGAGAGGAAGGTCACAGTTGAATGCAAAATCTAGGCAATAAGATTTGAAGATTGTCACCCTGTGTGTCACTCTGAAGTCTAGAATATCTGAGTCAATGTGACTTGATGCCTGCATGGTTGAGAGCTCTTTTGTACAGAATAAAACCAGGTTCAATTATTGCTTAGATCTGACATCTTACTGTACCATTTTAAAATTCTCAGCTATTATGACTTTCTGAATTATGAGATAGGGTACTCTATAAGACACACATTTATGTCATGCCAAGAGTCCTAGACCATTGTGATATTAGCGGTAACTCACCCAATCACCACCTGTACTCTACAGCTAATTTGCATGCAACAATTTCATTGGTTTTATGAGGAAAACTGTAAAGATGGTAACTCTTAGCTCAACTTCCAAGTCAATGACACTGTGGGCTTTCATCTAACCCAGGGGTCTGCAACCTGCAGCTCTGGAGCCGCAAGCCACCACCACCAAGGGACCCTGCAAGTGGCCCATGCCAGGCTCCAGACTCCCCCTACACCATCAGGGGATCCCAGGAGGCCCACTCCTGGTTCCGGGCTCCCTCAGCACATCCTGCCAGGAGACTCTGCAGCAGGTGTCCTGGCCCAGCTCCCCTCATCAGGAGGCTACACCCATTGTGGCTTTCAAAACACTTGGTTATTGAAGGAATTTTTGTTAAATGGCTCTTCTTATCTTCTGGGTTGCCACTCCTGATCTAACCAGTACCATGATAAACATTTTCCAAATCAAGCTTTTCTAATAATTAACCAGAATGGGCAAACATCATACAGTAGTGCAAGATTGTCCATCAGTTAAGGTTCAATACAGTTAGTCTACAGAAGAACAGTAATTTATGGACTTTACAAAATCAAAGGTGGGAATGCCAGCAACAATACAAAACTTATCCTAATCTCCACACCACCCTAGAGGCATAATTACATCAGTTCTGTAGTTGGCTTCCACTGACTAGGACAGAGTTTCTGTTTGGGATTTATTATGTCACTGTTTTTCTACAGCACAGGGAAAGTTTTACAGCTCCAGGATTTTAGATCTCATAAGCTAACAAATAACGTTCTTTGTCAAACATGGCACAAGGATCAAACTGTTCTTTATATCAATATAATAACGCAAGCCTAGACAATTCACTGACTAATCTACCACAAAAATCATGTTTTGGATGGTATTTGTTATGGTGTGGAGTGAGTTCCCTCACACGTGGTGTATGGTGATAGTGAATAAGACCATGTCCCTATCTGGCTTCTCACTGAGGCATGAATATTTCATTGACTCAGTCATGTTTTTCTCCTGTGTTTGAGCCTCTTCCTGCTGAAAGACTATATTTTTAGGCAAAGATGCCAAAAAAACAAAAAAAAACCCAGTGGGCCATTTTCTTCAGATGGTCTTGTGTAAAACATGTAAGAACTGAACTGTACATGTCAAAGCTATGAAATTAATAAGGTACAGTGGACATAACCTCTGAAGAGGGTCTATTTGGTGTCCTTGTGTGCAGCTTTTCTTTTTTTTTCTTTTTTTTTTTTTTTTTGTAACTCTTCCATTAACTGATTTGTCAGTGTGGCTTAATGATTGGGTAAGCTTGTCCATCTCTCCAGCTGCCTCATTTCTGCATGCTAGTTGTAAATCACTTAGTCCACTCCTGCAGATGGATTGCCTCTTAGGTCCAAGACAGCTTTCATTTTAATTATATTTGGGACTACAGGACTTGGAGCAGGGACATACTAAGTCATAACTTGGCTCAAAACAAGCCTATTTGGCTCTTCACCCCTTAATATCTACTGTAGCAATTGTATATTGTGTATAGCAATGGTGTTCCAGGAGCAGTCACACTGCTGCCAAATACAGAACTAAAATAACCTGTCTACTCCTACTCAGAACTCCTGTTTATGCATTCAAAGGCTGCATTAACGCTTTGGCTACAGTGTTACGCTGAGAGCTCAGGTTCAGCTGAGTCTCCTCCATCACCTTAACTCTTTATCCTGTAAAGCAATGACTCTGAAGGAGCCCCCTATCTGTATGTATGGCCTATCCTGTTTGTTCCTAAATGTATACATTTGCAGATAGCCACATTAAAATGCATATTGTTTACTTGCACGTAGCCTACCAAGCAACCCAGATGGTGCAGTATTGGTGTAGGGGATATAATGTTTAATAATGTCCTTGCTATTTACCACTTCACCAATTTTTGTCATCTGAAGACTTTATCAGTGATTTTTATATTTTCCTATATTTTTTGTAATAAATGCTAAATAGAGAAGGGCCAAAAACAGATTCCTGTGAGATCTCACTAGAAACATATACACTCACTGATAATTCCCCATTTATAATCAGACTGTGAGACCTATCCGTTTGCCAGCTTTTAATATATTTAATGTGACCCATGTGAATTTTTTCTTTCTACTTTATTAATCAAAATGCCACATGATACCAAGTCAGATGCCTGACCGAAATCTAAGTATATTGCATAAAAACAATGCCTTTATCAAACTTACAATCTATAAAAATCAAGTTAGTTTGACAGGATCTAATTTCCATAAACCCATGGTGAGTGGCATTAATTATATTGGCCTCCTCTAACATTTTAATGGAGTCCTGTGTCACATGGTCCATTATCGTGCCTGGCCTTGATAACAGGCCTATAAATACCTGGGTCATGCCCTTTACCCTTTTAAAACATTGGTCCAACGCTAGCTTTCTTTGGGTCTTCTGGAAGTCCCTAAAATGCTCTAACTCAGGAGTTGGCAACTTTAAGAAAGGCTGAGCCCAATCTCCTTGCTGCCCCTCTCCTTGTGGCAGGGAGAGCTATTCCTGTGGCCGTGGCAGTGGCAGAGGTGGTCTGCAGTCCCCCTTCTAGCAGCAGGGGCAGTACAGGGCACCAAATGTTGTTCAAAATTGGTGTGCGTGCCACTTTGGCATGCATGCTGCAAGCTGCCAATCCCTGGTCTAATCTGTGATGAGACGGGCACAATTCTACCCTGAGAATCAGACCCATAACATGGAATTGTAGGCTGACATAAGCCCTGCTGGGAAGGAATGACAGGACTTCCTTCCCTAAGAAAGTGGTGGTGATAAATTGAGTGGCCAATTGCTCAACCACGCTTTGGTTTATTATGAAATGTATTCAAGAGGCCAAATAAGCAATATCAGTTTGGCTTAGAGTAATAAACCCATCATATAGTATAGGAAAAGGATTGATTAAGATGTGAGTCTCCAGGAAGCAGTCTCATGCAATGATTGTTGCATTCACTTTACACAGAAACTTTTGTTCCTGAATGACACATTTCAGCTGGTGGTATTGATATGATGATTTTACAAGTTGCACCTTTCTTTCCACACCACCAAAAATCATTTTGTCCCATTTCCCTAATGTTTTGTTCTGATCCTTTGGGTATTAGGTACTTTCCTAGATTGTACTAAGACCTAGGAGAGCTGAATCTTGATTTTTGACACATTCCGTATCCAATTATGCTAAATGCTTGCTTCAGCTAATACAAGAAACTCTGAGGTACTTAACATAAGTGAACAGGATTACGGTATAGACCAGATTAGGCTATACTAGTGCTAGAATAGTTGTGCTTAATGTTATTACTGCTTATTGCATACAAGTGTGTGTGGTGTGGCTAATACATATTATTAATATGATGTAGATGCTAGCCAGCATGTATTAGACAACAGAATAGGTAGAGAAGCCAGATCTATTTTAAGACTCCCAGGGTATGTTTACATTGCAGCTGGGAGTGAGCCTCCCAGCCTAGTTAGACACACACTGGATTGAGCTAGTGCAGTACAATATCACTTTGACTCAGAAGGTACCTCGCACCCTCAGGCCCACCCAACCCCTGGGCCTCAGTACAAGTGGCTAGCTCACATCTCCACTGGAGTGACACCCTCCACACTGCTATTTTAGCTGCCTTGAGCCCTGCTTGCACAAGTCTCTCTACCCTGGCTGGGAAGCTTGCCGCTGCAGTGTAGACATATCCCTAGATGAAGTCTAGGAGGAAGCTTGTAGATTGCTGAAGGCCTGAAGAGGCAGGACATATGAAGAAACCCTGGGTGGGGATAGGCTGCAGTGGAGTCACAAACTCCTTATGAGCCCTGCTGTGAGGAGTGAAGACTCACTTTCACCCCAGAGCAGGGTTCTTTGGCCCGGAATGAAGTGGCATTGTGTGAGGCTGAAGATTGGTGTATGAACTGCCCTGCTGTAGGGGTCCTTGGCTATGTCTACACTTACAAAGTTAAGTCGACTTTGTTAAGTTGACTTAACAAGGTCAACTTTAAGTCAACCTAGTTAAGTGGACTTAACAAATTGACTACACTTTAAGTCGACTTAACGGCAGAGAAAGCCGTTATATTGGCTGGTGTTTCAGGGTACTGTTGGAGGGAGGACAAGAAAGGCCATGCTGAGTTAGATCAATGGTTCATCTAGCCAGTATCCTGTCATCTTACAGTGGGCAGTGCCAGGTGCTTCAGAGGGAATGAACAGAACAGGGCAATTATAGAGCAATCCATCCGCTATCATCAAGTTTCAGCTTCTGGCAATCAGAGGTTTAGGGACGCCCAGAGCATGGAGCTGTCTCTCTGACCATTCTGGCTAATAGCTATTAATAGATGTATCTTCCATGAACTTGCCTAGTTCTTTTGTGAACACAGTGAAGCCCCACATCTCCTTTCCCTCCAGATGCATGCTACTTTGGAAAGCATGGACTGTTACATGTGAATGGAGGGCTAAACCACCAACTTCTGAGGCAGTGAGATTGGGGCACAAAGGTGAGGAAACTAAGGCACAACTGAGTTCTGATGCTGAAAGTCTGATCCATGATAATCTTGTATGTCTTATTTTAGCTTATGTACAAGAACTATACATGTTCTTTCAATATACAAAAACTACCCAATATCTTTTTTTTAATTCCTAGCAAACCCTTGGCCTCAATAATATACTAAATGACTGATACCTTGAAGTACTTTCAAGTCCACTTACTTTAAAATAAGCAGGCCTGGGTAATTCCAACCCAGGAGTTGGCTGAAGAGATCATTGAGCAGCTGATGTTAATTTTTAATAAAACCTTGGAATAGTGGGGAAAATTGCAGAAGACTAGATAGCTAGTAATGTTGTCAATATTCAAAAAGGACAAATGAGGTGACCTGGATAACTGTAGACTGGCTAGTGTGAAAACAGTGGTAGGCAAAATAATGGAAAAGCTAATATTGGGATTCAAGTGACAAAATTAAAAGTAGAGAATATATTTAATGCCCATTCAACATGGCTTTATGGAATATAGGTTTTGTCAAATGGACCTGGTTTCATTCTTTGAAACCTTTTAAAAGTTTGCTTGATAAACTATGTAGATGTAATATACTTGGCCTTTCATAAGGCATTTCATGAAGTACCATACACCGTTCATTTAAAAATCAGAACTGTACAAAATCAACCAAGCGCTTGTTAAATGCATCTTTGTAGGGAGAAAACATTGGGTGCTAAAGGGCGCTGTAGTCTAGCACAGAAAGGCATAAAAGAACCAATAGTTGCCATCTGGAGCCAGACATTCAGATTAGGAATTATGAGCAAAGTTCTAACAGGAAGAGTGATTAAACATTGAAACAAACTATTGGAGAAGTAGCTGATTCTCCATCTCTTGAGGTCTTCAAATCAAGACTGGAAGCCTTTCTAGAAGTCATACTTTAGCCAAACATAAATTACTGAGCTCAAGTCAGAAATGACCGAGGAAAAGATAATGGCCTGTGAGATGCAGAAAGTCATACCAGAAAATCTAGCCTTAAACTCTATGAATATGAACCTGATATTTATTGTAATAGATTCCAAAGGTTAATGACATAGTGTGTAAAATAAATTTCCTTTCATCACTTCTATGTTTATTGCCTTTCAATTGTATTGGATGTCCTGTTTTTGAATAATTAGGAGGGCTAGGATGAACTGCTCTGTAGCATTCATTATTTGAATGCTTTTCATGCTCTTGCAAACTGACCAATCACAATTCCTGCATGCATGGAGGACTCAATTTTTGTTTTCTCTTCAAACCCATGTCTAAAAAGAGTAACTTTGAATAACAGGAGTTAAATTCCTTAATATGTCCTTGCGAGACCTATGCTGCTCTTCCTTTTATCTTCCCACATGACATAGCTATGAAGAATGAAGACAGAATACATGTTATAGTGTTTCTTTTTGCTGGCAATATATTGCATGACAAATTGGAGTGATTTTTTTTTAGGATTGTAAGGCTTTGCCTTGGTAAACTGAGATACTGTAGGCAGAGAAAATTCTCTTTATAAACTGTTGTTGGAAAACCAAAACCTTTTTTGGTGGGTGGGGGGGTGTAAATAGTTCAGATATGCAGATTTTTACCTTTAAATTTAGTAATCCAGTCACTGGCCTGTTGAGTCACCTTTACATCAAGGCAGGATATTGCCCTGGACTGTAAAATACAATCTGTAGCTTGTTGTTGGTCACTTATATCAATGAACATCATAATTCTAATTCAGGTTCTTTAGTCTGAAGTCAGCAGTGCTACTTAATCTTAGAAGAGCTAAACAATGAAACCCTCTCAGGCTAATGGGTTCAGGCATATCTTTCCTTGGCTGATCTCCAGGAATTGATTGGTTGGCTTTTTCTTTCTTCCTTTAACTAAGAGAATTCACTTAAAGCAAAAGGCTTCTTTCCATCAACAGGGAAGGTGAATGTTATCCAGAATACTCTCTCTGCCTGGCCCCACTGTGAACCCTTAGGTGGGATCAGACCTACCCCACTCTTGCAGGAACATCCTCGCCTTACACAACCCATTCTTATTGCTGCTGGTCCCCAAAATGACTATCCGGATATGAGCTAGTTGCAGTGGGGAGGGGAACATTCGTCAAAGATGGAAGCAAAGCTGATTCTTTTTTTTTTTTTTAATTGGTTTGAGCTAATGTATTAAGTCTTAGCTTGTCTGCATGTTTGCTGTCCTTTCAAACTACATCAGGGAGTTTGGATTCTATGGTAAAATAGGAATGCATCAAAGGAAGTGGGGGAGGAAAGACAGGATAGCTATCTTAAAAGAAAATGAGGGTGCTGGAATTCTGGGTGTTATTCCTAGCCCTTAAAGCAGTAAAGACAAGTACATTACCATTCTGTGTTGAGACACTGTGCATTAGAACTCAAGCTGCCTCCTCCATCTCTCCCCAGAACCCTTGCTCTAGCCAAGGGGAGCCAGGCTTTTCTTTTGCAAAGAGATGTACTCTCTTCCATCTATACAACCCCTCTACAGCATTCTCCAATGTCAAATATCCCCACCTTCTCCTAGGAGACTTATTTCTTCACACTTCCCTCTTGCCATCATCCCTTCTCAGTTGTCTCCTGCTGCTGGCTGTATCAGTTCTTTCCCTGTATTTGGCCTCCATTCTAGACACCACATAAGGCCTGGATTCACTGAGAAGTTCAAATCTAATCCACTACTACCACCTGCTTCCACCTAGGGTCAGGTTGACCCGCTTACCCTAACCTTCCAGGTTTGCAACACCATCCCAGTGTAGGAGTGGGTCACGATAGTCACCTTGAAGCTGGCTAACCCAAACCACTACAAGTCCAAGACGGGCTAGTTTAGAGATGGCAAATAAACTGAGTGTTGTGGCAGAGGACAGATTGGTACTGTGATGTAACCAAAGGTTGGTGGTCTATCATAGGTTGGTGGCCTATTGCAGGGGTGGGTGGGTGAGGTCTTGAGGCCTGCATTTTGCAGGAGGTCAGACTAGATGATCGTACTGGTCCCTTCTGACCTTAAAGTCTGAGTCTGAGTGTTGCAAATGTGCCTGAAAGAAATGCTGGCTTTGAACGTGGACTTTCCAAACTGATGGGGCCATTGATGGAAAATGTGTGTCTATAGTCTGCCCTCTGCAAGGAGCACAAGTACATAAACTGCAAAAGGTTCCACTCCTTTTGTAGGTTCTGGTCAATGATGGGGACAAATTCATGGACGCTAAAGTGGCAGGGTTGTTATGAATGGAGTTCCTATCACCACGGTTATTCTAATCTAGGGGACTGATTATTCCCTGTTGCCATGGCTTTTCAAACCACACACATTTTGGAAGACCTGGCAAAAGAAGGTTCAGCTACACATTCAGTAGCTGTAGGATGGTGGTGTAATGTGCATTTGACAGATTGGAATCCTGCTAGCCCTGCCTTCAAAACCATTTGGATGCCAGTGTTATCAATGCCATCTGCATTATTATGGCCTGCCCTGTTCTGCACAATGTCTGCCTGGAGCAGGAGAGAGCCTTTGGCCAAGTGTGGACTCAGGCTAGTGCTGGATTTCTGAACCGATGCGCACACAGAGCACCTGTTATAACTGCTGCTGGATACAAATGCCAAACAGAAATTAAGGGTGCTTGGTGTGCCCACATCGTGGGTTTGCACAATCCCAGACATGGTGGGGAAAGAAGCTGAGTTTGAGCTTGTACTGTGTATGGGGGTGAAGCAGCCATGGGATGCTTTTTTTTTAAAAAATACCATTGGTATTGTGTATTATGAATTTTGTGATCACTTTCATGATGTGTAGGCATTTTATCAATACAGGCAATATACAGCAGGTCACAGTTTATGGATTACAGTGATAACAGTGCAAATTTGCATTATGAAATTTATTGAGAATGGACATGTGATGACGTTCTTCAGTTTGTAATTTTTAACATTGCGTAAAATAAAACTGGCCATTGTAGCCAGGTGTGAAAATCAACAATTTATTTTACACACATCTGCAGACCAAATGCTATCAAAACCTACCACACAGTAAACAAGCTCAAGTGCCAAAACAGCAAAAGATTCATGTTACCAAATGACAGGGTGAGCCATTGCTGGAAGATCCCTGACCATCTGTTCTGCTTATCTTTTCAGGTGCACTTTGAATTTGCAGGCCATGACTGGATTGGACTGGAGTGACATACAGTGTACAATTTGTCCATTCCAAATACTATTGCTCCTTGCCTATGTCACCTGCAAATTTTGTAAGCACACTCTCCATGACATTTTCCAAGTTATTAATGGAAATATTGAATAGTAGGATCAAGGACTGACCAGTGCAGGACCCCATTAGATATGCCTTCCCTGTTTGACTGCCGTCTAATCTTTGATAGCTAACTACACTTTGAGTATGGTCTTTCAAACAGTTGTGCACCTATCTTGAAACATCATCTAGATCACATTTCCCTAGTTTGCTTATGAGAATATCATGTGGGCCTGTGTCAAAAGCCTATTAAAAGCAAGATCTCACATATTGTACTTCCTTCCTTTCATTAAGCCAATAGCCCTGTCCAAAAAAAAAAAAAAAAAAAAAAAAAAAAAAAGGGGGCAGGGGGAGGAGGGAATCAAGTTATTTTGCATTATTTGTTCTTAATTAAATCCATGCTGGCTGTGGCAACCTTATTATCCTCTAGGTACTGACAAACTGGTTATTTAATAATTTATTGCAGTAGCTTTTCAGGGATCCAAGTTTGGCTGACTCGTCTCAAATTCCCTGGGTTATCTTTGTTCCACTTTTTAAAGAGTTACTATGTTTAGAGCCATGCAAATCATGGATATCCACATTATATCTTCAGAGATACACATTAGCGGATGCAGTGCAGATATCCATGGACCATTTCTTGTGGATGTAGATCAGATATGGATACACATTTGTATCTGCACAGAGCTATACAAATGAGTAGAGGCCTGCAAATCCGCAGATATCCGTGGAGCATTTCTTGTGAATGCAGATCAGATGTGGATCCACATGTTTGAATCTGCACAAGTTGGTTTCCTCTTCTCCAGTCCTCTGGGACCTCACCTGTCCTCTCTGATTTCTAGAAGATAATTGCTAGTGCTTCTGAGATTGCTTCGGTTCATTCCTTCAGTGCCGTAGGATGATTTCATTAGGCCCTGCCAACTTAAATACATATAACTTACTTTTATTCTTTAATCTGTTTTCCCTATTTTGGCTTGTGTTCCTTCCCCTTTCTTAATATGAATTGTGCTGAGTATTTGGTCACAATGAATATTTTTTTAGCAAAGGCGGAAGCAAAATTGGTATTAAACAAGCCAGCCTATTTGATATCATCAGTCATTAGTGCTTTCTTCACTGCCTAGAGGGCTTATGCCTTCCTTCATCTTTGTTTCTCTGAGTGCATTTAAAGAGTCTCTTCTTACTGCTTTTCATGTTCTTTCTATGTGTAAATCATTTAGTGTCTTAGGCTTTCTGATTTTTGCCCCAACATGTGTGCCATTCTTTTGCACTCTGCTTAGCAATTCATCCATGGTTCTACTTGTCAGTTTCCTTTTTGGTTTTTCAGATCATTAAAGAGCTCTGGGATGGAGTTATTGTGGTGCTTTGTGGTATTACTCACACCAGTAAGTGCTTTTGTCACCACCTGGCCTGTAATCCTGGGTGCTTCTGTGCTGTGTGGCACAGCCTGCTCACAGTTCAATGGCATCCCCTGGCTTTCCCCAGCCTTGTTACTCCTTGCAGGTGACACAACAACACTTCCAGTCTCCCCTGTAATTTCCATCCCCTCTCACTGGACCTTCACAGAAGTTATCAACTCGACTGCCTCCAAAAGAGACAGAGTATGCATCAGCCTGCTAGATAATCTGAACATTTTACTCTTTAGTTTAATATACACACTGGGAGGCTTTGGTAAAAGTAAAACAGGTTTATTAACAATAGAACTTAAATTTAAGTGAAACCAACTAGAAGGAACAAGGATAGAAATGGTTACAAACAAAAGTAAAAAAGTTTCTACCATCAAACTCTACTTTAACAAAGTAGGAATGCTGAATGTGTGTCTACGCTGCCTGTCCCCCAGGTTTCACAATAGCGATGGCAATGCTAAGAACTTATTTAGTGTAAACCTAGCAGGATGAGGAATCTCTATGTATGTGCCTTGCCTGACACAATGGGATACCGATCTTGGCATCTAGGCTCTGCTGTAATGCAGCTAATAACTCAGCTTTAATTACAGCCTCCTGCTTTCACTTTCTCAGAACTTTCTCCAAAATTCTCCTTTGGGCTCAAGCTTTCCATACTGAGTGAGCCTCAGCCTTTAGCTCAAAATGTAGAATTGATGCCTGTGATCCCACACTAACGAACCTCCCCAAACAATGACTGCAGGACGAGCATATCCAGGCAAAAGAGCATCCTTCAATAAAGGATCTTAACACCTCCTAGTGATTGTTAGCCAATATATATGTTAGGCAGAGTGTATATGACAGTAATGGGTATTATATTCACAATACACATATAATATACATTATGTATTGATATAGGAGTGTTGGAAAGTTATGGTAACTTAATGAATTATGCTCTTCCCACAATTCTGTTCATGTCACATATCTCACAACAATCTGCAAGCTGAAGGCAGATTTGGAACTGGAAAACAGGAAGCTAAGCTACATGAATGGTGACACAGGATTCTACCTTTATCCCCAAATGGTTTGAAATTTCTCTGTTTTGGATACTATGACAACTACAGAGCAAACCAGACAAAAGAGTCTTGTGGCACTTTTAAAGACTAACAGATTTATTAATCGCATGAGCTTTCGTGGGAGAAAATCCCACTTCGTCAGACGCTTTGAAG
>ML685768.1:2725227-2746657 GCA_007922175.1 Pelusios castaneus
TTTGGAATTTGACTACATGGAGAGCAAACCAGTTAAGGAACTGTTACAAACTGCTGGATTGGATTATAGTAATGTGTTTGTGTAACTTGTAAAATTACAGTAAAATGCTACTCGATGAAATGCATATCTTTGAAGCACAGTTATGTAAAGTGAACATGCTACTAGATCAGAATGGCTTCCCCAAAGGAGAGTGTGTGCGTCTCCTTTTCATCCGCAGACCAATACATTTAGCTACATTTTTGGTGGTTTGGTCTTGGACATTTAAGTACGAACTGGAACGGTCGTCAAACAATTGGCTACATATTTTAATCAATGTCGTGATGAGAGTATATGTGCAAGAGAGGCAATGCTGAACATTATCTTGAGCCTGCAAGGATTATTTGTATTCCCTTTCTTTGCAGGAACTCCTGTCACTACTTTGCAACATCTATGGCAAGGAGATGAGTCTTATTCCCATTTATGACTTCTATTGTAGGAGTGCCAAGGACCCACTAACATGCCAGGGCCCTGTTGTGCTGGATGTTGTATAGTCGGACCAAATAGACAATCCCTGCCCTGAAGAGCTTATGTTTTTCTATTGCTAAAATTCCACATTCAAATGTCTCCCAACAAGTTTAGCAGGCCTGATGCACAAACTATATGCATTTCATGAAGCAGCAAATGTGGCCCGAAAAAAGAGGGAGTGAAAGCCCTAACGTTTCCCATGCACCTAGATGAGTCCAAATTCCTTAAGTCATAATAAGTTGTAGGTATATGCCTTGACTATAGGTAGTTTTGAACAGTGGTTCTCAAGCAGGGCATCTGTGCCCCTTAGTATGCAGAGGTCTTCCAGGGTACATCAGCTCATCGAGAGAGTTGCCTTGCTTTGCAACAGGCTACATAAAAAGCACAAGGAAATTCAATAAATTAAAATTTCCTACAGATAATGGTTTGTTTATACTGCTCTATAAACTCTTCACTGAAATGTGACTAATTTATATTCCAATTGATTTATTTTGTGTGGTTAAAAATGAGAATGTAAGCCATTTTGCAGTAGTATTGTGCTGTACCAAGTTTGTAATTTTTATGCCTGATATTTGTAAGCAAGTTTGTTTGTTTTAAAGAGGTGAAATTCTGGGGATGCATGACAAATCAGAGTCCTGAAAAGGACACAGTAGTCTGCAAAGATTGAGAGCTGCTGGTTTAGAAGATAGCAAGGTGACTTTGACTATAATACAAAATAAATTTTAAAAAGAAAATTCCAAACCTGAAATGTCAGCAAGTCAACCTTCAAACCTACTGTTGTGTGACTTTTTTTTCCCCCACCACACACACCAAGAGGGCATGACCGAGAAGAGCTTAAGCGCCGGAGTGCCTGCTGGCACCCGAAGCCCGGTAGCTGAGCTGGGGGGCTGGCTCGGACCAGCATGGGCCGCTGGTTCAGGCCAGCCCCCTAGCTCAGTCCAGGGGAGCTGCTAAACCGGGCGGCTCCCAAAAATACTCAATTTCACTGCTCACCTGTTGTCTGAGGCTGTGGGATGTGTCAGCAATACAGCTCAAGTCCTGGGACAGCGGCAACTCAGCTTCTCATTCTGCAGTATTTCCTCATGCCCTCTTTGGTGTGAAAACCTCCATTATTTCTGCATTAATGGTATATCTCAGGCCATGGTAACTATGGGCGAGTGTGTGAGAGATGAAAGCAGGTTGTCCCAGGCCATGGGTTAATTAGACAAAGACAGGGGTTGTGGGAAGGATGTATCTGCTCCAGTGTAGAAAGACTGCTGTACAGAGTGCAGTCTGGTGTTTATTAATGTGGAAACTGTGGAAGTCACTGCTTTGCCCCACATCCCTATGATTAGGGGTGGGTGCTGTACAGAGGTGGAAATCCATAGCTTCTAAAGCCTCAAAGCAAAAGCATGGGGACTATTTATGTAAGCTTTTTCTGTGTGAGAGAAGTCACTGCAGGCCATGGCTTAATCCATTTCTTCTTTTGTAAAACCCTTCAAGCGCATAGTGTAAAGTCTGTCTGTGAACAGACTAGTGAAGCTTGCAAGCACAGAAAAATCTATGCTCCAGATTCTGCATTCAGTTGCAAGTGGCACTTAAGCCCATCAAGCTTCCCAGACCTCTCATGCACACCCAGGGCAGAATTGGGCTATAAATTACTGTTTTACTTCTGTGCACATCTACAAGGACAGCCAGGAAGTATGACATCAGTCTTCACTTTCTGATCACTCCCTTCTCAGTAGGGCAGCTTTATGCCTTTCTCTGCCTAAAATAACATCCCGCTGGCACCAACAAAATAATTCATAGTACAATACATCAGACTTCACATGGTTGTTGAAGGACCTTTTGTTGTGTCCCCAGATTTGTTAGATCTTAATTTCTTTGTGGCTGGAGTTGTCCATGCTTATTGTTAGCCCAAATGTGAATTTTTGGAAAGCTTAAATTGTAGGGGTGTAGCTATTTTTGAGTCACGTTAGTGTGGAAGGAAAACGGTTTCCCTCACATTCCTGTTAGAATTGTTGTGCTCAGTTAACTTAAGTTTTTGTGCTGCAATCTTCCCATTTTACTTTGTTTTCCCCACATGCTGCCAAGTGAGCTAGGTGCCTTGCAGACAGAATAAAGAAGTTGCTGCCATGAAGAGCTTATCTAAAAAGACAAAACACAGGCTATGTACACACGATCACTTTATTGCGCGGTAAGGCTCCTTACCACGCAATAAAGCAAATAGCGTACACACGATCAATTTCTCTGTTGCACAGCAACACCCTCTTGCCGCGCAACAGTTAAACCACTCAAAAGGAGAGTGGTAGCATTATCGCGGAACAGCTGTTCCACGGTAATGCTCGTGTGTACTCATTTTGCACAATAGACAGCCTCCGGAAATGTCCCAGAGTGTCAATCGAGGCCACTCTGGGACATTGGAGCTGTCAAATACGTCAATTTCACTGCTCTAGCTGAGCAGTGAAATTGAGTATTTTTGGGAGCCGCCCGGTTTGGCAGCTCCCCTGGACTGAGCTAGGGGGCTGGCCCCAACCAGCTGCCCATGCTGGTCCGAGCCAGCCCCCCAGCTCAGCCTCAGGGCTTCGGATGACAGTGGGGGCTGGCAACGCAGCCCCCGCTGCCACCGGAAGCCCTGCAGCTGGGCTAGGGGGCTGGCTGTGGGCAGTGCATGGTGGGACACCCATTGAATGCTCCTTTGCGAAAGAAACAGCACGTGTGTACCCAAGAAAGCGCTTTCCTTATAAGTTATTGCGGGACAAGTGTTCTCGTGTGTACATAGCCACAGAGAACAAGTGGAAAGGGTGCCTGGTCACCCCTCCTGCCTACTCTAGCCATGGCCACTGCTGAATTTTCAGGTGGTGGCCACTTTCTCCCTCCCCCCTGCCCCCCAGAGGAGGGGACTGCTGGCATGGGCTGAGGGTCAGGGAGGAGGGGCCAGCATGGGAGTCGGCAAAGGTTGCCAACCCCTGAGCTGATACCTCTGGCTTTGCTTGCAGTCTTCCCTTTTATCGAGCCCTCAGCCTCTGAAAAGTGCACTCCTTCTACACCGGTTGGTAGCTGACTCTGTTCCCTTCTTTAACTTCATGAAATTCTTAAATTAAGAGACTGAAGAATAAAAGCATTTCCAAGTGTCTTCAGGTGCCACTATAGAGGTTATGATGGGAATCTGATGGCCTCTCCTGCTTCCTTTTTGGGTGACTCTAGCTCCTTCCCCTGTGTGGCTTGGGGAAGGGATCATCTATTCTGGTGAGGAGTTTTCTGGAAGCCTCTCTGCATGTTGTAGTAGTGTGTCTCTAAGGCTGAGGTCTAATTTCAAGAAAATCTGTTCAGTTGCTTTACAATGAGTGTTTAAATATACCCAGTTCTACACATGTTCAGTGAACCTTACTTCACAGTTAGGAATCCTGAAGTAGCACAATGTTTTGCCAAATACAAGTTCATTATTCTTAAACTCCTGAGCATGCTTTGATCTATTGTTTTCAAAAGGCTCCATGAGATCAACAAAAGAAGCCAATTTTGAAGGTAATCAGTTCTGTAGGATTAAAGTTGACCTTTTAATTTTGTTGCCTTTTCTGTAATCAATTGTGAAAACCTTCACAATGCAGTTTTTTCTCAATTGAAGAGGGAAAAAAGATGAATCAGTGTGATGCGTGACGGTTCTTTTTTTTTTTTTTTTTTTTTTTGGAAGGGCTCAGATTTCAGAATCTCTGACAAGACTCCTCAGCAAAGTCTCTTTTTTTAAAAAAAAAAAAAAAGGCTGTCATGGGGTAAGAGGGAAGGTCCTCTCTTGGCTCAGTAACTGGTTAACAGATGAGAAACAAAGGGTAGGAATAAATGGTCATTTTTCAGAAGGGAGAGAGAAATAGTGGTGTCCCCCAGGGTCTGTACTAGGACCAGTACTGATCAACATAATCATAAATGACTGGGGGGGAAGGAGCAAATAATGAGGTGGCAAAATTTGCAGATAAATGATACAAAACCACTCAAAATCCAAAACAGACAAGAGTTACAAAGGGATCTCACAAAACTGGGTGACTGGGCAACAAAATGGCAGACAAATTTCATGTTCATAAATGCAAAGTCATGCACATTGGAAAACATAATCCCAACTATACATCTTAAATGGTGGAGTCAAAATTATCTGCCACCACTCAAGAAAGAGATCTTGTAGTCATAATTCCCTGAAAACAGATGCATTCAATATGCATCAGCAGTCCAAAAAAGCTAGCAGAAAGGGATAAGAAGACAAAATATCATGTCTCTTTATAAATCCATCATATGCCCACATCTTAAATATTGCAGATCTGGTTGCCCCATCTCAAAAAAATCTATTAGAATTGGCAAAGATACAGAAAAGAGCAACAAAAATTATTAGGGGAATAGAAAAGCTTCAGTATGAAAAGAGATTAATAATTTGGGAGTGTTCACCTTGGAAAAGAGACAGCTTAAGTGGGGTTATGATAAAGGTCTATAAAATCATGATGAGTGTGGAGAAAGTAAATAAGGAAGTATTTATTCTTTCTCATAACAGAAGAACACTAAATGAAATTAATAGGCTGTAGGTTTAAAATGAACTAAAAGTATTTTTTTCACACAGTGCATAGTCAATCTCTGGAACTTTTTGCCAGAAGATGTTGAAGGCCAAGACTATAAAAGTATTTAGAAAAGAACTAGATAAGGCCATGGGTGACAGGCCAATCAGTGTCTATTATCCAGATGGCAGAGATTTCAGTTTGCCAGAAGCTGGGAATGGGCAACCAGATGGATTACTTGATGATCACCTGTTTTATTCATTCCTCAGATGGGGATCCGGAGCCAGATCAGGCTGTTGCTGGCTGGCCGGGCTCCAGGTTCTCGACCAGGGCTCTGGGGCCTGATTGGTTGTTGCCGGCCAGCCAGCAACCACAGGATCCAGCACGGGACCCTAGACAAGGATTTGGGGTACTGTGACGTGGGGCTCGTGCCCTGTGTGCCCAGTGCCAGCAACACCCATGGGGAGAAGAAATGAGAAAGAAACTAGAGGTTCTATATTAATGCATATGAACATTGGCATCGCTCAGAATTGACACTATGCTATGTGAAGGCCATAGAAAATTTTTTTTCTGTGTAGGAAGAATGATGCAGCTGGGAGCTCAGGTTCCCCTTGTGACAGGCTGCTCCCCAAATCCAGTCTGGTGTGCTGCTATGACCACTTGAACCCCGCTCCTGAATCCCAATTCACCCCGCTCTGCTGGGTGACCACTCACTCCTGAGTCAGTCCACACCAGCCACCAGTGTGTAATTGGTCCCAGGCAGTGGGTGTAAATCCACTAGCCACACCGGTGTTGGTCCCCAAGCAAGCACACCCAGTCCCAGACACTACCCTGGGAGCCGCTGCCCTACAGGGATTGGGACCCTCTCCCAATTACCTTAGTCTCAAGTCCGTCCACTTAACAAAGAAGTGGATTGTACCCAGCCTTCCACATCCACACCCTCTAAAGACCACACAGCTTTAGGTAAAACAACTACTAGTTTATTGATCAGAGTCTGATTTCAAGTGAGAACATGGCCAATCAAGGCAGCAACATGTTACAAATGAGTCAGGAGTGACCACTATCAAATAAAAGGTATAAACCGCATGCTACTCTAACATCTCTACCTAAACTGACCTCAGAGTCCAAGATTATGCGCATGGTGTTCGGCTGTTTTGATGTTTTACAGCCATTCTCTGCCTGTTCTCAGGCAGGGCCCTGATCTTGCTTGAAGTTGGTTGCAGGATGGTGTCTTCTCAGGCCGAAAGCCTGCCGCTTCTCCCCCCCCTCACAATCTCTGTCTTTCTTTTAACAAACTGCTGACAGCCCCTCCCCTCACTGTCCTGTTGTGAGATTCTTTTCACTTCTACCTGAGCAGGGGAGGGCATTAGCATTCCCTTTAACATGTAAATCTTCAGCCACTGTGCTAGAGACAGTCCTGAGAGTCTGAACCCTGTAACATGCGTCACATCTGTACATACGTGTCGCAGCAGGGAACATGGCACCCTGGTAATCACGTGGCATATGTTCTGAGCATTCACAGAGGATTCTGGCATAGTGCATTTGGCATCAAATCACACAATTACTTTGCAAAACAGAACAGAAAAGTTACCCAGATCATGTCCTAGGAGTGCACGGATGTGCATCCCGTCACACCCCTAAAGCTGATTTAGGTAGTAGATTCGGACTAGGGTTGTAAACTAGCAAACAGTTAACCGATAAGTATGTCTTACTGTTTACAAATTATGTTAACCGTTTAATCATTCACTGCATGGGGAGGCGGAGTTGTGCATGTGGAGCGTGAGTGGGGACAGGATGTGGCAGGGAGGAACAAAATGGAGGGGTGGGAGGGCTGAGACTTGTGTATGTGCAGAAGAGAGCCCCGACAGCTCAGGGGCTAGGTGCTGGCGACAGTACCAGCTTGAGCGATAGTGAGCCAGAAGGCAGCAGTTGAGGTGCACTGTGGTGAAGGGTGTGGGGGATTGAGCAGGGATGGGGGTGTCCCCGGTGGAGAGGGAAGAGCTTGGAGAAAAGAGCATGGTGTGATCATGCTCTTGTGCTTTCTCTAATTCATCAGCCTGGGATCGAATTACAATTCCACCTACAGTCTAGACAAGCCTGAGGTGTTATAAGAAATTAAGAATCATATTTTTGGAAGAGATCCTCAACTTTCTCTCTCAATACAAAATACACTCTTGGTTTTTTTGTGTCCATTTCTCATTGATGGACTCGATTGGTCAACTGTTAGTGGCTCAGGATCAAATAATAAATATTAAGGCTGAATCTTCAGAAAAATGAGTGAACTTCCACTCTATTCATGTTATGTAGTTTCTTAGCATTTTTCAGCTGTGCTTCATAGACACAATATGCTTATCCAATCTATTCTCCGTAAATACATGTATTCACTGGAGTGGCTAAACAGTTGCTCAGATCTTTTGGATACCTTTTTTTAAACAATCTTTCAAAGGGGAGGCAAACACTCAATGGTTTCCCAGATTATTTGCTCAACTATTCCTGGAGAAGTTTTGTGAGGAGTGGTAAGCCTACCCCATGTTGGGATGTAGCCAAACCCTTAAATCAGGTTTTCACTTAAATTGTGGATTTAATCATCCTACTTTTGAATCGTATCTCTCAAATATTCTTTCCTCCAATATTTGAATACTCAGCCAAATACATATGAAAAGTATTGAGTTAATGTATTAACCATTCTAAAACGAGGTGCAATTCATCACATCTCTGATTAGGACTGGCAAATATTTGAGGTGAAAATAATTAGGATTGTTGCTCTTGCAGCAAAGTCTAAAAACAAATCTTTCTTTTTCTACCAGTTGGTTCCAATATTCAGCCATATTTGACGATTCTGTGTAAGAGAGTAATGAGTTTAATCTGCATTAAATCTAACTTTAACATACATCCAGTTATCATTGAAGCAGCTGAGTCTATTCTAATTCCCTTACCAGTCTACACTAATTTATCTCTCTTTAGACTGTAAAACAGAAATTAGAAGAGGAGGAGAGTTGCATTTGGCTTAATTATAAATATGGTCTCAATCCTGTCAGAATAATGAACAGTGGCATCACAGCTGTTCAATTATGACATTCACCTATGACTCGCACTCAGACACCATTTCTGTCACAACTTTAAGTATGTTGATATAAAAGCAGTGGGAAGACTTGGAATTTACCTTTCTCATATAAAATGAAACTTTTTAATAATCTTTAAGTATTCTTTTTAAAATTTAAACTATATAAAGGCCTTATGTGCCACATAGCTTAAGGCAGGTATGTTGGTTATCACAGCACAGAATCGGGATGCATTGATCTGTAAGTATATTAGATCCTATAAAGTAGACACCCCAATTCAAGGCACCATCTATTTGGAGATGAGCAATATTCATTGGCTTAGTGGATCTGGATCATTTCAGGGTAACAAATTTAGCACTGTAGGTTGTCAATTTAATTCCATCTTTGCAGTCACCAAGTGATCCTCTGATGGCTCTTGTTAGATATGTGACATTAATAGTGGTCTCTATTTAGGCATTAGTGGGGGTGCATGTGTTTGTGTGATTAAAAACTATCACAAACAAATGGGCATTGTCAACAAACATGCCATGTTGTCATAAATGACACTCTTGTAAACATAGACTGGGTGGGCATGAGAGATTGCATTGAACTCTGACTTCTATTGGGTCATCTGTTGAAATCAAGCTTGAGGCACATTGTCAAAGCTCGGTGGGCAAACTTAACGTGGTGTTGCCCATGTTATTTTTTCTACAGGATCCCACCCTGAATGCTGGACCTGCTCCATGGATGAATCCAGGTTGTATAATGAAGGAGGCTATAAAATCCCTGCCTCATTTGTTGCGGAAATTGAAAGGTCTGTAGAGAGTCAGGTAAGGGACTGCAGAAAGAGAAAGGACAGTCTCATGGTTAAGGCAGTGAGATGGTTGTCAGGAGAACTGTATTCTATCCCTGCCTCTATCACTTACAGTGTGAAGTGTGGTTCTAGGAAATTTGCTTAGACTTTCAAGAAGGGGTGCTAATTTTGTGTTTCTCAATTTGAGCATGCCCAGTTTGTTCCTAGTGTCCGATTCTCAAAAATGTTTACTGCTTACAGCTGCAGCTGAAGTTCCAGGGTGCTGTGCTTTGAACATGTGTTATATAATGCTATGCACTCTGAAAAATCACATCCAAGATGTCTCAAACTGGACACCAAAAATTAGCAGACACTTTTGATCCTAATCTCTGTGCCTCTGTTCCCCATCTGTATAATGTGGAGAATAGCACTCCTTCAGCTCACAAAGGTGATGTAAAGATAAAATTAACATTTGTGAAGCCCTCAGATGCCATTGTGAGGAGTGGCATGGAAAAGTTCAGGAGGAAATTAACCGTCTTCAGAGCGTTTGTTTGAATAATGTAGAGTAAAGAAGGTGCAGGGCCTCCATAGGCAATATTTTATCTATATTGTTCTAGCTGTTCACTCAATGAGCACTGTCCATCCAATGCACTGATTGGGTATAAGACAATGGTGCTCCTGTGGTTTTCCTGGAGCCTCTTGCAAGGAAGAGTTCCACAGTTCAAAGATCAAAGGAGTTCAGATTAGTACAGTCCTAGTCTGTATGAACTTCAAGTGTGTTCCCCTCTCTATCTGCTTATGTGGCCTCTAGCAACATGACTGAGCACATCACATTCATGTACAGTATTTATCCTGACAGCTCTTCTCTGGAGTAGGGAAGCATTATCATCCCCAGTTTTACAGCTGGAGAACTGAGGTCCAAAATCAGAAGTAGTCCATAACAGCATGGACTTGAACCAAGTCTTAGGGATCTCAGGCTAGGTCCTTAAACACTCAGCCACTTCCACTCCTGTGGTGATCGTGCAGGAGAATCTTAAATAACTTGCATCTTACAACTCTAGGGCCCTCAGGCACCACAGATAAGCTTTTTAAAGGTTGGGGAGAAAAGGAACATGCATAACTCCCTCTGTCCACGGCGTGCAATGTGCAGAGAGGAGCAGGGGTCTTAAAAGCTTTTGTCCTAATGCAATGTATGTAACTTGTGCAGTCTGAATATATGGCATGCTCTGCCTCTTAGGTGTATGGGTACTGTATCATGTCACTTAAAAAGCTATTTTGCTGAGACTTGCAGTAAAGTCTTGGGGTTGATCCATGACAACAGGGTATTAATGCTCTCCATACAGGTACCATATGGGGAAATATGTTACACTAGTAAATGCATCAAAGAACTGTAACAGGATCTGCTACTCGCCACTCAACAGCACCTCCTCATGGCTCATCTGGGGAATTAGTTCACCACTGTACACACCTCATCCAGCAATCACTCAGCCCATTAAGTCAGTCACTTGCAGTGCAGCACCTCTCCTTTGCCATCTGGCCATGTCACAAAAGTCCTCCCCTTTTGGAGTATTAAGAGTGTCCTTCCTCAAAGTCTCAGGCAGTCTCCATCTATGTCCTGATTCTGCTGCTCTCACAGTGGCTGGTAAGGTAACCTGGGCTTGCCCTCCTACACCAGGGTCCAACCTATAGACCCTCAAACCAGAAGTTTAGGTCTAACCCTCTCATAACTTAGTGGTCACTCTTTGGACTGCTTCCTACCCTGACTAGCTCGGGCTCGTAAGCTCTCCCTTGTATCAGGGAGTGCAATTACAGGTTCACCTCACTGCAGCCCCCTCTATCCTCAACTTCTGGCCTTTAGAGAAGCCCTGCCTGTTCCTGCCCATGTGAAGTTTGTTTTCAGTCTTATTGCTCTTCAGCTCCCCTGTCAGTGCAGCCTAAAGTTAATTGGTCTTTCTTGCCACTTTAACCCCATCCATGATGGTGTGGGCCAACATCCCATCACAACTAGAATATAACTAATATGCATAGATAAACCCAATTAGCAGAACTCAATTTTTAACTCATAACTTAATTACAGTACTCTCATAACTAAATAGCTCTATCAGCTGCTTAATAAATATTCAGGGTTTAATTCTTCTCTCATTATCATTAATATGTTCTAGAACTCTATTTTCAAATATAGTTAAATAATGAAGCACTTCTAAATAGTTGAATACTACATCGATGAGTGTATGCCATTCTTTTATTAGCCTGATAACAGAATGTACTGTTCTTAGATAATGTAATAGTGATTATGCTCTGAAAAGTTTTTTCAGCTAGACACCCATGCTAATGGTTAGCAGCCACTAGGAACTGAAAAGGATGGCTGCTTACAATGCAGTAGAATCATGGAAAAGGGATAGTCTATCCCCTTACAAGTGCCAAGAATTTTCTAGTGTTTTGTCCAATCTATTTAAAAATTACTCACGCAAAGGGGCTTGATGAGTTATTCTTCAGTATAGGAGGTCTCTTAGGATGCTTTTTCTTCATTGCAAATTTTAATTTATTATCTTGTCTTTATCCTTTACTTTTTGATGTCTCTCCTGTGTTATATAACAAAGCGGAGCTTTACACTGTAAAAATGTAAGACTTCAAACATATTGCCATCATGCTGAGTTAGTCTGAAACAGAACCAGCCGGTGGCTAGAAGCCATTATTGTGGGCATGCTAGGCTGTTTTACCTAGTGGCTGCTTTATGACAAATCAGAGGGAAAACTCCCCTGTAATACTTCTCTCCCTTTTGCTCCTGTATACAGAGCTTTCCCCACCCAAACTAGACTGGCACATCTGATGGCTACTTGCACTGTTTTAATTTACTCTAAACCAGCAACAGATGACTACAGAGAATTCTTTCTGGGTGTCTGGCTGAGTCTTGTCCACATGTGAGGCTTAACTGATAACCATATTTGGAGTCAGGAGGGAATGTTCCCCCCAGGGCAGATTGGCAGAGGCTTGGGGCAAACAAATTGCCTTCCTCTGTAGGATGGGGCATGGATCACTTACTGGTGGATTCTCTGTACCTTGAAGTCTTTTTAAGTCCTTATTTGAAGGCTTCGATAACTTAGTCCTGGTTTAGAGGGCTATTACAGGAGTGGGGTTGTGAAGGTCTGTGGCCTGCATGGTGCAGAAGGTCAGAGTAGATGATCATAATGGTCCTTTTTGATCTTAGAGTCTGAATCTGAGATTAGTGCCAGAATATTTTCCCTAATCACTGGCATATTCCCATAGAACAGATGGATCTTTGCGTACTTCATGCTGGGATTCTGCCACGACTCAACACAGAGTTGGGGCTCATTTATGGTTTCTTGACTACTTATGCTTATCCTATTGTGTCTGGGTGGCACTGAGCCCTCTCACCGGCTGACTGGGTTGTCTTTCTGTGGCATAAGTATCTAGTATCCATAGTTTTAGAAGCAGCTACTGTAATACCAAGAAGCTTTCTGAAGAAGCACTAGTGTATTGTTAACCCATCTTTGTAAATTGACAATAGCTGCTGAAATTAACATTATATGCATTAATGGAACAACTCAAGGTCTTCTGGGCTTTATATTTTTCTGTGTGGGTTTTCAGGACATGGAGACAGAAGCCTGGTGATTTTTAAAGTTCTTTACAAGATATTTGCTGCTGAATGTAAAGGGCAACATAAGTAAGCATTCAAAATAGCTTGCAGAATTTCCTGCTGTTTTCTGCGCCATTTACCCTCACACTGGATGAAGTTCTCTAGTGCTGTATCTCAATTAGAAAAATCAGACTCTTGGTAGCTGAACCAATGGAGCTGCAGTGGTGTAGTAAGAACCTATTTCAGTTTTAATTCTTCTCCACATATATATTTGCTGTTCTACACCACTGCATTTACAGTACTCTCTGGGTACTTTGCAGTGGCTTCAGGAAGACTTCAGAATTGGCTTGATGACTCCAAGTCCTGTGTTTAGTCCACTTAGGCCATCCAAACTATTCAGATCACCACAAGTCTTGAAAGGACAAGGTAGAATTGCTTTCATCTTCTCCTTGAACTTCAAATCCAAAAAAGCACATTGAGTTAGATGGGGTCATTTGAATTTACCTGGGTAATACCACAAACTACAGTCAAAACCAGCAGATTTTATGTGCATCTACTGAACCCCAAGGCATTTTTAAGGACCTGACTAACTCTGTTGGAGGTGAGAACTGCAGTCAACAGCTCCACTCCACAGACATAATGGAATGGTCCACTACAAAGGTAAAACTTGTCTATGGAGGAAATGGAGTTTTTTTGGTGGCTGATTCAAGATGGTGTAAGAAACTCCCTCCACACAAACTAAGTATGACCAAAAACTTCTATCTGCCTTGCACTTGAAGCAGAAAATACTACTTCAGCTTTGCTATTGCTAATGTAAACACACTGCATAGTGTATGCAGATTAAATTATAAAATTCTCAGTTTCCCATGGGAAGACAAGAGTGAATGAACATATGACAGATATGTCATGTAGCTTAATGCACAATTGGAAGGTGCTCAGATTTGGTGGTGGTAAGTGTATAAAATGTCAATAGGGATAGAAAAGGCCTTCCAGTAGCTGGAAGAATTATGAAAAGTGTCATTTTTGCTTATCAGTAAAGGCTTCTGCAGGAGCTTTTTAAAAAGCAGTTGTGAGATACCTGAAGCTAGCTTATGGCAGATGTTCTGGAAATACTATATATAGCCAGATAGAGAAACCAGCAATTCACAAAGGTTTTATGGCAATCATTGTGCGCACTTGCCCATACAATGCTGAAGGCTCTCTTGGTGGAGTACTGCTTCTGGGTTTCGGTCATGACCACAGGCTGCTAGGAACTAAAGTTGGTCTTAAGATGTGGGGTAAGCAGCAATAGCAACATAACTTTACAATGAATACTGACTCCCTCTGTGGTTAGCTAGTCCTGATATTGCAGCAGCCCCAGGAAGATGAGAGCTTTGATCACCATAAATTGCTGCTGCCTTGAAGCAGTTAGCTATCCTGGAGAGTTACTGGTTAGTTGGTACTATTTTGGTACCGGGTAATCCCAGGATGGATGATGGTTTCTTGGAGCTTGGCATGGCACAATATAGTGTTGCAAAGTTTGTGTGTATAAGGAAGCCCATGCAGGGCCATCCCGAGGGGGGTGTGGAGCCCGATGCCTCCCACGGAGGCCAAAATGGTGGCAGGGTGGTCGCAGGCCCTTGCCCCTGGTGTTGGAGGGGGCCCTGATCAGTGCTGTGGGGGGGGGTCACTGAAAATGTCTACTCAATGTATAGCAGCAGTCAAAAAAAGCTAAGAATGTTTGGAATCACTAGGAAAGGGATAGATAATAAAACAGAAAATGCCATATCACCTCTTTATAAGGCCATGGTATACCCACATCTTTAATACTGCACGCAGATCTGGTTGCCTCATCTCAAAAAAGATGTTAGAATTGGAAAAGATACAAAAAAGGGCAACTAAAATGATTAGGGGTATGGAAAAGCTTCCATATGGGGAGAGATTAATAAAACTGAAGTCTGTCTTTTCAGCTTGGAAAAGAGGTGACTAAGACATGACAGAGGTCTATAAATTCATGACTTGTGTGGAGAAAGTAAGAGTGTTATTTACTCTTCATAACACAAACACTTAAAACGAACAAAGGAAGTATTTCTTCCCACAACATGTATTCAGCCTGTGGAACTCCTTGTGATGTTGTGAAGGCCAAGACTAATGGGGTTCAAAAAGAACTAGATAAATTCATGGAGGATAGGTCCATCAATGGCTAGAAGACAGGATCGGCAGGAATTGGTGTTTTGCCAGAGGCTGGGAATGGCCAATAGGATGGATCACTTGATAGTTATCTGTTTTTTTTCATTCCCTCTGAAGTGTCTGGCATTAGCTGCTGTCAGAAGACAGGATACTGAGTTAGATGGACCATTGGTCTGACCCAATATGGCCATTCTTATGTCTTATGAATAGCAGCTATGAGCAGCATCCATATGCCTATTTGTTACCTCCCCCCATTCACCCCACCCTTCCAAAAGAGACCAGTAAGGGGTACTCCTCAATGGTGATGCTGATATTGACGATTACTGTAGCATGTACTTAAGCTGGCCAGGTAAAGCACAGGAAGTCCAAACTTTCAAAAACTATGGACCTTTTAAAAAATAGACAAGGTGGGGGAATCTGTTCTTATCCAGTAACATTGACACTAATGATGTCTCTATCCCCATTGTCATTGTGGGAGGCCCTACATACCCATTTTATCTGTGACTCATGAAACCATTCCCTGATTATACAAAGCTAGTGAGACCCAATTCATCTATACATTCAGCAGGTGCAGGATGATGGCAGTGCATGTTTTAAGAAGATAGAAAGCAAGATGGAGATGACTGACCAACTACAAGAGATCACTGACAAATGTAACAATTATAGTTACTGCCTGCTGCTTTTGCATAACGTACATGAATCCCAGGTGATGAGTTCTGCTTACATGGCATATTCTCAGGCTGAGGGCTGTTTATATGGCTATCATAAACAAGCAGAGATAGAGAAGAAAAAGAGATGGATAAAGCCATCTCTTCTTTCTCTCATTAGCTATTTGGACATGCAGGCACTGTCTTGATCAATGACCCTCAATTGTTTTAGGTATGCAATCTCCACGAAATGTAAAAAGACCTCAGTCAGTTCATTAATAGAGACTAACACAACTAGAAATGAGATGTATAGAGAATCCTGGCAAGTCTGATGTCCAAATTCTGTAATCACAAGTAGACAAAATTAAGTTTCTGAAGTACTACGCTTAGGATTTGCAGTAATCACTTCTTTCCAGATGTCTTGCTGATTAGAGTCCTTTAATTCTGAAGGGAATTTTAGGCCTTGATGACCTATGAACTCAATTTCCATGGTGATACACCATAGTAAAGGCCATAAAAATAAAAGAATAGTGACAAACACAGAAATATTTTCCAAGTGGCTTCATTTCCTCTTCTGTACATAGAAAAGATGTTTTTACCATCTTGTGGGATTGGTATGTTAGATTAGCATATTTATCACATATATGAAAATCAAGCCAAAATCCAGGTAAAAATCTAAGCTCTCTAAATAGCTGATAGTTATGAAAAGATTAATATTAATATACAAATGTACTGCTTATTTGGAAAATAGAAAAGTTCAAAGTATTGCTTTCAATAATATCTACAAATTTGTTCTCCAATGAAAATCGAAGTATTGGGAGTGGCAATTTATTCTAATATCGGTGCACAAGTTCTTTTTATTTCAAGGAATTGTTAAAGCAATTTCAATATTCATAACGAGACATAGGGAACATAGAGTGTATTCTTTAAACTGTTGGCAGGAATAGAATTTGGAATTAAATCCTTTAACATTTTGTACAGCACTCTAATAGTTTGTGAAATGACTCTGAGATGAGTAAAGGTTTTTGGCAAGTAAATTTGTGCTATTTACATATATCATTGCCTTTTTCATTACCAAAGAGTTCTGTAAAGGAACACCCAGGGAAAGACACAATGGAGTTAATATTCAACTGTGCTTTGTGTCTGACTGTTCAGAAAAGCACTTTTGAAATTTCAATTAGATCTTTTTACCCAAAAAGGGGAGGGGAGGAATTGCAGAAAACTAGGAAAAATACAGGTCTTCACTCATTGTGACTTTCTAGCCTTTAATTCTGCATTTTTATATTGGCACCAAGAATTCTAAATCAGTAGATGATTGAATTAACCTGTAATGGTACACTATAGTATGTAATAGGCATTTTTTTCCTGTTAACTTGACTTTTGAGTGGCTATCTGTCACTTTTCTCTTCATATAGTGTTAGTATTCTACCATAATTCTGTGTAACTGACAGAAGGTCTTGAGTGTTTCATTCACTGCCAATAAAGTTGGATGACATGCAAACTTGTCTAATATATATATATATATAAATAACTCCAGTTGATCAACCCCTCTGAGGTTCTTAACATGTTTTTGATCAAAGCTTGTGTGTCATTTAAAACTTGACCAAAAAAAGCTAATTTTGCACCTGGTAAAGGGCTTCTAGAGCACAAGTGTTCTCATCACTTGCCAACAGATATATCAATCCGATATTGTATTGTATTATGGTATTACTTTTTGTTAGATTTGTTTACTAAGGAAATTAACTGACCTCTTCATAGCACAGCTAGATCCTACATGTAAACTGTTACAGAGGAGCAACTTTCATGGTCTTTTGGCTCAGGGAAGCCAGAAATGGGGGCAGTATTAGATGTAAGGGAAGAATGTTGATCTCGGAAGTAGGAAAGCAAGCCAGGCATTGGGAGGGAGCCAAATGATTCAGGAACAGAGGTGTTATATTAATTGAGATAGAATATAGGGCCCAGAGGGAAAAGATGATCCCAAAATTGTCCAACTATAAACAGTGTTAAAGAAGGAAGGTTTAGTATAAAGAGACCTCAGCCTACTTAGTACCATAACTGACACACCATTAAAATCCAGAAAAGAGAACAGTTAAAGCATTTGAAATGTAAAGTGCCATTTAAGGCTTTCATTTTAACATGCTTTCTTCCTTTTCCGTTTAGTTGAAGAGAGGTTTTCAGAAATCACTACCCTTGTTTAACAGTCTTTTACAAGGTGAGAAAAGACCCACATGATAGAAAAAGTCCCTTTTGTGAGAGCTGGCATGAGTATAAATAGCAGTGTAGCCATACTAACACAGGCAATGATAGCACAGCTTAGCTATACTGAGTATAGGCCAGCCTGAACTCCATGAACATATGCTTGGCATGGCTTCTTCCATGGCTGTGCTGCTATTCATAATCACAGAAGTGTTCACTGAGTTAGCGTTTACCAGCACCATGCTGTTTAGGGCATCACATTTGCTTGCCTCCTTCTGGTCATTCTTACAGCAGTGTTGCTTATTATACAAAAAGGAAAGACATGATAGGAAATAGAAGAAATCAGATGGGGAAAGGATAGAACACACAGTGAGGCAGAGAGATGGGTGGAGAAACAAAGGCTCACATCCTAGGTTGTGGCTGGGATTTAGCAGGAATTGGTGGTGGTGGAGATATCATTTGACTTCCTTTCTTTCTGGGGCTAGTATGGTCATGACAGCGCTCAGGATTAGGATGAAGGAGGTCTGGGGTAACAGCCATGATAATGAAGCTTGCTCCTTATTCTTCTTTCAGTCGGCAAACTTTGCAGTAACCAGCCTTTATCCTCAAAGTCTCTCTTTGAGAACCTGCAGAAGCACACTGGTGAAAAGCATGGACTGTCCCCTTGTTATCTTGGGCCTCACTAAGGACATCTCACCCTCTGCAGATGTATTTTCCACTGTTGGCTGTAGAGCAGGGGACCCCTGCATGTCAGAGCCTCACAGGGTATTGTGATTCTTGGCTCTGAGGGTTTGTCTGATTGGGGTTTGACTATTTTTGCCATCTCCAGAGAAACTGTCACCTTCATGTCCTTGCTCAGTCACAGCTAGACCATCATAGTTATGTAGAACATACGGACTTTTAGTAATAGGCTTTGTTGCCATCTTTCTCCTAGGCTCACTTTCAGGGAACCATACCAACTGCCCAATAGGCAACAAGTGATTCCTGTGAAGAGTTCTGACCTCTCTCCTTCCTTCCTTCCTTCCTTCCTTCCTTCCTTCCTTCCTTCCTTCCTTCCTTCCTTCCTTCCGGTATGGGATGTATGAGAATCAGAGGTAATTGCTGAATGGCTTGATAGATGGAAATCAGAACCTGTCTTCAAGTGTTTTCTTTTTGCTCACAAGCTCCTTATCAAAATCTGGTCACCTAAGAGTAGTTACTGATACTTTATCCACTGCTCATGTCTGGTTTTATTCTGAGTTGCTGTTTTCACTGCTGCACCTGTAACCAGTCAATAGCTGTTCTCCACCTTTTTCTTTGATTTCTTTGTATATTGGCAATATATCTCAAGGTCACCTCCATCTGGTGTCACTCCAAAAAAGAAATATCCTCAGGTACTCTTGCTTCCCTTCCAAACATAAGATAATAAGGGGAGTACCCACTAACATCATTCCTGGTACAATTATTATCGTGTACTAATTATGAAATGTGTCGGTTCCGCTTGTGCTTTTGTATCGGGCTAAGAGTCCAAGGGTATTCAAAAGCATCCTATTAAAATGTTCTGGCTGTGGGTCTCCTTTTGGGTGGTATGAAGAAGTCCAGGATTTCTTTATCCCAATTATCGGTAGTAGTTCTTTGATAAGTCTACTGATCAGAGTGATTCTGGCAGGCTAAAATTCCCATAATATCTTGGGCTACCGTGATAGCCCACTGATCTTTCAGGACAATGCTTGTGCGTATTGAATGAAATGTTATCACGAATATGTTGGTGTTCCTTTTGTTGTCAGGTTCTAAGGACAGAAAGTCAATACACACTCTCTCCATGGGTCTCTTGCTTTGCATGTTAACTAACTGGGCAGATGCTTTGGGTAACATCTTCCAAGTTAAACATCTAGTGTAATTCTTGTAATATTCCTCTTCATCCTTCTCTAATCTGACCCAATAGAACTTCTTGACATCGGAAGTGTCTGATGTAACCCAAAATACCCTCTTCCATCATGCAAGGACTTCAGCAGTAGGTCCCTGAATTCTCCTGGCAACATCAAGTGATGATGAAGTGAGTCCCTAGTGTCTTGACATAATAGGCCTCCTTTCAATGTCAACCTCTATCTCAAAAGCAGTTCAGTATAGAGATGGATATTCTGTGTGGTAGTCAGAGGTATCGCATCTTCTTTAACAGTTGGGATCACTTTCAAACTAGGGATCACTAAACTGGGCAGTGCAAATAACTTGTAGTGCAATCTGGGTAATGAAGTAAGATTAAGATGGTGGCATTTGTGTACACCTCAGGTAGAGCATTAGGAGGAAATCCAAGCATCATGATGACCCTAAATTGATTCACAATGGCAGAAGTGGGCTGGTCTGTCAGCCATCTTGCACAAAGCGCTCACTCCGAGAGTTGGTACATCAATCCATTTTTGATCTGCTGACCTCTCTCTGGTGGCCTTTGGTATTTGGTACAGTGTATTGGAATCCAAGTTCACATGCCCTGACCAGTTCTGTATTTGGAAATAGGTGGCCAATGATACTAACCAACTATGCCTTATGACGTACAAATGGGTTTGATTTCAGGGTGTCAATTAAGGGTTTATTATCACCACAGACTGAATTCTGCTGCATGGAGATAATCATGGAATTTCTCAGTCAGTCTACTTTAATGCTAAAAAACGCTACTTTGTGAACTGGATAGTTCTTTTCCAGTGATGCTAGATTCTTGTTGGCATATCCTCTGGATATTCTTGATAAAGAACTCTTCAAAGTCATTCCATGCCAACATCAATATGTAGTAGACAATTTTTATTATATATAAAAGCTAACACAGAAGGATGCATTAGTGCATCTATTCAGATTGTGAGAATGCTTTTCAGATGTGAAGTCCAAAGTGCTCACTTATTTTGTATTAGTTGGCATCTGGTTGCAGAGCCTGACCTTTTCTAGTGCAGGGAGGGGAGAGAATACTGCTTGGTAATTCATTAAGGGCAGAAAATCCCTCTACAAATCGCCTACAATAATTGCAGGATCCTAAGAAGCTCTACAATTCTTTCAGGGTTTGGAGTCCTGGCCATATTCTCAGGGCTACCAGCTTGTTCAGACCAGCAACATCAAGAGTTGATATGCCCTATATACTTTACGTTTTTCTTGACAAAATTGGGATTTCTCAAAAGATAGTTTCATCCCTTGTTCCTGAAGGCAGTCAAACACTCTCAACAAGCATTCTTCATGCTCTTCCAAAGTGCAGCTAAATACTATCAAATCATCCAGATACACTGAGGGTGTGTCTACACTTGTAAATTAAGTCAACTTAAGCCTGCTTAAGTCGACTTAATTTACTCTGCGTCCATACTGGAGTTTCCTTAAGTCGACTTAAGCTATTGCTTAAGTCGACTTAGAGAAAAGTAAAGTCGACTTTGTAAAACCTAGTTTTAAGTCAACTTTACTTCTTAAGTCGACATCAGCAGTGTGGATGCCCGAAGTCGACTTAGGGCAGGGGAAAAAGGGAGCCCCTACTCCCTTCTCCCCAGGAAGCCACTAGCGGCTTGTCCTGGGGAGAGCCAGTCCCGCGTGGGACTGGCTCGTCCCGGCTCCCTTCTCCCTGGGACTGCTAACATCCCGGGGAGAAGGGACTGTGGGGCTTCCTTCTGGCTGGGATTCGAATGGTCCCGGCCAGAAGGAAGCGGTGGGTCCCTTTTTGCCAGGACCGCAGCGGACCCAGCAAAAAGGGAGTGCAGGGTTCCTTTTTTGTCAGGACCCGAGCAGTCCTGGCCAGAAGGGAGCCCTGTGGCACCCATCTGGCTGGACCTCACTCCAGCTTTTTGGGAGGACTGGGTCTCCCCACAATTGCCAGCACGGCACTCCAGCTGGTGGGGAGACCCGGTCCTCCCAAAAAACTGGAGCAATGTCCAGCCAGATGGGTGCCACAGGGCTCCCTTCTGGCCTGGGACTGCTCAGGTCCCAACAAAAAGGGAGCCGCCGCTTCCTTCTGGCCGGGA
>ML685768.1:2747057-2809505 GCA_007922175.1 Pelusios castaneus
CTGCGCTCCAGCTGCTGAGCAGCTGGCAGCTGGAACACGGGTCTCCCACTCTCCTTCCTGGCTGTGACCGCACAGTCCCAGCTAGGAGGGAGAATGGGGCTCCCTTCTCCCTGGGACCTAAAGTCCCGAGCAGAAGGGAGCCGAATGGTCCGGGACAGAAGGCAGCTCCATGCTCCCTTCTCCCCCAGACCACTCCGGGGCTTGCTGCCTGGTGAGAACCAGCCCTTTGCGGGGCTGGCTCTCCCCAGGACAAGCCCTCCTAGCCTGGGGAGCTGAGGCTCCAAAGGAGCCTCGCCTCCCCCTCGGCCTAACTAGTTGACTTAGAGTCTAGTGTAGACTCTCTAAGTTGAGTTAGTATGGCCCACCTTAAGTCAACTTAGAGAGTCTACACAGGACTCCTAAGTCAAGTTAATAAGGTCGACTTAGTAAAGTCGACCTAAATTCCCCAGTGTAGACATAGCCAGACTTCCAGAAAATTCATGTCACTAATTGGAATGTAGCAATAGCCCCAAGTATTTCCCTAGGGCATTCTCTGAAATCTGGAATCTGAGTGGACAAATGAAGGACATCTTTTCATGTCAGCTCTTCTGATGGGTATTTGATAGTATCCATTTCTAACATCCGAAACAGAAAACCAATAGCTTCTTGTTAGGTAGTCTTAGACATCATCCATTCGTGGGGTGGTATATTAGTCATTATTCAAAGTCTGATAATCATACACATGCGTACATGTCCATTCTTTCTTTTCTGGCCACAACAACTGGGGAGATGGAAAGATTTCTAGAATTTCTGGTTCCTCAACATCGGTTTTAGGATATGTTTCTGAACATGTTCAACATCAGCATGTGCTAGCCTCCTTCGTCTTTCAAGGAAAGGCCTATCATCATTCAACTGAATGTGATGTTCAGTCTCTTGGCACAACCCACTCAAGGTGGAGAACACAGGCTCTTTGAGCTTGTTTTCATGTTAATCTCTTTCTACACCAGATGAATCAGGGAGTTCCCAAACTTCAGCTTCTCTGGATCAAAGGTGGGCATAATGTTCCTGATGGAGACAGTCTGGCTCACTATTGCAGCCAAAACAAACTAGGATCCTGTGGCACTTTAAAGATTATCAAATTTATTTGGGCATAGGCTTTTATGGGCTAGAACCCACTGCATCAGATGCAACTGTTGCCACCTAGTATAGTTGTGCTAACATAGGGTGCATCTACACTTGTAAATTAAATCGATTTAAGCTTGCTTAAGTCGACTTAATTTACTTTGCGTCTACACTACACTTTCCTTAAGTCGACTTAAGCAGCTGCGTAAATCGACTTAAGGAAAATTTAAGTCGACTTTGTAAAACCTCATTTTAAGTTGACTTTCTGCTAAAGTTGACATAAGCCAGTGTAGATGTGGAGTAGCCCTAAGTTGATTCTAAGTTGACTTAGGGGCCTCCAGGGCTTCCCCACTGCCCTCCCTGCCAGGGTGGCTGGCACAGCTACAGCCTGGCATGACCCCCTGCCCACCCTGCCCCATGCCCTGCCAGGGTCCCTGTCCCCCATTGTACCAAGGTACAATGGGGCAAAGGCTGAGCCCCCTGGCACTTGGCAAGGGGTGCCCCCCCACCACCGTGGACCTGTCCCAGGTCCACCTAGCCCCTAGATGTCGACCTAGGCATCCAGTGTGTACGTTCTAGGTCAACTTTGTAGGGTCCCCTCAAAGTCGACTTAAAATGTAAGTGTGGACATGCTAAGTCAACTTAAATTAACAAATGCAGACATAGCCACAGTTCCCAGGGATAGTGTGTGGGTGTTCAGTTTCATTAGCTACTAGTAGCTTTACTGATGCTTTTACGTGAGATGAGGTATTGGCCATACTTTTCACTCTCAGTCCACTCAGCAGTGCGTCTGTATCTAGAGCTTCAGTCAGGATTAACTGATCGGTAGCCTTCTGATCCACTTGAGCAATTTCATCCACTAGATGAGTTTTCCTAGTAGAAATAATAACGGGAGGCCCATATCTTAGTTTGACTGTTCCCACCAGTCCTCCAAATACATGTTGGTCTTTCTGTCCCTATTTAGTTTACTATGCTTCCAAACAGTGCATGGATCTTCAGACTTTATGCATACTTGGTTCCCTCAAATGTTTGCATAACTGAGCCAAGGCTGCAAATATGGCTGCCTTTGTGCCTTCACTACAAAGTACTTGGTTCAGCTATACAGTGCATAGACAGATAAACGCAAAAGTATCTATCTCTTTCTCAAGTCCAGCCATATCCTTTCAGAATTTTGATTTTACTAGCACATATCCCACGTGAGGATACTGATAAGTTATTAACCCCCTTATGCGCAACTCAGTTAGAGGTTATGAGGAAGATGGGTCAGATGTGGCTGGTAAAAGGTTTGAAGATACTGACCGGCGTGCCACTCTCTAGAACAGCTGGATGCTCTATTCCCTCAACAGTTACTCCAGTCTCAGACTTTGGTCCACACAGTCCTATAGGTAAGGCTGGTATAGCTGTAGGCAAAGAAAGCCTTTACATTTTTTGAGCTGGGGTAGCAAAGGTGGTTGGGACTCAGGCTGCTCCCATATTTGGTTCCTCTGAAGTCTCTTCCTGTCTTGCTGATGTAGAGCACTTTAAATTGTTCCTCAACTCTCCAGGGTTTACAGGATTTGGACAGCTTCATAACTAGTGCCCATTCTCTTCACATCAATAATAGAAATGTGTGGGCTCCAAAAGGCAAGGATTCCCATGCGTCCTATCATTTTCTTTCTGGTACAGCTGTCAGTCTTTCATTTGCTGTGGGGGTCCAGATCCCCCTGCTCTCATTTGTTGGGGAAATGTTAAGGAGTGCTGGTTCGCTGTCAGGAAAGCTACTTTCTCTTGCAACTCAGCTATCTGTTTCATCTTAGTCATTTCCAGGAGATACATGCCTTCACTCTAGTCTCTTAGAAAGGGTGATCCTCAGAGTCCTGTGATTACTGTTGTGATTTCTTTAATCAATATAAGGAAAGATGAAGAGGTCCTTATTCTACCTCTAATTGCATCTTGAGCAGCATCAATCCAGCATGTCTACACCCTTTAACACTTGCTCCAGTCTGAAGTGATCCATATCACTTCCGACAACTCGCTCTACAGGACTTACTCCATTCATGCCAGATGCAGAAAGCTGGTCACCATGTTCCTGACAGCTGGTCTGGAATTTTAATACAACATCAACTCCACTTTCAGTGCTTCCAAACATGCTCTCTAAGACTGTGATGTATTCCACTGCAGATGTTTCTGGGTTATTGGCTGTGAGTGACCTGATAGAATCAATAGAAGGCCCTCTCACACTTTCCACAGGTCCTTTTTTTTTTTTTTTTTTTTTCTTCCTGTTTGGCGCATGCTCATTACTATTCTTTCTGAACAGCATGATCCAACCAGTCTTCAAATTCTTTCTCATGAGCATTTTATCCTTGAAAATGTTCTTAGTGTGACAGAGTCAGACCTGAGGGCTGCAGGAGGGTGCTGGAAGGTAGATATATTAGCCCCAGCCTTAGTAAATCCCTGTTGCCAGGGTAGCTAGGGCAGGGCTGCTCTGAGCTAGTTAGAGCACCTGACACCAGTTAAGGCACCTGAGGTCAGTTGGAGCATCTCACACCAATTGGAGCAGCAGATAAAAAGCCTTTGTTGCAGGCAGTTAGTGTTTGGGGCATGGTGGTTGGAGGCAGAGCTAGGAATGGAGTGTAGTTGGTGAGGGAAAGGAGAACAGAACAAAACGAAGTAGAGCTGAGCTGACTGGTAGTTGTTGATGTTGGTACTTAAGAAGTACAGGCAGTCAGGGCAAGCCAACCCAGATGGGCATCTGGGTCCTGGGCCCTGTGGGGTAGAGTCTGACCCCTACGGCCAGATGGGTCAGAGGAACTACCCTGCAGGAAGTCTGGAGGGAGGAGAGCTGTGCTTCAGCTGGCTACCAGACCCTGAAGCACAAGACCCACAGTGCCCTAATGCACCCCATTTGCCACATTAGTTATCAGTATATGTTAACTATCAGTTCCAACTTTCAGGTCTATCACTTGTCCCATGGCCTTAGTAATGGCCTTCAGGAAAGACTCTTCTGTTAGGATGAGAAGATGATGCAGCACTATACAATTCTCTCAATATTCCCCTTTTTTCCATTCTCTGAAGCAAACTGAGTTTCAAAATCAGATGTCTCATCTTGGGGCATGACTAGCATAATGATTATGCCTTGTCGAGTCCACAGCATCCTCTCTTCATCCACAATTATTTCCTGGGTGTAATCTTCTCATCAAACCTCTTCTTAGACCCAGCATATAAAGCACACCATCTCTGTTCTTCCTCCTGAAGGAGACCTCTCCCAAGGTCTTACTGTAGTCACAGCCTATACAGTCTATGCTCTGGAGGTACTTTTGCTGAAACTTGCCACCCTCCATTCCAGATTTTTGTGGGTCTAATTCATTCTCTTTATACCACTTGAAGACATGTCCTCTATCCATGCAAACTAACAGAGGACATAATAAGGAGTGCTCTGTGTTTTTTCTTCACAATCCTAGGCTGCGTCTACACTGGTAAATTAAGTCGACTTAAGCTTGGCTTAAGTCGACTTAATTTGCCCTGCGTCTACACTACACTTTGCCTAAGTCGACTTAAGCAGCTTGGGGGGGGCTTCCTCCATGTTTCTAGGTCCAGTTGCTCTCTTGCACAGTAGTTTGGCAAACCCATTTCAGGGCAAAACAAACAACCCCTGTCAGGCAAGGAGAAACACTCTCTCAGGAAGGGCTGTCCTCCTCTCATTGATTAGCTTGGTTAACCTTCCATCCCGTAGGGTTCACCTAATCACAAGGCTCAATACTCTCCATTTCTTTATTGATGAAGTAAGCACACTTGTCTTCCCAAGCTCCCATTTACTTTTTTTCATCAGACAAGTGTGGCTCCCTTTTTCATCAGACCCATTAACATGGCTTACATATTTAATCCTAGAATGCATTCTGCCATTTCATCTATCATGCTGCTCTTCTAATCTTCAGTGTGTCTGTGCTATACAATATCAGCCTTTTCTAACCTGCATCTTACTTACACATCAAATATAGAGCTGTTTTGTTTCAATATTTTTGTTTCATTGGTAGGTTAGAAGGAACAAACTACTAAAACAGCTTTTTGGGTCAAAACCAAACTTTGCGTGTTCAATGCGATATTGGAACAAGCAACAGTCCTTTTAAAATTGAATAGCCTAATAAAACAAAGCATCAAACCATAAATTGTATAAAAAGTACATGCAGTATTGAGCTACTCTACCAATCCCCGCTTTATAAAACAAAGTCTGTAAGAGACTGATATTTTACTACAGCCTCTGAGAAACTCTTGCTCACAGACTAACATGATGATTATAAACTAAATCTTCGCTTGATTGAATGTAACTTTTAAGATGCCACCTCAGCAAATTATGGTTATAAAAGTCTAAGCTAGAAATGTCATGTATGATAGTTCTATGGTAAGCAGGTAGCACACTTGACTAGAGCTTTTGGTGATTTTAAATTTTGAGTTTAGAACCTAACCCATTTTTCTTCATATGCATTAAAGTCAGCAGACCACTATGAAACAGGTTTAAAAAAAAAAACCCATCAGACTCTTATCTGTGGTTCTAAGGTGTAAAAATAACCAGATAAAGCACTCTAGAAAGAATAGCTGACCTATTTATTCAATGATTATTGTAGTACTTATAGAAATAAATTACAGTAATTAATAGGAAAGAGGGGACTTCCAGCTATAGAAAACCGGTTTTAAGTGTGTGGGGGTGAGGGGCAGAAACATAAATCAGGCTTTAAAAATTATTTTCTAACAACCTTGCCCAATGTCTTCTGAAAACCTACCCCCATTTTATACTATTGAGTCTTTACATTTAAAAAAAACAAAAACAAAAAACCAAGCATTGCAACACTTATCCTTCTAATGTGCGTCAATGTACAGTTACTTTAAGTCCAAGGAAGTTAGAACAAGGTTAGAGTGTAGAGAACATGTTTATTTCACTCTCTAAATCTACGCTGGCAGTTCAATCTTTTAAATGAATTAAGAAAGTGTGACCTTCCTTGGATATATATTTAATCTCTTAAAATAGTCCCTTGACTTTGCCCATTACTGAAATATAAAAAAAAGATCATTTTATTTTTAGATCCATCTACAATAATATGTTGGCTGCATTCCATTCTTCATGGTTCTCCTCTGAACGGAGCATGCTTCTTCAAATTAATAGTGAAACTACTCCTGCATCTAAGACTTTAGACCAAAGTTTCAGAAAGTATCTCGTGATTTATGGGTGGCTCAATATTTTGGCATCTAATTTGTGGCACAGTAAAGGGCTCTGATTTTCAGAGAGTGGATGCTCTGCACTTTCTGAAAATCAAGTTCCTAATGGTATATCACTACAAAAAGATTACACCTAGCATGAAGTAACTCTATTTTGAACCTCATTATGACAGATGAAGGTAGATTAAGCACTGGGACTGGAAACTGGTGTTTGCCTAGATACCAGTGATAGTGACCTGATTACATTAATATGGGTAAACAAAAGACTGTGTGTGTGTGTGTGTGTGTGTGTGTGTGTGTGTGTGTGTGTGTGTACATGGTGCTTTAAAGGGATGATTTCCCTAAACTGATAAAGAATTCCCAATTTCATTTATAGTCTTCAAGGAAAGTTGATTAAAGTGCTAAAAAGTCACAATGCCACAATCAAGAAAGAGAGTAACTTTGGGTAAAAGCCAATCCCAGTTCAATAGGAAAGTGAATATAGCAATTAGAAATGTGTAGACACACAAATGGAAAAAGGGGGAATTAGATGACAATCAATATAAACAAGTTATGAAGTGTAGAAAGCTAGTAAGTAGATCCCTGCAAATCCACTGATATTCACTTTATACCCATGGACCATTTTTTACAGATCACAGATCCTATGCAGATGGTCACAAATTCTGTGACTTCCCAGGACCACAGTGACTTCTGAGACTGAGCTGGAGCAGCTGTCAGTCTTGGGGCCTCTACTGAAAAACTGACCAGGGGGCCAGCCCTGGGATAGCTACTGAAGATGTGTATATGGATAGAGATAAAATATGGAGTGCAGATTGTGAGTTGGATACAAGTTTATTCTGGTGGATGCAGATCCACAGTTTTGTACCTGCACAGGACTCTACTAATAAGAAATTAAAGTCATTAAGGACTGGCTGGCAGGACTAAAGGACAATAAAAAGGAGTTTAAATCTTTAAAGATAAAAAAATCCTGCCATGTTATAGATCCATTCTGAGCTGGACATAGTAAAATTAATTGTGATGCAGGGAAGGCAGAAATATTCAATAAATTTTGTTCTGCATTTGGAAAAAAGCAGTCTGATGCACTCGTAGCACATGCAGATGATGAAATATTTTCCAGTTCATTATAACTAAGGTGGATGCTGTACGATATCTATATGAGACAGACACTTTAAGAGAGCAAGCTCAAGTAACTTGCATCAAGAGTCCAAAAAGAGTTGAATGAGATCTCTAGCCTGCTGACATTAATTTTTAGTACACTTGAAACATTACTGACATTCCAAAAGACTAGAAAAGTGCCAATATTGTGACCCGAGTAACTGTAGGCTAGCGACTCTAATGTTGCCATGGGGGAAAGATGATACAGGATTCAATGAATAAAGAATTTAAGATCGAGAATGTAATTAAGGCCCGTCAGGCACAGTTTTATGAAGAATGGGTCTTGTTCAACCAACTTGATTTTTTTTTTTCTTTGAAGTGTTCACAAGATTGCTTGATAAAAGTGAGTGGACATAGTATACTTAGCCTTTCGTAAAGACTTGGTACTGCAACACACCCTAATTTAAAAATTAGCACTGTACAATATTACTAAAGCACACATTAAATGGATTGAGCTGGTTTAACTGGAAGATCTCAGAAAGCAGTCATTGCTGGGAATCAGCGAAGGAGAAGCATCATGGGGTATGTGTATCCGTCACCAGCCCAGTAACTAAAGGGTTAACACAAGCGCTGCTGGCCCATTGCTGATTGGCAGCTTCACTGCAGCTGAGGATAAAAGGACCAAGAAGCAGAAGCGGGGGGCAGCTGCTGGAGAAGAACTCTTGCCAGCAAACTGCTCAGGGACTACACCCTAAAAGGAGACAGTCAAACCAGCAACCTGAGAAGAAACCCAGCGGGAGTACAAAGGAGCTCACAGCACAGCCAGGGACAACAAACCCTGATCTAGCTTCAAGGTCCCAAGCTGGAACCCAGTGGAGTGGGTGGGTCTGGGTTCACCTACCAACACCCTGGCAGCCTCAAGAGCAAAAAGGGCTTTCACACCCCTAGGCTATGTCTACACTACAAAAAGTTAGGTCGACTTTGTTAAGCCAACTTAATAAGGTCAACTTTAAATCCACTGAAAATTGACCTTAAGTCAACTTAACAAAGTGGTGTCCATGGAGGTGGACTAAGTCCACTTTAAGTTGACCTAATTGCCTTTTGGTCAACTTAACAAAGTGGACTTAAACATCCACAGGGGGCTTAGGTTGACCTAAGCAGGCTTAAGTCAACCTACCCCATGGTTCTTAAGTCGACTTAAACTGCCAGTGTAGATATAGCCCTAGACACCAGGAAGAGACTTGCAACCTGCCAGGCTGTGAGCTCAGGTGCCATGCAATGTTCCCTCTAAGGTTTGGCGGCTTGTGTGCAAAATTTTCAAGCCGTGTGCAAAACTTTTTCTGAATAAATTTTTTGTGTAAATTCACATGACAGAAATTATAGGCATTAATTGAAGTTAAAGAAATTGTAAATAGAATTAATTGTGTTTAATTGAATTTGAATGAATTTTGAATTGAAATTTAATTTTTAGAAAGGTTTTTATTTAAAATTACGTTTTTTTTAAAAAAGGAAGGAAAAAAGGAAGGAAGAGAAAAAGAGAAGGAAAAGAGAAAGAAGAAAGAGGAAGGAAAGAAGAGAGAAAGAAAAAAGAAGGAAAGAAAAAGGAAGACGAAGGAAAAAAGAGAGGAAGAAAAAAGAAGGAAGGCAAAGAAGAGAGAAGGAAAGAAAGAAAGAAAAGGGGAGAAGGAAGGAAGAGAAAGGGAGAGAAAAAAGAAGGAAGAGAAGAAAAGAGAGAGAGAAAGAAGAAAGGGGAAGGAAAGAAGAGAAGGAAGAGGAAGGAAGCAGAGAAAGAGAAAGAGAAAGAAGGAAGAGAAAGGAAGGAAGCAAAGAAAGAGAGAAAGAAGAGGTAACAGGAAGAGAAACAAAGAAAGAAAGAAGCCAAGGCCGCTGGCGGGGGAGGACCCTACTGCGGCCCTGGGACCAGCCCCCAGCCCCGGAGGCTGATCCCGGCCCCGTGCTGGGAGGCCGAGGCCGTGGATTAGCTCAGGATTAGCCCGGGAGCCCGCCGCGGCTGCAGCCACCCCGCTGCCCCGGCCGCGTGGGGCAGGCAGGCCCGTGCTCCTGAGCCTGCCTGTCCCACCCTGGGGGTGGGGTGGGCCAGCCCAGAGGCCGGGCACAGGCCGGGTCTGCCACGGCAAAGCCGCGGCCCCGGGGGTTGGAGGGAGCAGCGGGGGCTGCCGGGCTGCACGGGGGTCCCTCACTGCTGCGCGGGGGGTGCGACGGCCACTGCGCAGCCGCGCACCCGTGCAGCTTAGAGGGAACACTGGTGCCATGACCCATCTGGCCAGAGAGGGTATTATTGCACCAACATACAAGGAGGTTTCTAATGAGGGTGAGTGGTAGGACCAATGCTATTCAACATTTTCATCAGTGAGAGGATAGTTAACATAAAATTGAGGCAGATGACCCAAATATTGGCAGATTAGTAAATAATGATGAGGACATGGCAGTCACACAGTGATCTGAATCGCTTTGTAATCTGGGCCAATTCAAACAAGATGTTTTTGTTTTGGTTTGGTTTTAAAATAGCAAAATATAAGTGCAAAAACATCTCAGAACCAACAATGCAGACTCTATAGATCTAGACCATATAGAACCAAGAATTCCCACCAGACCTTTAGAATGGAGGTGGTATATCCTTGAAAACATCTTGTCTCTTTATTAGCCCCTTTTTCCAGACCCGCAGAGAGTCCTTGGATGTATAAACAGAGTAGTGGGGAAGGTAGTGAAGTCATGTCGAGATCACATGGCTTCCTTTCTGGCAGACATGCTTTAGCAGCCAAACATAAGTTAATAGGCTCAGTACGTCCAGGCCACATATGACAATCTATCTCTAGTTGTTTCTGTTTTATTAAGGTGTAGCTCGCTCACTCCTAGATCGCTTTACTCTATAAGCTGTCTGATATACCTGCAAACCTACAGCTTTTGTCATGCTACTCAGAATTCACAGTATTCACCCTGTCTCACTTACAACAATGTATGTTGTGTTTTTGGCCAGGGGTGATATGACTATCTTTTTGGAATTATTAAAATACTGTCTTACTATCCATACCAGCACAGATGTAAATGAGGAACTGGGTTCATTATTGTACTGTGAACTCAGCACAATCTGATTTTTTTTAAAAGAAAGATTTAAAAGGGCGTTGTCCATAGATTTAATTTTTTTAAAGCTTTTAATGATAAATTACAGTTGATGGTGATTAGGGAAAATGTAATTAAGGTAAAGATACTTGTAAATAGGTCAGCATTCCGAATTATGTTCTTACCCAGGAATAGCAAAACTTTCAATATTGGCAGTAAAGATTTTCATTGTGCATTTATTTTTGTGGCATTATATTGTGATGTTTGTAAGCTCTTTGGGATAGGGATAGTGCCTTTCCCTATGCATTTTGTAAAATGCTGTACAGATTTATAGTGCTCTATAAACTATCAGTAATCTGTAAGAAAGCTGTGTAGTAATTTTTATAAAACCTATCATCTGTCAAAGTGAACAAAACAACAGTAGACAGGGATATGATTCCCCCCCCCCCCCAAATCTACCTTGCATTATTTGCATGGCTCCCCATCATTAGAGTATCTGAGCACCTTACAGTCTTTAATATATTTATCCTCACAACAGCCTTGAGATAGGGAGGTGCCATCTCTCCATTTTATAGATGGGGGGGGGGGGGGGAGACTGAAGCACTGAGAGGTTAAGAGCTTGTCTACACTCAATGCAATAATGGCACAGCTGCACCACTGCAGTTTCATGGCTGTAGCATTGCAGGAATTCTCCCATCAGCATAAATAATCCACTTCTTTGAGAGGCAGATTGACCTCATGCTGTCTACACAGCACTTAAGTCATCTTAGCTACGCTACTCAGGGGATGTGACTTTTTTCATACCCCTGCACCATGTAGTTGTGCCATCCTAATTTTCTAGTGTAAGCCAGGCCTAATGGTGAGATCCATGAAGAGACTTAGGCACTGCAATTCTGAAGGTTCCAATGCCTAACTTAGGGGGCTAGAAAAACACTGAGCCACAAAACTGAGTTAGGCACCTTTGCTACCCATACAATAGATGGCAAGAGAGAAGCTGCTAAGAATGCAGTACACAAAAACTAGCACACGCGGTGGGGAGCCACCTCAACCAGCCAATGGAGAGATGCCAACCTGAGGGATGTGTGCTAAGCCTTACCCCACTCTTGGAGTTAAGTACCTAAATCCAGATGGCAAGAGGCACCTAGCTCTTCTTAGCAATCCGTAGTGGGAATTAGCTTCTTGGAGTCAGGCTGCTTAGGTATCTAAGTTGCTTCTTGAGGGAATGAGGTGCCAGCTTCATATACAAAAATGGGTGGAAGGTGCTTAAACAGTCATTCAACAGGCCACTGAGCAGGGGGGAGAGGATGAGACTGACTCCATAGTCCAATGGTAAGGGCACCCACTTAGAAGGCAGGAGTCCACAATCCAGTACTGTTGCTCTAATCACTCTATTTATCCGCAGTGGAGCAGCTTCAATGGGAGAGACTGGTGGCCCTCAGCAGCAGAACATCCCATAGCTCTGTGGTTAGTGTGCTCTTCTGAGAAGTGGGAGAGGCCTGTTTAAATCCTTTCTCTGCTTCTGGCAGAATCTTGGTCTCCTTCATCTCAGGAGCTGGGGGTTGCACCACTATCGTCTTCTCCAGCTACATTTTGAGCGGGACCTGATCTAGTAGACAGCCAGTGAGCATGACTACCCAAGCCGGCCCTGCATGCAAGCTAAGCAGCTGAATGCCTCTTTTCCCCCAGCTCGTGAATTATTCTGGTGTTTAGTTCCAAAGGGGCAGCCATGTTGGTCTAGTTCAGCATAACAAACAAGGAGTCCTGTGGCACTTTTAAAGACTAACAAATTTATTTATCGCATGAACTTTCATGGGAGAAGATCCCACTTCTGGTGCTTAGGTGGAGATAAATATCCAGGTGCCTAGAGAGAGGCAGCAGTGCACATGCTCAGAGGCAGATATAAGGCATGCAGGGAAGCTTTTCCTTGAAACCCCAAGTGCTAAGTGAGTTTAAGCACCAAACAGGCTCAGTTTCAGTTTTGTGGATTGCAGAAGAACCAGAACCAGGAGTTTGGTGCCTAAGTATTTTTGTGGATCCTAACTTAAGTGACTTGCCAAAGATCACAGAGGAAGCATGGGATGAAGCAGGCCGGGAACCGAAATGTCTCAAACCCTAGTCTAGTGCTCTAACTACACAACTGTTTTCACTCATTCTTGGTATTGAATGACCAGTGGACTCCTGTCCCAAGACTAAATGGACTTCTGGCTTATTTGTAGTCTTTCAAGCACTTGAGTCTTGTCCACATGCTCAGGGTTTAACTGATCGCCATATTGGGATCAGGAAGGACTTTTCCCCCCAGGGCAGACTGGCAAAAGCTCTGGGGGTCTTTGACCTTCCTCTATATCATGGGGCACAATTGCTGGTAGATTCTCCATACATTAAAGTCTTTAAATCATGATTTGTAAGTAAATAATGATCTGTAAGTTCACCATCTTCAAAGCATCTGATGAAGTGAGATTTTCTCCCATGAAAGCTCATGCTTTAAATAAATTTGTTAGTCTCTAATAATGCCACAGGACTCCTTTTTTGTATTACTTGTGTGAGACATTCCAATGATCAGTTTTACTTATGTCACTAGGGTCCTGTAATTATACTTTTCACCTTTCATAATCTTGCAAGCATATGCTTAATGTCAGGAGTGGGAATAGTCCCACACAGGTCAATGGGATCACGTGTGCATAAAGCTAAGCATTATGTAAATGTTTGTAGGATGGAGGGATGATTGGTACAAGCCCCACACTGGACTGGCAGGGGTTAACCCCACTGTGGACTGAAGGGAGCATGCCCTTTCAGCTCTACTGGGTGGGCTCCATCTGCAGTCTCTGTACAAAAGAGAGCAGCCCGCTCAGCTGGGCTGGACCACTGAGGAGAGAGGATGCACCTGGCAGGCTCCTGCCCAGGAGCTGTCAGAACTCCAGACTACAGAAGCCAAGGATGCCACAATCCAAGTGGGCACCCTTCTGTCTGAAGGAGCCATAGAGGAATGCTGCCGCCAAGATCTGCACAAGCCAATGACCCCAGAGATCCAGGAGAGCTATGGACCTCACTGCTGGAGAATGGGGTTGGAAGGAGCCCAGAGTACTACAGTGGAAGAATCAAGGAACTGGTCAATGTGTAGGTGGATCCCTGTTGACTTGGTGGCGAGTGCCACTGTCAGGGCCCTTGGCTGGCCTAAGCCCCCTACCCTGGACATGACACACGCTAGGTCAGTGGTTCCCAACCTTTTTGGCTCAAGGGCCATGGATATAATTTTTAGAACCCTGAAGGGCCACCAGTCTCCACCAGCAGTCCCCCCTCCACTCACTGCACCCGCAGAGAAGGAGTTCAGTGAGGAGGGTCTCCTGTTGCCCTAGCTGTGATAGGGAAACCATGTGCTCCACCAGGGTCCTTAGGCAGCGGCTCCCTTCTGCAACCAAGGAGATAGGAAATGAGTGCACCCCTCCCTCTGGCTCCAGAAGGGACACAGCATCTGGGGACCTGGGTGGAGCACTCTGCAGTGCTCCCTGCTGCAGTCAAGGAAAGGGAAGTGCAGCAAGTAGTCTGCACCAGCAATGCGCTCTGCCTAGGTACTTCAGCGGTGGCCCCCTTCTGCAACCAGAGGGAGAGGAGCCATAGAACATTGGTGGGGGACCACTGCCCTAGGTGCTGCCCACTTTCCCAGTGTGCCAATAGGGCCACATTCACCCAAAGCGGTGGGTGACTTTCTTGACTCTGACTACTAGGCCATGCAGCCCTGAAGTGCAAGGTGGACAGTTTGGACCCAACCACGAAGCCACAAAGCCCCTTCTCTTACCCCAAAAGGGGAATGGGGTATACAACCCCTGCAACAGGGCCTAAATGAGGAACTAAGGATAATTAAAAGAAACCTAGGAAGATCGGAGGTGCTTTTTGTTTTCACACATGATACCATAGTAATTCTGTACAGGAATAAGTATCCTCTTAGAATCCCAGCTGGTGGTGGATTTTTCTTAATTCTGTACTAGACATTTTTTATTTGTTAGTCAGCTGGTTTTATCTCTCCTAGTTTTTTTGTTTTTTCTGTCTCTTCCCTCACTCCTCCCCACGCTCTGAGTTCAAGCTTACTTTGCAAGTCTTAGAAAACATGTCACCAAAAGTAGAAGAGTGCAGAAGATTTATTGTTTAATGAGAGAGATACTTTAAACATGCTTAATCATTTTAATTGTATGTATTTTTGTGTGTTGAGGTTTGGAATTTTAGAGTATTTCGAAAGCCATTAATGAGGCTTTTTGTGGTTTTTATTTTTGTTGCCTTTTCTTTAATTTATCAAGAGTGTTTTATAAAAAGAGAGAGAATCACATACACAGAGCAAACAGTTGGGTTATTTCCCTCATTACTGAGCTAATGTTGCTCTTACAATGATATAATTCCCATTCTTTCACAATGCCTTGCTAATTAGGCTTAAAGGGTAGTTTTTTCCTATTGTGCTGGTATATTGTTTCTTCAATGCTCTGTGCTCTTCTGCAAGTACTGCCAGCTGCTCCTCCATGCTTTACAACATGAAGAACTGAGATTTTCTCCAAAATATCAAGAAATGCAATTAACCTTGGTTTGACCTTTTTTCCCCTTTAAGTGTACTCATTTGAGTTGCTGGGTACAACAACGGCACATCTTTCATACTCAGCATATGCGCAGTGTGCCTAGCCATCAGACAGGAATATCAGCAGCCAGGTGAAGAGCTGGTAAATTAAATGCTGTAGAAGTATTAATAACATGAAATGCTACACCAGTCTCCCTAAATCCTAGTAGCATTTCTTTCTCACATTGCTTGTGTGTGTATGTAAATAATGAATACTGACAGCATATTCATATCTGTGTACAGCTCTCAGCAACTACAAATGCTTTTGAAAATTTTCCATGTGTGTGGGTATTTATCCATGATGATTAAACTACACACACTTCCACCAATCAGATAGGTATATCTTACTATATTTACAGATGGGTAAAATGTGTCATGTATATAAATGCCAAGACATGCATAGCTGCCTTTATATATGCACATACCACATGTGTGGTGGTAATAATATGCTCATGGGGGGCGGGGGAGGGAGTGATAACTAGCAGTCATTTTATGCTTTAGATTGCATTTCCTACAGTGACTCTTCTGACATCTGGTCGATGTGTCTCTTCAAGTGAACCATCTTTCTCACACACCTCCTTAAGTTAACAAATGAGGGGTTTTTGCATTAAGAAAGAGAGCCATGACTAGGTTGTTTGTTAGTTGCGTATTAATTCTGTTTTACCGATAAGACGTACAAAGAAACTGAAAGACACATACATAAAGTGATTTGCCTAGGAGGCATTGGGGTCCAGCGGATTAAGCCTGTGTCAGGCAAATGCAGATTCTGATACTGACTTGCCGTGTGGCCAGGGTCAAGTGAGTTACAGGCAATTTTTCAAAGAGGGCCAATGTACTGTGTGGCTCAATTTTGAGTGCCTAACATGAGCCTGTACTAACCATCACCACTCCAGCTGACTTCACCTAAATTTGCAGATGCTCAGCCTCTATGAAAATCAGCCCCACAGACATTTTAAGTCAGATATCCAAATATGGAGCACTGAATATTAAATTGTCCAACTGAAAAATGTGGGTAATTACTACATCATAGAATGTTGTGAGAAGTAACTAAAAATATTAAGTAGGCACAAATCAGGTAGCTAGAGGTACATTCAGAGGCATGCACAAGTTTTGTGGGTGTACAGTGCAGGAACAGAAAGAGAGGTTGGTCTTAGCCCAAACTTACCCCCAAAAGCTTATACCACCTCTGCTGTCAGATAGTGAGTCTGCCACTACACTATCATTTACAAAATTATAACTTGCCTTCTTTTAAAGACTGTAATAAAATTACAGTAGTTAATACATGAGACAGCTACTTCTGTCAAGGGTCACATTAATTTTTTTGTAACATGTTTTGGTAAAGGACAGTTTCTTTTTAATATATGACCAGCAAACTGCTCTTGATTGGGCACTGGTGGTTTTTCATCTATGCTGGGAAACATCATTAAGTTAAACTCATTAGTCCAAAAAGGAAATGAGAAAACCCAGGGGGATATTGAGATAGCACTGATTTTTTTTTCTTTTTTCCATTTATATTGCTGCTTGTAACTCTGCAGAATAACCTGTTAATTACGTTTTGCCATACTCAAGCAAAACTGCCCTTGAACTTATAGATTTACCCCAGAGTTGAATGGAAAAATTTACCGCTTTTCATCTTTTGGGGTTTTTTTTCATCCATCAAAATAAAATCCATGCTCCTACTTGAACTATATTTAAAATCTGTTAAAGTTGGATCTTTCTTACATATTGTAAAGCCTTTTTTGTACCACTAATATGTTGACTTATGTTCAGGTAACAACCCCAGTGGATCCCCTGGATAGGTCACATTAGGCTCAGTTGTCAAACCAGTTGCTTAGTTTGTACGAACTAATTTTAAGCTTACATCCCCTTTCAAAATCTACATTTACTTATGTGAAAGTGCAGGTTGGTGCAAAAACTAATTACAAGTCAATCGTGGTTGCTATTAAAATGTAGATAACGGTCCTGAGGAGTAGTAGCCTTCCTGAACCTGAGTAAGGGAGAAGTGTGCAAGGCGGGATTAATGCAGGGGCTGAAGCCTTAGGCCCCAAACTAACGGGGGACCCAGGCCCCTGAAACTCCTACCTGATTCCCCACCCTGCCCTGCTCAGCACCATGGGGTTTGGGGGAGCACTGAGAGAACTCCTGCCCTGCCAGTGCTGGGGGGTTCCTGCCTCACCCCTGGGCTGGCTGGTCTGCCCCTGGGAGTGGTGCAGGGTGGGACAGCGCCTGTTCCCTTCACCCTCGGGGGCTGCACCAGGGGCCGCACCACACACCAGCCAGCCCCGCCCCTGGGGGCAGACTGGTTGGAGCGGGCCTGAGATGGGAGCATCCTCTGGCTCCAGGGCCGGACCACCCCCTCCGCCCTGCATGAGATGGCCTGCCCACGGACTGCCATGCTGAGGGGCAGGGGCCCTCGGTGCGGCCCCAGACCGGGGGGGGGGTCCTGCAGTGGGAGGGTCACCCAGGGCCCCCAGACTGTTTTAATCCAGCCTTGGATGTGTGACAGCCCCTGGGTCTACTGAGCTGATTTGAGACACAAGACCTAGACAACTGCAGAAGAGAAGACTGAGGGAGGATTTGATAGCAACCTTCAACTACTTGAAGGGGTGCTCCAAAGAGGAGGGAGCTAGGCTGTTCTCAGTAGTAACAGAGGACAGAACAAGGAACAATGGTTTCAAGTTACAGCTGCAGAGGTCAAGGTTGAATATTAGGAAAAACTTTCTCACTAGGAGGGTGGTGAGGCATTGGAATGGGAGGTGTTGGAATCTCTGTCTTTGGAGATATTTAAGGAATCACCTAGGGAGGTGTTGGAATCTCTGTCTTTGGAGATATTTAAGGTCTGGTTAGACAATACCCTGGCTGGGATGATTTAGTGGGAATGGTCCTACTTTTAGCAAGGGGTTGGACTAGCTGACCTCATGAGGCCCCTTCCAACTCTATGGCTATGTCCACACTGGCAAATTAGTTCGAATTAAGGAGGCTTAATTCGAACTAACTAAAGCCATGGCTACACTAGGTTTTAGTTAGTTCGAATTAAGGGCTTCCTTAATTCGAACTAATAAGTTCGAATAGGGTATTCGAACTAAGGGGTTAATTCGAACTAACTAGTTTGAATTAACCAATGTGGCCATGTTAGTTCGAACTAATTTCTTAGTTCAAATTAACCGGCTATTGAAATAAATGGGGATCGCTAATTCGAACTAAGCAAGTGCTTGCTTAGTTCGAACTAACATTCCAGTGTGGCCATGCTAGTTCAAATTAAGCTAATTCGAACTAACTAAAATTAGTTTGAATTAGTTAGTTTGAACTAACTAATTTGAACTAATTTTAGCAAGTGTAAACATAGCCTATGATTCTACAACTATAGAGCAGCAGATGCAAGCTTGCAAAGAGGTGGCTGCTGGCTAAGCCTAGGTAGGCTGAAGGTTTGGTTTGGTTATATTTCTTTTGGACTTTGCTAAAGGAATCTGTGGGCCCAGAAGATCAGGACTATAAGGTGATCTGGCTGGAGGGCTGAGGACACTGCTGTAGCCAGAATAGGCCAAAATAAGGTGGGGAAAACTGAGGCACAAAATGCTAAAGAACTACATCCTGCCAGAGGAGGGCATGCTGGGATGGCATCTTTGCCCCTAGTATGCTGAGGGAAAGAATTTTGTGATCTGCAAGATTCAATACAGGAATATTGGACAAAATATTTGTTTTTTCCTGACATTTCACTCAACATAAAACCAGAGGCACAGTGTGTATTGTGGAGATTCAAATTCTGGAAGTTTAACACTGGGGTTGAAGCTATCTAGTTAGTCAATCTGAAGGGTCAGCTATCAATGAATTAACCTTTTGTTCCAAGAGTACAATATGGCTCAGAAGTTTCTGGATGACAGACGTGACTTAGTGTTACAGATATGATTCATGACTGCTTAGCCAAGATTTTAGGGCTTTTACCTTCCTTCCGTTTCTAAATGTCTTCCAACTTGGGAAGTTAAAGAAAAATTTGCCCTAATGTTGTGAACTTTACCACCAAATTTGAGTACTTATTGGTGCCTGTTTACAATAAGCTGAAAAGATTTTTTTTTTTAATGGCATTTTAAATCAACACATTTCCTTATCTGGTTAAAAAATAACATCTTGTTTTATTAAGCTGAAAGTTTTAAACTCCAGGATACTTTTTGGTCTTTATGCTGGTTTTACATCTTGGATTTTATGTCCATGTTGATTTCTCTTTCAGGCCTTAGTGTTGCAATGTTTTGGCTGCAGACAAAACAGATGTTTTTGACACCTGGTTTTTGGTTGCAATTTTAAAAAGAAATATGAAAACATTTCTATTACTCTTAGGCTTTCTAAACAAAAATCTGAACTTTGGTTCACATTTGAGCTGACAGTTTCTATCAAATCTTTGCTGGGACAGATCCTGGCAATTTTTTGAGAAGGGTCCATCTTCTCTTCTAGGCTATACTGGAGCTGCTCTATATTGCAGCTGCTTTTAGGCTTGGTCCAATGTCCACTGAAGTCCTTGAGTCTTTTTGTTGACTTTGGTGGGTGTTGGATTAGCGCTCTGTCTCTCTCTCTCTCTTTCTCTTTCCCATGTGTAAAATGAGAAGAATAATTTCCCATTTCACATGGATGATGTGAGGCTAGAGTCATCAGTGTAGGAAGGTACTTGAATTACAGTGATGAGCACTTTAGAAAAGTTAGTAAATAAGGTTTCTGTCTAGCAAAGCACTTAAGCGTGTGCTGAGGTACTGTGCTAAAACAGGGACTAGATAAATAAAATAGTGATAGAGAAATAATGTCTGTTTCACATAGAACTGAAAACAATCTTGTTAGAATGAGGTGATATCTTTCTTGCTGTGTAAGAAAGACAGTATGAACAAATCTTAGTTAAGCAACTGGTTAACAGAACTGATTACCCATATCACCTTTCTTAGGATTTTTTGAGTACTTAAAGAAAAAGACTTGATAAATTCAGATTACTTTTATTTAGTTTGTTATATATCCTTAATAGTAGTGTAGTGGGGTAGTTGCCCCATTCTGGTGTTGAAGGAGTTAAAAGCCCTGCAGAAGAGAGCGGCCAAGGGGAGCTGGCGGCTGCTTGACCAATCAGGACCAAGGAGCCTGGATATGAGCAGGCTGCAGCCCCCAGCTTTAGAGCAGTCTTCCTCTGGCTAGCCTAGAGAAAACAGGTTGCCGGCTAGATGGCCAGGGACTGCTGGGGCTTGGATAGCCTAGACCCTGATATAAGGTGGAAAGGTACTTGGGGAGGTGTGGATGTGGCCAGGGGACCTGACAGACTGTTGATGGACTGAGCTGGAGGTTGAGGCATAGTCCAGTTGGGGCACATAGGATCCCTGGACCAGGGCCCAGAGAACTGGGCAGTCCTGGGGCCCTCTTGCCTCCCCCAGGCTGCCAGTGGGCATTGTAAAGACTGGTGCCAACCACTGCCTCAAAGGGGGCTAGCCTGAGCTGGACTTTACCCCAGAAGGGGGGAACTAAGAGGACTCACCAAGAGGGCTGAGATCTTGCAAGGGCTAGAGACCATGCAAGAGGCAGAGCACTGACCACCAGATAGGGTACCCACTTGAACTAATTCCCCAATACCATTGCCAGGAGGGACTGGAGTAGTGGGTTACATACTGGGAAATGTCTACAAGTAGCAAGTAATAGAATAGGATAATAAGACAGTAAGGATGATATTGGACTGTGATTTGGCTATGTAAAATAGAAAAATGGTACATATAATGATTTGCCTTTTCTTAGAATCAAATTACACCACCAGAACAGAAAATAAAACTTAAACTCGATTACTATCTTGAGAAGATGACTTTGTTCAGAGTTTTGACTGAGTCCTTCAGAATAGGGGCTGGCGTGTGCCAATTGCTTATCCACTGTGGTATTGGCTAACACAGAGGAAATGCAATCAAAACTAGATCCAAAACAATTTGGTTAATTACTTGCATTCCAATTAACCAAAGTCTCATTCCTAATATATCTATATTAGTGAACCCTTTTAACCTAATTCCTAAGGAATATTAGTCCCAGGATCTGAGTAATAAATCTAGCTACCTAAAATAAACTTCTACATTTATGACAAACTGAGGGCAGTTCAAAAAACTTGCACACTTGGTCTTATGTACCTAGAACTTGACAGGCTACATGAAACCATTAACTAGGGTAGACATGTACAGTGTTCCATAATCCTCGTTAACAATAGTAACTTGTTCTTTTCAAAAGCTACTTTACAGCAATCTTGACTGGAAAATTGGAGTTATAAAAATGGGATGAAATTTAATAGCGTGAAGTACAGGGTCATGCACTTAAGAAATAAGAATTTTTGCTATAAGCTAGTGATGTATCATTTGGAAGCAACAGAGAATGAGAAAGCCCTAGGTGTATTGGCTGATCCTAGGATGACTGAGCCACCAATGTGATGTGTTTGAAGAAGGCTAATGCAATCCTAAAATACATCAGGTGAGATGCTTTCAGTAAATCACCATATTTGGGGTCAAGAAGGAATTTTTTCCCTAGAGCAAATTGATAGCGACACTGGAAAGTTTTCGGCTTCCTCTACAGCACAGGCCCAACTCACTTACAGGTTTAATATAGGGTAAATGGTTGATTCTGTGTAACTTGGGTCTTTAAATCATGACTTGAGGCTTTCAGTAACTCAGCCAGGGGTTGTAGGTCTATTACAGGAGTGAGTGGGTGGGTGAGATTCTATGGCCTACAATGTGCAGGAGGTCAGACTAGATTATCACAATGGTTCCATCTAGCCTTAAAGTCTGAGTCTAAATGTAGCTGAAATTGGGTTTCTAGTCTTAGCCCTCTGTTCTATCTTTACTAAAAGGCCTTGATACCTGTGCAGTTCTTCAATAGTAATTACTCATAATTTTGGGACTTCAGTTATAACTGAGTTTCTGGGTATCCAGCAGTAGTAATTCCCAACCAGCATTAACTCAGAGGACAGATAGAACTGAATCTCTGACTGAATTTGGGTATCTCCAAGCTTATAGTATATATGCTATGTGGCAAACTGTCCATTCCACTTAATGGGTCCCACACTTCTGTCTCTCATGGTGGATCAGGGTCCCAACCATTACCCATCTCCCCAACAATGGGAGGCTCCTCAAGCAGAGTCCAGTGGATAGAGACCCAGGCCTGCCCACTTCTCCAGGTCCCAGCCCAGGGGCCTTATAAACAGCAGCTATTTGCTGCAGGTGCTATATCTACAGCTGTGCTAGTTCCCCCTGTCTTTCTTTTCAGTTTCTGGTATCCCAGCTCTCCAGATCCTGGGAAGTAACTCAGTCCAGTTTCACAACTCTCCCCTTCCAGAGAACTAGTATCTTTGTCAGAGCTCCGCTCTGCTTCTCTCTCAAAACCACATTTCTCTTGCTACTCTCTCAAAACTGCATGACCCTCCTCAGCATGATACAACACTCCTTTTACTCCAGCTTGTGCCCCCTCTGTTCAGAGCAGGGAGGCTTTTATCAGGCACCTGGCTAGGTCTTGATTGATCTCAGGTTCCTCTAATTGCCCTGCAGTAACACTAATTAATCAACAGGGAACAGAGCTCTGTGTTCTGGGGCTTATATATCTCCCTTCTCTCAGTCTCAGGCTGTCCACTGGCCTTGATATCTCACAGCTATGATAAAGATATGGTACTTGCTTATGTATTTATTTTCTCTACGCACTTTATATATAAAGATGGGACAGTGAAATAGACTCTACAGTTTTCTTAGTATTCCAAAATACATTTTAAATATATATTCTTCCAACAGATGTCAACTTAGATATTACTCTGAGAACAAATCTCTGAGAACAAAATTAGGGATTGTTACCTATATGGATTTTTTATTTAGGATTGTCAAATACTTTGAGGAAAAAGGAATATAGAGTTAATAGGTTTTGGCATTCAATTTCTGACCATGTTTGCCTATTTGTTTATCTGCTAGCAGGAAGGAATTCTGGTTAACTAAATAGAATGTGCTGTTGTGAAATGCTACCTCCCTTTTTAGCTGATTTTTAAAAAAAAAGTAGTCTGCAATAACTATAAAATTTGGCTTGCTGAAGGTTAAGATGTGCAAATGTCAGTTTCCTTCTTTGTAAAAGATACTTCTTTAGTAAGTGTTTTAGCACCAACATTTAACATTCATGTAAATGCAAGTTAAAAAAAATCAGTCAACTAAGTCAAAGAGATTGCAGCAACAGACCCAAATGAACTATGTATCATGTGTTTTTTTTCATACTACTTCCATTTGCAGGTGCTTTGCAGTCTTCCATCATGACAATTCCTTGGCTCAGTCTACTTCTTCAGTAGAACAAGCAGAGAGGATAGAGGTCCCCTGGATCACTCTTATCTCATGCCAATTGCAGAGCCACCATAGATGCTACTAAGCAGTTGCAAGAGACTGGATATGGCATCTGTGTTCCTACTAGACCTATGCCATCAATGGGGACAATGCTATTGTATGGAAGGACACCTTTCCATGTAGGATGGCTTCTGTCTCCAAGGAACCGCTAATGGCCTTCCCTCTAGTTCCCCAGATTTCGAGGGCTTTGTTCACTCTGTTCCCTGCCTCTATAGGCTGTTCCCACTATGGTGGATTTTTTTTATAAAAGGCACAATCTGATCCTAGATGTTTAGGTTTTCCTCAGAGCAGTTCTCCTTCCTCCTTGAAAATCAGATGCTATTATCTGTCTTTGAGTTATTTAACCTCTTAGAGGTGCAGGGTCAATTCCTATGCATCAGAGTAGTAACTGGCCAGAGCATAAAAGTGATATTAGTGAGAGTCCAGTGTGAACTGCCAAATCAGACTAGAGAATGAGATGAACAGCTCTGTAAAAAATTAGCTATAATTTGAATAAAGAAATGCTATGTTACCATGGGGGATTTTAGTGGGGGAGACACAAGCTGGAGATCATATGTTGCTATTGGCTAAACATCCTTAGAGTTCCTAAAAATTATAGATGATGATTTGGTGACAGAAAAAAAATTACACCTTGCAGTTTAACATTAGACCTCATTTTGAAGAGTAAAAATAAACTGATGCAGGAATTACTGGGTAAAACTTTATGGCCTGCGTTATGCAGGAGGTCAAACTAGAGTATCATGATGGTCCCTTGTGGCCTCAAAATCTAAACCTACAAACAGGAAATTTGAAAAGCTCTGTCCATCAGGATTCAAAGATTTCTGAAATCGTCTTTTGCTCTTCAAAGACCTAAGAAGAAAAAAGTAGAATGACAAGATGATGAATGGGAAGAAAAAGAACCAAGAAAGGGAGGGGAAATTACAAGATGAACTGAGAAGATGAGATGAAATAGAGACAGCAGAGAGTAAATACAAAACTTTTACAAGAAGCAGACAGTGCTGCTACACTCAGGAACCTAGAGATTGCTGTACTGGATTAGACCCATTCTCCATCTAATTCAGTATTCTGTCTCCAACAGTGAACTGTACTGGCTATTTCTCAGAAAGGTGGGAGAGCCCTACAGATGGCCTGATGGGATTACCAGCTCACTAAGAAAATGTCTTTTTAAGGTGAATTCCATAAAGCAAGAGTGTGCATACCCTTGGGGGTTTTTAAATTCCTTACTGTTATAACTCTGTATGCTCTTCTTGTCCACCTGAATGTCCAGTCCTTTTATGAATTCTGGTAAGTTCTTGGCCTCAATGATATCTGTGGGCAATGAGTTCCAATGGCTAACTGTGTGTATGAAATAGTATTTCCTTTCAGAAGCTGTACATTTGCCATCTTTCCTTTTTGTTGAAAGCCCCCTTGCTCTGTATTAGAAGAGGGTGAATAGAAATTCCCAGCTCACTTTCTCTGTACCCATTCACTATTCTGTAACCTTTATCATGACCTATCCTCCTCCGTTATTTGTTTTCTCTTAAAGATAAACTGACCCAGTCTTTTCATCCTCTCCTTATGGTGCACCCAGCTGGTCTTCCCTATTGCATCCAGCTTCTTCTGAAAAAGGTGATGGTGGGGCAAGCACAGGCTAGGCCAGTGGTTCTGACTAGCTCTAATCTGTGATTTAAGTGGACATGCAAGAGGATGGCTCCTTGCCCTCCTTTCCTTTCCTCCACAGAAAGACAGTCATAGGTTGGACTTAAAATGTTTATTTCAAATGTTATCTATAGAAAAGAAAGAAGAAACCAAAAATAAGACATTTCCCATCTCTTTTTCATTTTCTATTAAATGAGGGTCAGATTCAGGGAGGTCACATGAAGTAGTAGGACTGATGGCCTGTGCCCTGGCGCTCAGTCCCACTAGCACTGCTACTAATTCTTCTCCAGTTTTATTGCATGTTTTTTTGTAAGATATCTAAAGAACCAGATATTGTATTTTACAATCTTGGCTTAAAAACAGGAGCTGCCTCACAAAATGCATTTCTTCCAGTTTTGTTTAAAATTTCCTGAAAGGAAATGAGCCTAAACCTTGCACTATAACATATACAGTTTCCACAGGGCCTGGCTTATACCATCCATGTTTATTAAGGGTGGGATTTTCAAAAAATGCATAAGTTTCTGAGGTGCCTAGTTTACTGAAAAAGAATGAACTTGCATTCCTTAATCACTTGGTTGTAATGGTGGGGAGTGGCACTGTGACAGGGCATCTGCCCTACACTGGTTAAGGCAGAGTTTAAAAAAGGGCCCTGGGAGGTGCAACCAATCAGACCCTAGTGGCTCAGTGTAAGAGGGAGCTGCCTACCAGAACAGGTTAATTCCTTGCCGATACTCCAGAGGGTCAGGAGGTGAGGACCCTGGACAGCTCAGTGGCTGGCTGCTAGATGGAGCAGAGCCAAGATCCTGAAGTAAAGGCCAAGGAGCTACTGGGGGCTGCAGGAAAGCAGCCCTGGGAAGCAATGTTCCCTCTAAGGTTTGGCGCCTTGTGTGCAAAATTTTCAAGCCGTGTGCAAAACTTTTTCTGAATAAAATTTTTGTGTAAACTTATACGACAGAAATTATAGGCATTAATTGAAGTTAAAGTGATTGTAAATAGAATCAATTAATTGTGTTTAAGTGAATTTGAACGAATTTTGAATTGAAATTTAATTTTTAGAAAGGTTTTTATTTAAAATTAATTTTTTTAAAGTTTTTTTAGAAAGAAAGAAAGAGAAAGAAAGAGAAAGAAGGAAGAGAAGGAAGAAAAGAAGAGAAAGAAGGAAGAAAAAGAAGAAAAGAAGAGAAAGAAGGAAGAAAGAAGAAAAGAGGAGAAAGGAAGGAAGCAAAGAAAGAAAGAAACAAGAAGGAAGGAAGAGAGAAAAAAAAGAAGGAAGAGAAAGGAAGGAAGGAAGCAAAGAAAGAGAGAAAGAAGAGGAAACAGGAAGAGAAGGAAGGAAGGAAGATGAAAGAGAAAGAAGAAAGAGGAAGGAAAGAAGAGAGAAAGAAAAAAAGAAGGAAAGAAAAAGGAAGACAAAGAAGGAAAAAAGAGAAAGAAGGAAGAGAAAGAGAGGAAGAAAGAAAAAAGAAGGAAGGCAAAAAAGAGAAAGAAGGAAAGAAAAAGGAAAGCAAAGAAGAGAAAGACAGAAAGAAGCCAAGGCCGCTGGCGGGGGGGGACCCTACCGCGGCCTTGGGAAGCTGCCGGTGGGGTGGAGCAGACCCCAGCCCCGGAGGCTGATCCCGGCCCCGTGCTGGGATGCCGAGGCCGTCGGATGAGCCCGGCCCCGGGCCGGGAAGTCAAGGCTGGGGGGAGCCTGGGAGCCCGCCACGCCCGCAGCCACCCCGCTGCCCCGGCAGCGTGGGGCAGGCAGGCAGGCTCGCGCACCTGACCCTAGCCTGAGCCTGCCTGTTCCACCCTGGGGGTGGGGAGGGCCAGCCCAGAGGTCGGGCGCAGGCTGGGTCTGCTGCGGCAAAGCCACAGCCCCGGGGGTCTGGATTGCGCAGGGGTCCCTCAGTGCTGCGCGGGGGGTGCGATAGCCGCTGCGCGGCCGTGCACCCGCGCAGCTTAGAGGGAATGCTGCTGGGAAGATGTGCATGGATGTGGGAGTTGAAGTTGTGCAGGGTGCTGCACTCAGGCTGGGGCATAGAATAATGGGTGTGCGCCCAGACCACTAGGACTATGCTGGTGATGGACTGTGGCAACCACTGATTATTGTGGTAAGTCAGGACTGTGCAACAGTTCCTGGAAAGTAAAAGAACACTGACTATGGCTCGGCCAGAGGGCTGAAGCCAGCAGAAGATGTAGGGGAGCTGGGACAGAACTGAGAAGGCAGTCCCAATGATGTTGAGGTGATGGAGCACAGGCCATGGATGGGGTCATCCACTTGAGCTATTCTCCTATAACATCACCAGGAGGTGCCTGTCCATTGGGGAATATGCCAACCCCATCTCAGGCACATGTGAAAGAAAACAGAGTCAAATGAAGTAAAAATAAATCAAACTGTACCATTGAATCTCTAGGGATAGTGATTCCATGCCTGAACAATTAGCAGCAGGTTTATACTACCCATCACCTGAACAAGGATGGTGATAATGACTGTGAAGTGCTCAGGGAGATTAGTAAGGCTATAAACATAAAAAACCGTTAATATTCAACTATCCCCCTAGTGACTGGCTTCATCTCACCTTAGGATGGGATGCAGAGAGAAAGTTTCTTCACTCCTTAAATGACTACTGCTTAGATCAGCTAGTCCTGGAACCTGCAAGAGGAGCATAGGGTCTTGTCCCAGAGGGGAATATAGCTGAAGCTCTTGGTAATAGTCCATAACATAATAAAAAGTTAACGTCCCTGTGGGGAGGGGGAGGACACCAAAGCAGCCCACCATTGTAGCATTTAATTTCAGAAAGGGGAACTACACAAAAATGAGAAGCTTGTTAAATAGAAATTAAAAGGTACAGTGCAGAAAGTGAAATCCCTGCAAGCTGTGTGGAATCTTTTTAAAGACAGCATAATAGAGGCTCAATATAAATGTATACATGAAATTAAAAAACATAGTAAGAGGACCAAAAAAACCTGCCACCCTGGCTAAACAGTAAAGTAAAAGACAAAAAGGCATCCTTTACAAAAGGGAAGTTAAATACTATTGAGGAAAATAAAAAGAAGCATAAATTCTGGCAAGCAAAATGTACAAATATATATTTAGGAACGTCAAAAAAGAATTTGAAGAACATCTAGACAAAGACTCAAAAAAACCCCTCCCAAAAAACAAAAAACCAGCAAAAGATTTATGTACATCAGAAGCACGAAGCCTGCTAAACAACCAGTGTGGCCACTGGATAATCAAGATGCTAAAGGGGCATTTAAGGAAGATAAGGCCATTGTGGAAAAACTAAATGAATTCTTTGTGTTGGTCTTCACTGCTGAGGATGTGAAAGAGATTACCAAACCAGAGCCATCCTTTTTAGGTGACAAATCTGAGGAACTGTCCCAGACTGAGGTATTGTCAGAACAAATTGAAATTTTAGTAAAAATTGAAAAATTAAACAGTAATAAGTCAGTAGGTCTAAATGGTATCCACCCAAGAGTTCTGAAGGAATGCAAATGTGAAATTGCAGAACTACAAACTGTGGTATATAACTTAATTCAATTTCTGGGCCAGATGCCTGGAGGATAGCTAATGTGATACCAATATTTTAAAAATGGCTCCAGAGCCAATCCCAGCAATTATAGACTCATAAGCCTAATTTCAGTAGGCGGTGAATAGGTTGAAAATATAACAGAGAACAGAATTATTAGATACTTAGATGAACGTGATCTGTTGGGGGAAAGCCAACATGATTTTTATAAAGGGAAATCATGCCTCGCCAATCTAATAGAATTCTTTGACAGGGTCAACAAGCATGTGAACAATGGTGATTCGGTGGATATAGTGTACATGGATTTTCAGGAAACCTTTGACAAGGTCTCTCACCAAAGGCACTTAAGCAAAGTAAACTGTCATTGAATAAAAGAGAAGTGGTCTCCTGGGTCAGTGGAAACAAAGAGAGACAGAGAGGAAACAAAGGGGAAATAAATGGTCAGTTTTCAGAATGGAGAGAGGTAAACAGTGGTGCCCATCCACCCCCCAGTAATCTGTACTGGGAACAGTGCTGTTCAACAAATTCATAAATGACTTGGGAAAAAAAGGATAATCAGTCAGGTGGCAAAACTTATAGATAATACAAAACTACTCAAAATAGATAAGTCTGCAAAGAATTGCAAAGAAATCTCACAAAACTGAGTGACTGAGCAATAGAATGACATATGAAATTCAATGTCAATAATTATGAAGTAATGCATATTGTCCAACACAATCCCAACTATGCATATAAAATGAGGTGTTTAAATTTAGCAGTTACCAAAAAGAGATTCAAGAGTCACTGTTGGATAGTTCTCTGAAAACATCCACTCTGTGCAGTGTCAGTCATAAAATCATTAGGAAAGGAATTGGTAATAAGACAGACATTATCATATTGCATCTATATAAATCCATGGTCCAGCCACATCTTGAATACAGCATGCAGATCTGCCAAGAGTGGACTTTTAAAGTTAAGTGTGTTCCTAGGAAATCTCTGTGGGATGGTGTATGCAAATATACCCTATCTAGTTATGCAAGAACTCACTCAATCTTTTGAAACTTTGCCCAGAGGAAGGACCCTTGTCTATTGCTGTCCTGTTACATGGAGACAATAAAAGAGACCCAAACTGTTCCAAAGTGTTCTTTTGAGGAAAAGGTGTTATGAACTTGTAATCAAAGAACTACCCTGTGTGGACTGATGGACTGATCTTACCAGAGTCATCCTTGGAATTGGGGTGATATCTGGTAAGCTTATTAGCATGTGTGAATGGGTTTTTTAAAATTATTTTAATATATTTTAATATGTTTTCTCTGTGATGCTTTCATCTTAAAACTATGGGCTGATGTTGAAAGAACTGTAGTGTGGCACCTTATAACTGTGAGCGATTATCCTGTAGGAGGATCCACCACCATTACCTTTTCTCCAGTTATATTACATTGGGGTTTTGTGGGCATTTGGTTGATATGGGTTACTGTTCATGGGCTTTGTGGAATAAATGTTTTGATTAAACTATGCTATATAGTAAATTAATTATGTATCTGCAGTACATATGCAATAAGGATATTACATCTGTAAATTAGTTATAACTGGGGCAAATAGAAGAATATTTTGTTCATAGCTGTTTCTAGCAACAAAATCCTCATCTTGGAAATTGCAATAATTATGTATAATCAAAGAAACATCATTAGATGAAGGAAACCTGAATCCTACGGTGCCCCATACACCACTATACTTTGTGCATTTGTTCTGAGAAGGTTGACAAAAGGATGAACAAATTGAATAATTTGACAGTAAAATAATCCTTGATATGTGTAAGGTTATTTACCTGCAGCTTAATTGAAGTCAAACCCTCATTTCCTTTGGAAAACCTAAATCTGTGCTACAATTGTTACAACAGAGTTCATAAATATATGTGTATCTGGTGTAAATAAACAGATTTCAATTAAAGATGTAAGATTTATCAACTTATTTGCTTATGAAACAGAAATCAGAAATGTCAGGATAATATTTCTTGTCCAGTATTTTCTGTCCATGATTTTACTTTTCACATTAGTATTCATTGCACTGATTCATTAACAGAAAGCTATGTAAAACTCTAAAGCCCAAATAACAAGTCGATCAGTTTTGATTCTAAAAGCTATGCCACACTAAAAATAGAAATAAATTTGATTTCCTGTGAGCTTTCTTAGCAATTTAAAAACCCATGTCATCTTGAGGAACTTGACATGCTTAATATTTAAAAGGTAAGATTAGGGAAAGAATATTAATTGAAGATGAACTGCAAAATATAGTGGAGAAAATTATTCAAGACAAACACATTGAAAGGCAAATATTCCCCAGAACAAGAAAATAAGATGATAATATTTAGTGTATTATGAAACTACAGATACTGCATTAAAATTAATGACATGACAAATGATATTGGAGAAGGCCGAATGAGCAGTTTTTAGATTTGATTTGTGAATTATTTGGCTAGGGGAAAACTTCTAGATAGCCAATATAGAAATGACAGAACAGTCAACTATTAGGTTAGACCAAAAGCAAGAAAGGAAGCAGGGTGAAAATAAACCTCATTCAGAGCTACAATGTGAAATGCCAAGTCATGTTGGTGAGCAGTTACTCACATGAATAATTCAATGGGACTACTCAAGATCTCCAGTGGGAATAGAGGCTTCACAACCTGTCCTGTAGTATAGAGTGGCAGATTTTCATCATTTATAAATTAATTACCTAAGCCCAGTGTGGACGTTTAAGTCCACTTTGTTAAGTCGACCTAAAGGCACTTAGGTCGACTTAACAAAGTGGACTTAGTCCACGTCCATGGACAGCACTTTGTTAAGTTGACTTAATGAGGTTGATTTTAAGTCAACTTAAAGTTGACCTTATTAAGTCGACTTAACAAAGTCGACCTAACTTTTTGTAGTGTAGACATAGCCATAGATTTTAAGGTCAAAAGGAACCATCATGATCAGGGAGGCATTCAGCCCTGCTGGCTCTGCCAAAGGGAAAAAAATTCTTTAATTTTCTATGTTTTCATTTCTGTCCATTGAGTTGAGGACAGGGACCTTTACTGCTCAGGGCCCTAGGTGCTTGCCTACTTTGCATACCCCTAAAGTTGCCACTGCCATGCAGGGGTGACTAAGGGAACCTACATGGGGCATAAAAGCTTCTGTTTTCTCAGCACAGAGGGCAGGGAAAGGTGGGGGGTGGGCACAGCCCCTCAGAGGGGGCTCAACCTTCCCCAGCCTTTAATACTAACCACCATAATGATCACCTAGTGTGACCTCATGCACACTGCAGGCCACAGAACCTCACCCATCCCTCTAATAGACCCTTAACCTCTAGCTGAATTGCTGAAGTTCTCCAATTATATTTAAAGACTTCAAGTTATAGAGAATTCACCACTGCGAATTCCCTGTGCCTCATGCTGCACCCCCACCCCACCTCCAGGTTCTCTGCCAATTTGATCTGGGGGAAATTTCCTTCCCAAATATGGTGGTCATGTAGACTCTGACCATGTGGGGAAGGCCTGCCAGGCAGATAGCTGGTAAAGATTTCTCTGTAGTAACTCAGATTCCTCATCTATTGGCCCAGCAGCAGCCATTGGAGATATCTGCTGTTGGCAGTCACAGATTGACTATATACCATTGTTGGCAATCTCATCACACCATCACCTCCATAAATTTAGCAAGCTCAGTCTTGAAGCTAGTTAGGGTTTATGCCCTAAACCTTTAATTTAAAATGCCATCAAGTGCTGCTGTTTTTGTTTTAACCACCATCCATCTTAGAGAAACAATTGTTTATATAATCTTTGTTCCAGCCGTTGTTAGTAAAGCTAGTTAAACCTTTTCTTAAAGAACAAGATCTGACCAGATACGTTTCCCTTGCTTGGAACCAAGCCTTTACTAAGGTTCAGATAAGGTTCTTCTACTAGTTCCTAATGGAAACTTCCTCCCCTCTCGCTGCAGCCAGCAAAATCCCAATGACTCTTCCTTGCCTCTGATTCCTTTGGATAGTGTCAGCTCCCCTGCCCTTGAAGGATCCTGTTGGGAAATCCAATCGGTCTAATTGCATCTCTGTGGCCTAGTACACATTGGGGAAAAAATTCTCAAAATTTCTCACCAGGGCTAGATGATGTGTTTAAAATGTGAACAGCACCTTTTCTACACTAGACCTAGCACTGGTGGGAAAATGTAAAGGGAAAAAAGACAAGTGAGGCCTTGGGAATTAATGCATTCAATCATCAAGTGCTTTGTCATGCAATGCAATATGCTTCAGGTCATCTCTGAAGGGAAGCCCTAAGGTGAGTGCATTTTAATAGTCCCTGATTTGGGGCTCACCGAACTGACACACCCAGGACTCTCTAATATTCTGAGACTGACACGGCTACAATAACACTGGGTAATCTTCAGGTCTGGCAGCCAGCCCTGTGACTGTGCAACAAGGGAAAGTGTGGTCAAGGAATTGAAGTCTGGTAGGCCAGGGGTATGTCAGAAAATCACAGAGAAAGAGAATCAAGAAAAGACGTGTAGTGATCAAGTGTTATGAAGCATAGATTAGAGAAGTTCAGATAGTTTTCTCTGGCTGAAGCTTATCCAAGCCTCCAAACATGACAGGTTTTCTGATCTCTAACAGGATTCCTTTTCTATTATTGCTCTTTTCATTTTTTAGTCCATCCTCATATGTTCACTTTGCTGTTTGTTTTTGGCCGGATCTATTTGTAAATCATCTTTGGTACTGTTTTAGCTTCAGAATTTTAGATTCTTAAGGCATGATTCTGATCTCAGCTGTACACACATGTACCACCAAACTGTAGGACAGACACAGTATATGTGTGTGAAGAACAAACCATAATCTTTATTCCAGATTGTAGTTGTCAGGAAACAGCTGTTCTCCAAAGGTTCACTGGAATAGATCCACTTATTTCTCATGCCTGTGCTTGAAGATCCCAGAAAGAGGGGGAACAATCTGAAAAGAAGTGCTAGGACTTAGCCCAGTCAGGGTTGTCCCTGTGGCGAGGCGAGCAGGGTGACCGCCCTGGGCCCCATGGTTCGGTGTGCCCAGCAGTGACCCCCGCTGTCCCTGGGGCCTGTTCAGCACTGAGGGGGGGCCAGTGGTTAGAGGCCACTCTCCCTGTGCTGCTCCACACAGCGTTCTGTGCCCACCCCGCTCCCAGCTGTCTGGTCCACCCCAGGGGCCAGGGCATACCAACATGTGGCCACTGCTCTGCAGGACCTGGGGATGGGGCTGACCAAGTCTGTCCTATCCCCACAGCCTGCAGATCCTCAAGCAGATGCCAGCCCACCCTGCCTCCAGGGTGGACCAGCCAGCCAGAGGCAGGATGGGCATGGAATGCTGTGTGGAGCAGTGCAGGGAAGGCGGCCTCTGGCCCATGTCCCCTCCCCCCCCCAGCAAAGAATGCCCCCTCTATCCAGCACCAGGGGAGCCTCACAGGCCAATTGGCCCTGGGCCCTGCTCCCCCCAGGGATGCCCCTGGGCCCAGTAAACCATAATTCTATGTCAAAGTAGTGTATCATGGCACATTTCACCAATGCAATATATTCCTAGTACTTGCTAGAAAAAACGGTGTACTTGAGGCTCTTCAGATGCATAGAAAAATGATAGGGGGCTTTCTGTCAACTTGCAAATTACACATTTTTCACCTATTTCAAAAACAAATGCAAAATTCAGCATTCAGGGTCACCATATGCATGATTTGTGAGACTGTCAGGACTGTGGATCCATAATCCAAAGAATGGATTATTTACAGAAATCCTTCCACAGTAAGTAGGCTTTCATCTGTGTGAGATACGGTTAATACACTTCACTTTAAAAAGTAGCCTTGGTATAATTCAGTGCTAGTTCTTAATCTATTAGTTAGAAGAAATGAAGACAATTTCTATCTCCAAACACCATATGTTAGAGAATTCACTTGTATGTGAATAGTTTATAAAAATGGGAGCTGATTCTGTACAACATTTTGTGACCCTTTGGTATGCCTGTCAGTAAAGTGAAATGCTTGTTACAATTATTCTTTTGACTGACTCCTGCTGTAGTCTAGGTGGCATATGACAGCTGAAAAAAACCACTTCAGGGTCTTGTGTTGATCTGTTATTTTGGGGGAGTGGTGTCTTTTTTTCTTGTCTGGAAAAAGAAAAAGGTTTAAATACCTTACTTCGGGTCTCTCATATTTCTTATTTAATATATTAGCGTAGAAGCATTGCCAGCAGACCAAAGGAAGTGATTATCTCTTCTATTTGGCATTGGTAAAACCACATCTGAAGTTATTGTGTCCAGTTTTGCCCCTCCTCCTTCTCCCCTCCCCCCCACACACAGCAAGGATGTGGATAAATTGGAAAGAGTCCAGTGGAGGGCAACAAAAATGATTAGGGGACTGGAGCAGGTGACTTATGAGGAGAGGCTAAGGGACCTGGGCTTATTTAGTCTGCAGAAGAAAAGAGTGGTGGGGAGGGGGGATTTGATAGCAGTCTTCAATTACCTGAAGGGGAGTTCCAAAGAAGATGGAGCTAGGCTGTTTTCAGTGGTGGCAGATGACAGAACTAGGAGCAATGGTCTCAAGTCGCAGTGGGAGAGGTCTAGGTTGGATATTAGGAAAAACTTTTTCAGTAGGAGGGTGGTAAAGCATTGGGAGGGGTTACCTAGGGAGATGATGAAGTCTCCAACCGTTGAAGTTTTAAGGTGTAGCTTGATAAAATCCTGGGTGGGCTGATTTAGTTGGGATTGGTCCTGCTTTGAGCAGGTAGTTGAGCTAGGTGACCCCCTGAGGTCCCAATAAACCCTGATCTTCTATGGTTCATGATATACTAGCAAGGTTATTTTACAAAGAGATAAGTAGACTCTTCCCTTCCAATTCAGATATCCCATCAGACAAACACTTCTGTGAGTAGTCCCACAGTGAAGTGAATGACACTGGGTTATCCTGGGAACAGGAACATGGGAATAAAGAACTCTCCATGACCTTCCCTTCATGGATATCCCTCTGCATCATGTAGGCTGGAGATGGGATTTGTCTCCCCTGTGAGAAGGGCCACCATTAGACCTTGGAGAGCTCCTATATCATGTATTATCATCACATAAGTGCCATAATATGGTTACTGCACTTAATGTATTTATATGTTACTTAGTTATCTAGAAATCATTGAAATATATCAAATCTAGACCTACAGACCTGGTTGAGAGAATGCCATCCAATGTGTGAAGTTGTGTCTGACGGGGTAGATATTAAAACTGAGTCAATAGAAATTTGTGGGAATTTTGGTCCTGTATCTCCACCGTACCCTTAGAAATTTGCCCCTGTTGACTGTATAGTGTCATTGCCAAAAGCTTCAAGGGGGACAATGTCTGTACCTGTTCATCTCTTTAGACTTATGCATTTCCCTAAATGGATTGTTCTCTCCAGCATGTTGTAAGTAACAGCCTCCAAGCAGGGGCATAGCCATGGGTGGGCCAGTGCCCACCCACTTAAAGATCAGGCCCACCCACCACAGTACCAGTGGTGCAAATTTCTCCACCATGGCTGTGGGGCCTGGCCAGCAGCTGGCGGCCACAGCCACAAGTGGAACAGAGGCACCGGCACTGTTCCACTTGTAGCCACAGCCACCAGCTGCCGGCGGGGCCCCACAGCCAAGGAAAAGAAAGTTGTGCTGCTGCTAGGCACTGTGGTGGGCGGTCCTGATCTCAGCTTTCAGGCATGTGACCGGAAGCTCCGTGGCCCACCCTTGAGAGTCAGGGGCCCATCCAAAAAACCCCACCTGCCTACTCCCCTGCATCCAAGTCATGGAAGAAGGCTTTGTCAGACATGTACCATACATCTGCCAGGGGAGCGCCACCTGTCCTCTGTGTACTTCTTGGCACTGCAGTATTACTTTTAGGCATGGAATGCAGAGTCATGACAGCATATACCCCAAGATAAATGAAGCAGAATGTCCAGGGACAGAGATCAAAACAGCAATCAGATCTTGCCTCAGGGATTGCATTATTAAATGGATTTGAATATTACATGGATTTCCTTTGCTCTCACAACTGTTCAATATTAAAGCACAGCTGATACGTTTGAGACATAGTCCAATCCCACTTTATCCATTCCTGTGACCTTAGTCTGAGCCATGCCCTGGTACTATGGAAGCCCATAGGTGTGAACCTTTCAAATTGCACATGAGCATGCTAGGAATAATTTAAACCAGAGCAAATAAACACAGAAGCATCACTATTATGATTTAAAGAGAAGTTGCTTTCAAAATAAAATGTATATTATAAATCCAGGGGTTAAAGTAAGGGGGAACGCACCGGAATGCAGTTCCGGGGCCCACAAATTTGACGGGCCAGAGTTCCATGGCCCCTAAAAATAGAAAAATCTGGCGGAACGCATGTTTCACCTTGCCCTGGCTGCTGACAGGTTCTACGCCCCACCGTTGTTAATCACAATACTTATTGTGTGATGCAGTGTTTGCTAGTTTGTGACAATAATTGCTATAGACATAAACGCCATATAAAATTATAAATATTTTTATGGAGTGATAACCGATGCATGTGGTATTGAGAAGTGGTTGCCAATGCCTACTTGGGCTGGGGCCCGCACATGCATGAAGGGGGCCCAGACAATACGGGAAGGGGGCCCGGACATTAGGAGGGCCTGTCAAATTATACTTTAACCACTGTTAAATCAGAACTCTGTCAAATTTAATACAGCTGCTGGTTTTATTATAAAACATATATCACAGTGAGTTCCTAAAAACTTGTCCGAATTAAAGCACTAGCTACCATCAGGAAAAAATATTGTCATTTATCATGTTGCAAATTCAGGCCTCAATCCTGCAAAGGCTCAAATGTGTACTTAACTTTTTGCATTATGAATAGTCACATTGACTTCACTAGGACAATTCGCAATGAAATAATTTGTTTGTGCTTTAGTATTTGCAGGATTGAGGCCTTGCCCCTGTACTGTACTTAGAGCTGTGTGAGTTACTATTTTAGTTGTAAGATTAAGGCACTACTGTGATAGACATTGGACAATACCTAGTAAGACAAATTCTCAACTCTGAAGAGTGTGCAGCATAAACAAACAAGATGAACAAATAGTGAAAGAAGAAGCAGAGATGCAGGAAATTGAAACGACATGCCAACAGTCGCACCACTGGTCAGCAGAAATGCTCAGATAGGGAACGAGACTTAGGTTGAGGACATTCTATCTTCCAGGATCCCACTGCCTCGCTTGAATCAGTTTTTGATGCCCAGAGAGCAACAGTACAGAAAAAAAAGTGCCAGTATCCAGAGGGAGAAATACCTATTGCTTCATATATTTACAATGTCCAACAGAATTCAGATGCCAGTAGAACTTCTCTTGTTATGGTATCTGAATCGATGGATAATGTTGCTAACAATAATATCACTTGAAGATGTACAGTACTTGATTTCACCATTTGTTGTAGAATTGAGAGTTCCTTGAATCATTTTCACTTATGACTGGATGCCTTTGTGATTTATAAATCCATAGGAAACCCATCTAGCATGAACTAGGGTAATCAATGCATCAGTTCTAGACAGATTAAAAGGTGAATTTTATTTGACTGCCCAATATTAGACTTTTCCTCTGGTCTTTCTTTTTTACCATCACTTTAATATAGCAACACAGATGTGGCTAACCATCATTATGCAAATTAGTTGGGGTCAAATCTGGACAAAATGTCATATACCAACAGAGGAGAGCACCTCTTGGTAGCAAGATTTATGAAACTACAGTTTGAAACCAAAATATCATACAAACACAGCAAATCTTTAAGGTGCTCCTAATTACTAAAAGAACACTTTCCTCATGAACAACTTTCTCACTCATGCTGCAGTTTCTGTTCCTGCAGATGACTTTCCTCAGAGGTTTGTAATTCAGCGTCCTTCCTGATTTCAGTTCAGCTAACTTCAATCCCATCCCCAAAATGTAAGTTTTACTTTTATAGCACATTCTGAGCTTTGCATGGTGAAAGGTTGCAGCTGCAATGTCTTCTTTCTGGAAAGCTCCGCTGTTAGCTCTCTTTTCCAGGAGTGTGGGACTGAGCTAAGATCTGGGGAAAACTAAAGAAGTTTGTTTCCTTGAATTAAGTGTCCCCCTCACTCCTCCCCAGCTGTTCGTCTGGTTCTCTATCTCTGTCATGGCCGTCCTTGGGGGGGGGGGGGGGAGAAGGGGCAAAGGGGCAATCTCCCGGGGCTCCGCGGTTACATGGGCCCCCCCACAGCCGCGCTTTCCCCTGCTCCCCGTTGCCTTTGGCAGAGAGTCGAAGGCAGCAGGGAAGGCCAGGAGTGCCTCCCCTGGCCCTTGGGCCAGACCTCCTCCCTGTCCCCAGGGTGGAGCAGGCAGGCCCAGGGGCGGGGCAGGTGCACGGGGCCAGGCCTCTGGGCCGGCCTGCTGCAGCCTGCCTCACACCCCGCACCACGGCCACATGTGGTCAGGAAGGGTCCCCGGCCGTGGCCGGGGCTGGCCCTCACCAGCAGCGTGGCCTCGGCCGGGACCGGCTCCCGGCGGTGCCCTCGGGTCCCTGGCTGGGGCACCGGCCGTGGCAGCCTGGGATCCCGGCTGCAGCTGGGGGTGGCAGCAGCGGCCTCAGCTGGGGCCGGCTCACAGCCGCAGCTGGCGCTGGCTCCCCGCTGGCGGGCGGCCTTGGCTTCCTGGCCCGTGGCCGGCTCCCTGCCACCCGGGGCCGTGTCCTCGGCTCCCCGCCACCCGGCAGGTGCCCTCAGCTTCCTGGCCCGTGACTCCCTGCTGCCTGGCGGGCGGCTGCGGCTTCCGGGGCCGGCTCCCTGGGGGGCGACCGGGGTTCCTGGGGTGCAGAGTGGGCTGGCCCACTGTGCTCCCCACCAGCATGGGGGGGTGGGGGTCCAGCCTAGGCCGATTGGCCCTGGGTCCCGCTCCCCTCAAGGGACGGACCTGACCTCTGTTACCTAAAATTGAAGCAATAAGTGCAGTCCCTGTTTTGTCCGCTCTTATTGTAGCTAGCCTGTTCGTTCGTTGGTTGGTTGAAATGAAGTAGGATCCAGCAGCCTTGGTCAGGGTACCATACATACACTGCACCCACAATGCTGTGAACACTACGTACATTCTTAATATACTCCCATGAGCAGTCCTGGTTAAATCAGTGGGAGCGTTTGCAGGATTGGATCTGTTAGGAAGAGACCATCCCCGCCCAAAAGAACTTATGGTACAGTTTAAGTCCTGAGCCAGCAAAAACTTTCACACATTTTTACCACTGACTCTAATAAGACTACTCACTGTGTGTAAAACTAGCCACTATATAAGTTTTTGCAAGATCCAGGTCTATATTCAGACAAGACACTACTGCCAGGTATACCAAACAATTGGAGAGGAGGAGAAGGAAGGGCAAGAATAAGAGCTAGTTAAATGGACTAGCTATGGGCTCAGTTAGCCAGGGCCATCCCTTGGGGGGGTGGGACCCAGGGCCAATCGGTCTATGTGGGGCTCCCACCCCCCCATGCTGGTGGGGAGCGTGGTGGGCCAGCCCACTCCACCGCCCAGGAACCCCAGTTTCCCCCCAGAGAGCTGGCCCCTGCCCCAGAAGCCATGGCCGCCCACCAGGCAGCAGGGAGCCGCAGCCTCAGGCCGGGAAGCTGAGGCCACCTGCCAGGCAGCAGGGAGCCGAAGTCGCAACTGTGGCCCCGGGCAGAGGGGAGCTGAGGCCACGGCCCCGGATGGCGGGGAGCTGGCCCTGGGCCGGGAAGCCGAGGCTGCCTGCAGGCAGGGAACTGACCCCAGCTGCGGCAGGGAGCTGGCCCCAGCTGCAGTTGCGAGCCAGCCCCAGCTGTGGCCGCCGCCGCCCCAGCTGCAGCCGGGACCCCAGCCTGCCACAGCTGACGCCCCAGCCAGGGACCCGAGGCCACCGCCGGGAGCTGGTCCCAGCTGAGGCCATGCCACCGGCGAGGGCCAACCCCGGCCATGGCCTGGGACCCTTCCTGACTACATGCAGCCGTGGCGAGGGGTGTGCAGCAGGCTGCAGCAGGTTGGCCCAGAAGCCGGGCCCTGCACACCTGCCCCGCCCCTGGGCCTGCCTGCTTCGCCCTGGGGGCGGGGAGGAGGGCCGGCCCAGGAGCCAGCAGAAGCACTCCTGGTCCGCCCCGCTGCCTTCGGCTCACTGCCAAAGGGAGCGGGGAGCAGAGGAAAGCGTGGCTGTGGGGGACCACGGTGCGAGCCCCCCACTGCCCCGCTGGCAGCAGGACAGTGCGGGGCCATGTAACCGTGGGGCCCGGTGCGATCGCCCCATTGCCCTCCCCCCCCCAACGACAGCCCTGCAGTTAGCAGGCTGTTAATTAAAAGAAATATATATTTCTGAATCCTATGATATTTTACCACACATAGCTGTACATCTTGCACTTAACATCTAATAAGGAGAGAATTATATGCTTCAGACTTGCTTATGGGGTCAACATTTTTCATTTTTTAAAGAAATCACAAGGATTCTAGTGTTTTTGATGTTCCATCATTGCTATCCACTTGTCGGACACTGTGTTGCATTTTACAAACTGACAATTTTTTTTCAGTTCAGCTGAAAAAAAGCTGTGGGTTTTGCTTGTAATAGGTTCAGTAACATGTCCCTCTTTTTATGCAGGCTATGGCAGTCATGCAGGCTGTATACACGTGTCTATAGTGGGAAGAAATGCCTGAAGGGCTAGGTGAATCAACCACAGTCTCAAATAGTTTGAGGTAGTGAGATTCCATCTGTACCACTGACCTTACTCTGTTGAAATGTGAGCTCTCCCTCCCTCCCTCCAAGCTGTCATCCATCATTATAGTGTCTTATTGGTTCTGCTAAGCAGATACTGTCTGTGAATCTAGTTGGATGTAGTCACTCTCTAAAAAATCTTTAACTGTAGAGAAAAGTTGGATAGTATGAGAGTTGGAATTGTGAATGTGAGTAGCAAAGCTGAGTCGGTAGTACTTCAAATGCCTGAAATGAAATGTTGCCCTCGAGTAGATATATGCATGAAAATGAATATGCCTAGAAGACTTCGTAAAATCTTCATGCAGGAGCGCAGACTAGGAAGGATCTTGTATGTTTGCTCCAGAACCCAGGGTTGCTTTTTGGGAGGGGGATGAAAGTCCTGCCGAATGTGGTGTCCTGCCAAACTCCTTGATGTTCTATAGTCTATGTATGGACAAGGTGGTTTTTCAGCAGATTGATTATAAATCCATGTTTCTGAAGGGTGTGTACTGCATATCTGGGTGGTCTTGACTGACCTCTGTAGGAAGGGAGCTGTCAGGAAAGAGGTACCCCTTTCTGACAGATATCCATGACTACGCTGTGGACAGTGGCAATGCCAAAAAAGTGCTTTTTGTACTGCATGTATCGAGTGGTGTATGCAAACCTCAGGTACAATCTGTGGGTGGAAGGTGAGAATGTGAAGATGCACCGCCTTCAGGGGCACAGAGGAAATCCATCTGGGTGATAGCCCCATGATCGACATAAGCAATGTCTATCTTGAATTTGTGGAAATTGATTGGCTTGTTGAGTGTCTTAAAATCCAGCATAGCCTTGTCCTCCCCTTTGGAACTAGGAATAGTACAGACTCTTAGCTCCCGATCTGGTCTAGAACAGTGTCTATCACCCCAATTTGGAGATGGTAGGTTTGCCTGAACATAACTATCTTCTTGGATGGGTTGAGGAAGCGAGTGTGACAAAAATAGGAATTTTCTGTAATATTTTCATTAATCCTATGAGTGCCTCAGTTTTCCCTATATTTTGCATGGTCACCCAGTGAGAGGAAAAAAACTCTGTTTGTTCCAAAGGCAGGCTAAGAGGTGTGTGTGTTTGCTTCTGCAGACTAAACAAGCCTAGTTCCCTCAACTTTTTCTCATAAGTAGAACCCTGCATGGATATAAAAATGTGGATCAGGATCCAATCCGCATCCACTCAGCGTCAGTCTCTATCTGAACCGCAATCTGCATGCCAGGTTTTAGATATAGCTGCATTTGCATCTACACCCAGACTTATGCTCACTCCGTCAGCATGTTGGCCTTTGATTAGCTTATTCCCCACACGGGCCCCACCCACCTTTTCCTTTTCTTGTTTGCAGTTCACATGCTGTGCTGTCAATAAGAGATTTCCTTGGCCAATGAAATTTCTGATTGACAGCACAGCATGCAAACACAAACAAGAAAAAGAAAAAGTGGTTGGGGCCCGTGGGGGGAATGAGCAAATCAAAGGCCATCATGATGACTGAGAGAGCCAAACCAAAGACCAGCATGCTGACTAACTGATAGTCAGTCTGAGAGACTCTGATTGGCTAGCAGACCACAACTAGAGCTGAGCTGGGATTGGCTGGAGCACTTCCTTTGTTCCCCTGTGTGCTGCTGACCCGAATCATAGCAGCAGCTGAGTGGACCCTGAGTGGATAAAAATAGAATCTGTATCTGCACTCCAGTCTGCAACAATGGGTCTGTGGATATCTGCACCAGCATCTGTGAATGCAGATACCCGCGGATCTGAAGTGGATACCTGCTGATCTGCAGGGCTCTACTCATAAGTCATATGCTCCAGCCCCCTTTGTGTCCTGGGCTCTTTTCTTCAGTACCTTGCCTTACTGAGCTCCTTATTTGCCTGCAGTCACGACCGCTATGACCTGTGGGGCAGGCTGGCAGCCTGCTTTGTACCCGCAGTAGCACTGAGATTTTGGGGACAAAAGGAGCACTTTTCTCCTTTGATATACTTGGCCAAATGTTCTGAGAATGGGGTACAGACCCTGTCCTTACCTTTTTTCACTTTTTCAGCCATTAACAGAGACTCAGTAAAAGTCCCTTCAATTGCCTGGAGCTCCTTAAAAAGTAAGTAGCCCTCTGCACTAAGAAGGTGGAGAGCTGAGGGAAAAAACCTAGGAAAAAGAAGAAAAAAAATTAATTGGGGTATGGTCAATCTACAGAGGCCCTGAGTCATAGTGTGCTGCACTTCTACAAGTGGAGAAAATTCTGCAGGGGCTCTTCATTAGATGGAGAAGTTATATTGAGAGTCCTATTAACCAACCAGTTCATCTGATTTTGCCTGCTACCCTATGATGACTGCCAAAACCTATCACTACTGAATATATGGACCCATCCCCCGAAGTGAGAACATAATCTTTTCAGTCTCTTTTCATATGGGAGTTTTTCCATGATCATTCTCATTGAAGTCTTTCTGCAGTGCACAGCTCCTTCTTACTGTTCACTGCTCTTTTAAAGAGACAGTACACTGCATCCTCTTACCTTAACAGAGGTTAACAAATACTCTATTTCAATCAAAGCACTGAGATCAGTTATAGTAAAAGTAATTTATTAATAAAAGTGCAAAGGTGTAAGTGATATTAAATATAAGGAGTAAAAACAAAATGGTTATAAACAAATAAAATAAAGAATATGATTCTAAAAATTTCAATCTAACTTGACAAACTAGAGTCCTTTGTTCAAAGAAGTTTCTCACCAGTCTTTCTTCCAGCATAACTGACCAGTTTTTAGCTAGGAACCTTTAGAGAGCTGAAAGTGCTCAGTTTATTTGTCTCCTCGGGTGAAAGACAAATCAGGGATTTGCTTGCTCTGTCTCTATTTGTAGTCCAGTAAAATTTTGAAATGTGCAGCCTCTGGCGTAGGCACTCCAGGACCAGGAGTACCATTGGGCTGCCATGCTGGAGCCCCCAGGGGACTGGCCAGGCCAGCTTGAGCTGCAGGGATGCCAGCACAATGGCCTGACAGCACTCCTGGCCCTGAAGTGCCGACATCAGAGGCTGAATCACACGCCAGCTGGCTCCTCCCCCTGAAGCACAGCTGCAAAGTGCTGGCTCGCACCACCCCACCCCACCCATTAGGACAGACGAGCCAGCCTGGGTAGTGGGGTGGGAGCATCTCACACTATGTCCTCTGACTGCTGGGTACCAGCCCTCCCAGTGCCAGCCATGCCCCTCCCAACACCCCCCAGGCCCAGCTGGCACTGTGCCAGTATGAGTGGGGCCAGATCTTGCAGGATGGTGAGGGTCTGGGGCTTCAGCCCCTGCCTTGATCCAGCCCTGGTCTCAGGTGTTGGTCTCTTTCCTTTTGTCTGGGGGAAATCTGTTTATGAACTCCCCTCTGACATGTTTGGTTTAAACACATTTTAGCCATCTATTTCTAATCTAGAACATCAGTAAAATGCTTTGAGCGGTAACTGTACATACATCACATAGGAATATTAATGATCAGTGAATAATCAGTTTTCTAATGATATTTTACATGCTATCATAACAACAAATAAGGAGTCCTGTGGCACTTATAAAGAGTAACACATTTATTTATTGCATGAGCTTTCATGGCTGTAATCCCACTTCATCAGATACATGAAATGGAAGCTGCACCTGACAGGCTACAGCTTCCATTTCATGCATTTGATGAAGTGGGATTACACCCATGAAAGCTCATGCAATAAATAAATCTGTTACTCTTTAAGTACCACAGGACTCCTTTTTTGTTTTGCTGAACTAGACTAACATGACTACTCCTGTGGAATTTAACATGACAACAGTGTGCCACCTGTCATTGGGGTGCTCTTAGGATCAAAGTATACTTAGCTAGTATTGCCGAGAGATCAGTGGGTATCTGATACCTGCATCTCTTCATGTAGTCTCTAGTCCTTTGCTATTTATAGATGAGCCATTTTCTTTTGAGTGATCTAATGGAAAAGTCTGTTGAATTACTAGTGGGTTGATTTAAAGGAGGTCCTTAAATAAGGAATCCTGTCTGTTCTGGTCACTGTTTCCTCTTCTTCATTTTGGTGATTCTCTGTGCATATGCAGATCAAGTGCCAATTATACACTGGTTCTCAGTGGTTGACAGGGTGGGTCTGATTCTCACCATTTACCGCTTGTGTTGTCATTGACATATATGAAACATGAGTGTAAAATGCTACCCATTTTCCACAAGTGTAAATGACTACACAAGTTGCAGAGCAATATGTGAAAAAAATCTGAGCATGGTAGCTTAATTTAACCCTGGCTTGTCCAACATGTGTCCCACGGGCCAGAATCTGGCCTGCCAAGGGCTCTTATCTGGCCCACGGAGCTGCCGCAGACACATGGGAGCTGGCTGAGCTGGGGCCAGGCCAGGGCTAGTTTAAATCTCCCACCCTATGCAGCCCAGGCATGTGTCTGGGCCACGCACGATGGATAACATGAAACGCAGCTGCGCAGGCTGCCATGCAGCCACAGTGAGTGTGGGCCAGGGACTGGGTGAGGAGGAGGAGGAAGTGGGAGCCGGAACTGGGTGCAAGTGGGACCCAGGCCCCGCTGGAAGTGCTGGCAGGCTGCTGTTAGGGAGGAGCTGTGGCTGGGAAGCCACAGGTGGAGATGCTGGGCGAAGAAACCAGGAGCCATAGGGGCAGAAAGGGGGATGTGCCAAGGAGCTGGGGGCAAGCAAGGTGCTGTGGGGACCTGTGAGGCAGGAGGGCCAGGGTCTGCTCCGTACTGGGGAGGGGCTGGGCCATGGGGTAAGGTGTCCCAGCATGCTTGGAGCGTTGTGGGTGGCCAGGTGCTGCTCTATGCCGGGGGAAGAAGGGGCTGGGGGCTGGGTGCCCCTCTGTGCAGAGAGGGGCTGGGGGACCTTGCACCACTTCATGCTGGGGTGAGGGGCCAGGTGCTGCTCCATGCTAGTGGGGGTCTGGAAGGAGAGCCTGGTGCTCCTTTGTGCTTGTGCAGAAGGAAGAGTTGGGTGACATTCCATGCCAGGGGGAAGAGGAGCTGTGGGGCGTGAGGGGCCATGCCCCCCCTTCATACTTGGGGAGGGCCGGGCACCTCTCCATGCCAGAGGAGGGAGGGGCTCGGGAGCTGGGCACTCCTCCATGCTGGGGGCGGAGGGAGGGGATTGGCAGCTGAGTGCCGCAGCCGCTCTGTGTCAGGGGGAGCTACGGGTTGTGAGGGGCCATGGAGCGGGGATGGATCAGGCCCTGCTAATGCCCAGCACTGTGAGGTTCTAGGGGTGGGGAGGGCTGAGAGCCACAGGTGAGGTACTGAGGGGAGTAGGGAACTGCACCCTGCACTGCCATACCATGCTCCTTTGCCAGTTACCCCTCCCCTCTTCCCACGCTTGCCCTGCTACCCACATTCTCCCCAGCCATCCCACTCCTCCCCTTTCTTGTCATCCCTGCCCTGCTCCCCACATTCTCCCCTGTGACCCCACATGGCCACCCCTGCCCTCACCTCTTTTGCCCCCACACTATTTAAATTTTAAATTATTCAAATGATTTAAATTTAAATTATTAATTAATGTAATTAATCTCTATGCCTTATCTATCCAAAAGTTGTTCATTGCCCCCTTCCCCCATGAGAAAAGAATTGCAATGTGGCTCCTCACCCAAAACAGTTCGACACCCCTGATTTAAATTGATTAAAGATAATGAATTTTCTTTATGGATTTTCTGTTTGTAAATCTTTTTGCTATTTTTCATTATTAAATCAACCAACACTTAGAAAGAAAAAGATTAGTGGGACTACAGAATGGAATGGTTTTCCAGAGCTTCTGATTTTCTCTCAGAAGAAAGTTCTTAACTATCAGCAAAGGCTTGTCTACCTGAAAACTGTGTAAAGTTTTCAAGGGAAGGACTGTCCTGTAATTTGTTGAACAATGCCTAACACAACCGACTTCTTATGCTGGTTTGCGGCCCTTACATGATTCTGCATTAGAGATAATTAGTACTAATAATCCAAATGAGGTCTGATCCCACAAACCTTTATTCTTGGGAAGAGCAATGCTGACTCATCTAAGAAGTCTCAAGTCATGGGATGCCAAAGAGAACAGAGGTTACAGAGTAGAGCCCCTAACTTGTGATGTCTTTTTGTGGCATGTCTGTACAGCACCTTGCACACCCATAGCATTATGAACATCATAAGGGAAAGGAGCAGTTACTTAGAAACACTTGGGCTTGCCAAGAGCTTGCTCAAGTTCCTAGACAAACAGAGCCATTTCAACAGTCTTCCCTGCTGATGCCTCTAATACAACATTAACTCCTGGACTAAGTGCTTGTGTAAGATGTGTGCGGATTTTTTTTCCCCAACCTGCAAAGTGGGGGGGGGGGGGGTTATGTCACCGGGGGTTTCCCGCAGACTCGGAGAGCCTATGTGCCGTCGTGCAACGTCCCAATCTCGCCGCGGAGGAGTCTGTCTGCTTGCGTTAGCCGAGCTTGCCCACTCCCACGCCTTCAATTATTGATCGTGCGCTGCCTTGCTGCCTCTCTGTGACTCCGCTCGCCTCGCCTCTACCTCCCGCTCCAGCACTGCAGCAGAGGGAGGAGTGCAACGTGCAGCCCACACGATCCCTTGTCCGCCCTCCTCTGGCTTTGTCACGCCCGGCGACTCCTCCAGCGCCAAGCCGAGCTCGGGAGGCGGGAGAAAGGGACAAGCGCGGCCACACCAGAGGCGGCTGCTGCTGGACGCGAATACCGGCGGTGTCCAAGCGGGTAAGTGGCGCGCCCAAGAGTTCCCGGGCGATGGCGGCTCATCCTGCTGGCGGGAACTTTTCCTATTTGCCTGCCTGCATGCCTCGGCCTTGCTGCGGGGAAGAGCTTCAACTTTTCCCCAGCGCCCGGCGGGAGCAGCGAGCGGCTCTGCTCTCAGGGGCAGTTAGCCGTGGCTGGGCTGCAGCTGGTACTGGTGTCCCGCGGTGTCTGGTTTCCCTCGGCGATCTGCCTTTGGTGCGGGGAGTTAGAACAATCCTGGGAGGGCTGCAGGACCCGCCAGGTTGCTTTTCTCTGCGGTGTGCATGGCCACTCAAGCTGCCTCTGCAACTGGCTAGGCTCCTGGGTCTCTTAAGCCCGACCTCACTTTCCCCTAGTAAACCTGGCCAGGAGGGGCTGGCTCCGTTGATAAAGACACTCGAGGGGCGCAGAGGGAAAGCTGCAGAGGTACAAGTGGCAAAGGCGGCGCCGCCGCTGCAGACGCGCTCAAATGCACGCGGGACGGGGAAAGCACGTAGAGTTTTGCACCCTGCAAATAGATAACATAAATAACAGTCAAATCGTGCCTTTTGGAACCCGTCCTGCATTTCCTCCCCCGTCCCCACTTTACAGACAGCCCACGAGGCTTAGATTGGCTGGGATGTTTTGTAGGGTCCCCCTTCCCCTATTCCCCTCATTTGCTGCCAAGACCACAGAAGGAGCTTCCTGACGCGTGCAAAGTTGTCTGTTCTCCAGTTGCTTTGGGGACAGATCCTGAAGTCCCTTCATTAAGTTGCTAGAGTGGGGCGAGGGTTACCCATGGCAAAACTCCCAATGAAATCCGTAGTAGCCTGAGGTTGAGGACCGATCTCCCTGGTTTGATTTAGGGACTGCACAGATGTTGGGGAGTGATGCTGGCAGGCGTGAGGGAGGAAAAGTGCGCAGGCAGAACTCCCCAGGGCAGAGGACTTCCAGGGGGAGTTGCGCACGCGGAAAATCCGCGCGCGCAACTCTCCCGGGAGTCCCCTGGGGAGTTGTGCGCGTGCCTGGGATTGCAGGACTCGCTTGGTGCCGCTGAGGTAGGAAGCTGGAGCCAGGGCTGAGTCATGCTGCCGCGTAACATCTGTAAAAGTGGTGAGTGGGGCTTGGGGAAGGGATGCAAGTAAAACGGGGCGGGGGCGGGGATGTCTCAGCATCTCTCGATGAGATCGCTCAGAGGAGCCCAGCAGAGACTGACAGCATCCAGAGTTAGAAGGATGAATGAGCAGCTTGCACGTACAAGAAGCGGGGTTTGGGGGGAGGGAGGGTGTTAGCACAGCACGGGGGAAACCTACAAGGACAGCCAGATGAGGACTGCTGGTGGCCCATCCGCCTCCCTTCCCTGGTTTGGGCTGAACCCACTGCAGTGCAGTGCAGGCAGCTAACAGCACCTTCTGCTGTGGGGGATGTTAGGGCACTTGGTGTGTTTGTAGGGTGGCAACACACTACACACACTCAAACGGACTGGCTCCATAAGATGATTTCACTTAGAACTACAACTGGACAGGCTCCTATTAAGGTATCTTTGAAAGCAACTCCCTGTTTAATTCGCAGTTAAGGACAGAGGATTTATGGAAAAGATTAGCTAGCTCAAACAGGCAATAAAGTTGTCTCCATGGAATGCCTGAAAGGAGTATCTTGGTATCTCTTTTATTGTCTTATATAGCTCCGAGAACTCCATTTCCATGAAATCATGTTTTATTTAAGTTTTCTTTCCTTGGAAGTATGGGCCTTATGAGAACTGGAACTTCTGTTATGCTGCTATGTAAAATAGTTATTGTTCTTTCCGTAGTTAAGCATTTATTTCCCATTTCCATTGAAAGCAAAACACCTTCAGCCACACACTCCAACCCTCCATACTTGCTCTTTATCAAATTTTAACATTTATTGAATCTTGCTAGTTGCTTTTTATCTGTATCATAATATTTGAAGACCGGCAGACTTTCTCTATAAATTCCAGGGAAGCACAGAATCCTATTGAAATACAACTGTAATATATTTCAAGTGGATATTTATATAGATTTCTAGGAAAGCTTGCCGTATTCCAGATACTGACAAAGAGACAGTTTGTCAATTAACTTTATTGACAGAGCTGGTGCCTCAGGATAAAAAGATACCATACCTGTATGAGAAGAAGGTTTAATATCTATATTTTGGAAGCTTTTTTGGTATTATTCAAAGATGACCATGAATATCAGTAAGCACTGAGAAACAACTGACTTTCTCACATCAGCATGATGTAAAATCACATACCATTGGCATCTGAAAAAATAAAAGATATGTAACGCAAATGAGGTCAGAACCAAGTGCTTTCCGGCTGTACACTGTATTCAAAAAATCTCATTCATTTTTTATGACAGTAAATTGAAAGAGTTTTTTTTTCTCTGTTCTCAGCAGCGTGGAATAAATATGCAACACAGTAAGATCATCCCTAAAGCTTGTAGATATACACTCAGTGTATAATTATGCAATACATGATGTAATAATGTGATACCTGTGCCCAAGACCGCTATAAATGTATGTCCGTTCTAAATATTGCATATAGGCTTGCTAGACCTGCAAAATATTATACAGTAATACCTGATTTTAAATGAATTAAAAGCACAATAAGCATTTATTCTCAGTGGCCTATTGCTCCTATTGAAGTCTGTGGGTGTTTTGCCATTGACTTCAGTGGGAGCAGTATGGGTGTAATATAGTGGACATGTCTTTAAAAATTAAAATAGTTTTGCAAAATTAATATTGAATTAGTGGAAAAACAATACTGTACTAAATACGGTAAAAACTGTTTTTACCTAGTAGCTTGATCACTTGGGCGATATGTTGTTTAGGATTTCTTGTGACCACATGCATCACAGCATGCATATCAATGCTTGTTTAAACAAAAGCTCATCAATTAGATGAAATGTGTTTGTAAACCTATGATAGGGAGCGGGCTGCTGCTGCTGCTGCTGCTGCCACGCTATTGTATAGCGCACAATGTTTTCATCTTTAAGCAGATCAGCAATCATTTTTAAAATGCTGCAGTGGATTGAATTTGGGGCCTGATTCCTTTAAGTGTTTATTTGTAATCAGCTAAACAAGAAATTTCTCTTTAGATTATTTTTATTAGTGTGCCTGAAATGTTCAGGCTAATAACTGCTAAGAAAACATTTTTTAATATTTTTTTTATTTTTGTTTTAGATTAGAAAGCATCTTAAGTTACTGAAAAAATATCACTTCTGGTTTAAAACTGTAAGTTAAGAAATGGCTATCATTTTTCCTCGATGAAATATTTATAATGAATAGAATTATAAAAATGGGATTTAAAAACAGCTTAATTTACCTTTAATTTTTTATATCAGTATTTGGTTCTTTTATTAAATAGGTATTTTAAATCTTTATTTGTGGAAATGCATAAGCTGCCAGACTTTATTTCGCCATTTGTACTCTGCATACAATTTAAATTAAAAAAAATAAAAATCCATTCATTAAATACAATCAAGCAAATATTTCTGCAGGTAAGAGTAGTTATTTAACAGGAGGCCAACAATGACAATCGGAAAAGGTAAATTTAAGCAAAGTATTTCTTTATCTTCTCTCTAAATCAAGTCTGAATTTTCTCTCTCCTCTCCCCCCAACAGGCAAATAAATGTTAACATAATACAGACATAACCATAACATTGCTAAAGGTCCTTTCCAGTGTACATCATGATATCACAGTGGTGTTTGATCTTAAGACTGAAACCTATCAAAGTTTGATTGCATTTCTGCTAAGCAGCAGTTAGCATAAAGGCTTTAATACAAAACAACAAAAGCCAGGAAGTGAAAACCTAAGATGGTCATTCCATCCCTAATACTTCTAACTGAGCTAGGAATTTATAATGACGATTATTGATCAATAATGTCTAGCATTTACAGCAAAAGGTGGCATGTAACATTACACAGATCCCTGCAAAATATGTGCGTGTTGGGGACATATCATTACATGCCATAAATTAAGGTAAAACAACACCTCTGCTCCCTCCTCTGCAGAAGCTCTGTTTTGTGGTCAAGTCTGTTCGGGACTGATTGTGTTTTCTGGGCTGGAAGAGCAGTCTGCTGCCCACAACTCTGCCTGTAGGTTTCTGATTGGAAATCTCTACAATAATTAATGCTGTTGGTAACAGTATTGATAACGCCTTTAAGCTTTTGTTTCCATAGGTGCTCAGGCCAAGGGTAAAGAGCTGATATCTAGAGAGCACTGCAGAGGGAACTGGCTACACAAAAGAAATCCCAGGATCCATGGGATTAGGAAATAACATCCTTTACAGATTGTCAGCCCCAATGGGTCTCTGAGAGACATCATCTTCTCCCTCTTTGAGGCTCTAGTGTAAACCTTTCATTTCATGGGAGTCAGTAAGTACTTATTCCATAAAGTGTAGGGTTCACAGAATAGTTTTTGCACCACTAGAAGTTTTTTAAGGGAGGGGACAGATCCTGCCCTAACAGCACAAGCCAAGTAACTGGGGTGTGCACAGGGGAAATCTGCAAGAAAGGAATTTTCTTCAGACTATGGAGAGGTAGTGCTGCACTAGCACTGCTGCAGCCTCTCAGCTGAAGTAGTCCTCATGGTTGCTCTGTGTCCACTCTTGGGGTGGAGAAATGACAAGCGGCGGCTCTCTGGATCTGCTCATCCACTGGCCTTGTCATTGCTATTCCCCCACCCTACCTGTATGCAGGGTGCTAGCAAGTCAGTACAGAGCACAGCTCTACAACATTCAACCTGCAACTCTTTGACCTCTGGAATCCTGCCTTTCCCAGGTAATTGGTTCTGTGTCCCTGGCCCTTGGTACCAGAATCACCAAGAGCTCTTGAGTGTTGCAGTGCTGAAAATTGCAACACCTTGGTTCCTTCCTACCTAGTGGAATTCACAGCCCTGAGATAGGTTTCCCATATAACATATGGGGAGAGTTTGATACCTAAGAAAAGGATTCCCAGAAGCCAGGAAGCTGATCATGGAGCCGCCTAAGATAGCCAGGAGTGAAATGCAGAGGATCATGGACAGGGTTTAGGGCCCAGATCTGTAAAGGGAGTTATGTACCTAATTCCAGCTGATCTGGGCCTCGGACACCTGACTGAGGAAGCAGAGGCAGGAGCCCTTTTTCTGCTCAGGATTCTCTACTCTCTTGGAGTTAGGTGCCTAAGCCAGGTCACCCTGTCTCACACAAAAGATGGGAAAAGAGAAACATGCACCTTCACTCCATTATAGCCAATAGCCTAGTAGATAGGGCATGCCCCTTGGATGTGGAAGAGTTGTTTTCAAATCCCAACTCTGCCTATTTCTGGGCTTGAACTTGAACCTAATTCTCCTGTCTCCTAAGAGAGTGCCCTGACCACCAGGCTATTGTGTACCCTGGAGTGGGTCACTCCCTCCCATTGGAGCTGTCCCACTCAGTATTAAACAAATAATACTTATGGTGAGGGAGAGATTGATTCTCTAGGGCACTCATGGAATGTGGAGAGTTAAGTTCAAACCCATGTTCTAATGCATATAGGGTTAAATTATTGTCCATCGCTACAGGACTATCCTCATCCCCTCAATATTCAGGGTTACCTGAAGTCAGAGATTCAGAAGATTGAACAATTGTATGCTCAGAGCGCACATTGTGTAAGTCAGGTTGTGCTTTGCCTTGGTGTTTTCTGTTCTCTATTGTATTGAAGGCTAACATGATTCATTTATATATCCCATTTGATATTTTACTGTACACACTAGCATTTTAAAAAATAATTTTAAATATCAAGAATTTGTCTTTTTGACTGCTCACTTACCAAAAGTGATTATGCTGTGAGGAGCAGCATTTGGTCCTTAATTTGACATAGATGAAGCCAAATTATGCAATTAACTAGAGTAACACCACATGCATTCTAATTGGGCCTGTTTGGGAACTCATAATTTTTATGCACATAAGTGGACTATGTAGCTAACAGGGCACTGTCAAACTGAAAACTACTCCATTGCAAAAAATGGATTAAACTGTTCTCAGATACAGTTCTAGTCCCCAAGTCTTCCTGTCAATTTTTACAATCACGTTTTCTTGGTTTTTTTTTATATTTTTTTTTATTTTTTGGCATGTATTAAAAAGTTTTGTGGGAGCTATTTGTGTATGGGAAACCGCGAAATTGACTATACATAATGGACCAGGAGTTAAGATATTTAGATGCCTAACTCTCATTGATTTCAAATACTTTTTGAAAAGCTGTCAAAAGTGCAGCCAAATGCATAAAATAAACATTAAAAAGATTCCTTTCCCTTTATTCCCTTTCAGTTACAGCAGTGGCTCTCAGCTGCTTGTTCTGACATATTACTTGTCCAGAGGTGAATTAAGGGGACTTGGAGTATGAAACTCTTATAAAGATATGTGTGCTGGAAGGCTGAAATCAAGAACACTGATTGGCTGTGAGGCAGGAAATTACTTATTAAATAGTTTGACCCACTGAGGCTGAGTGTTCTAGACACTGGATTATTCTTTTGGGGAGTAGAAAATGGATGCTATAGCCAAACCACTGTATTTTACCTGTATTTTATGAATTGCTTGTTTTTCATTTTATGAAATGGAACCTACATACCCCCAAGAATGGGCTGTTCCTTTCTCTTTGTGGTCCCAAACTGACGCACAACCCTGCAGTTTCTTCCAGCTATCTGGAAGGGCAGATAATATGTCATCTCTGTGATTAGTGTCCACTGCTCATATGGAGTGGGAGTTTTCGAGGTTGCTCCCAAAAAAGAAAAGTGGTGGCACTAGGGGTAGGTGGAGAGGAAATTCATATTAAAGTCCTGGATTAATGTGGAATACTTAAGAAGTTTGTTACCAAAGCAACAGAATAATAGGATACATTTTAGGGTAACGTTATCAAGAATAAATGAGAAAATATTTGAAGAGCTGGCCAAGAGTGAATGGTAAAAGCTTGTGTGTGCTTTGTAAGTGTGCATAATTAAGGTGTTGCTCAGGGCACTATGCACCTTATCTGTGGCACACAGGGGACATTATTGATGTGGGAGTACTTTCCCGATTTACTGATAATCAGAATGTCTTTAGTTACACAAAAAGCGAATTGTTTTCCAAAACATTCATTGTGACGAATGTGAATATGCTAAGACTGCACATCCTTTTTGGATTCAAGGGACTACTAAGGAGCAGGATTGATTTTATTCAAGGACGATATTGGTAAAAAGCCAGAATGCTAAAGATTAATATCAAATCATTGAGGAGGAGATGTGAAAGAGCTAATAAATTAAAAGGAAATGACTTCAGGAGGCAGCTTGGCTTGAATGACACCTCAGTTTTCCTTGCAGTCCCATGGAGAGATAATATTGTTGCTTTAAAGCCAACAAAGGTAACAATAAGTGTTGTTGAAAAGTTTGGACCAGTCCAAATCTTTCACAAAATTGCATGTTCACGGGGAACTGAACGAGGCTTGGTAATTTCCAGAAACCTGAACTTAAACTCTTTCCTTTGTTTTCTAATATGTAGTATTATAACACATTCTACTTCAGTTGCCATGTTAGACAATCTGTATAATGAGGGTGTTCCATCTAAGAAAGCCTGGAGGCAACATGGGAAGGTAATTAAATATACTATTTGTTTTCTGCTAGCTAAGGGTTTGATTTATCAGACAAATTGAAACTCAGTGTTGAAAGGGAACTGTTGGAGGAGCTGCCATTCCTTAATAAATCTATCTTTCTATCTGCTTAGGTCCTTACATGGCTCCCATGGCTGTAGTATCTGAGACCTCGTTTAGAAGGAAGATGTAGACATGTTTGTGTGAGAGGATAGTTTAGAGATGATCCCTCTTAAAGGACAATATTATGAATTATCGGACGTTGGAGACATGCCCTGGAAGCAGGGAGAACAAAACACAGTGTAGCTGTGTGTGGCAGTCAGAGGCGGCCTTTGGCTATTGCGGGCCCTAGGCAAAGGCTCATTGTGGGGCCCCCAGAGGCCTGCGAGGGCCCCCTATAGGCCCATGGGACTCCCCCTGTGGCCCTATTCCCCTTGCCCCCGGCCCTCCCTCGCCGCCCTGGTCCCGGCCCCCTGAGCCACCTCCTCCTCCTGCTGCTGACCGAGGCAGATGTGGCTTTTGGGGTAGGCGAAGCAGGCCCCTTACTGTTTGGGACCCTAGGCATGCGCCTGCTTCGCCTACCCCAAAAGCCGCCTCTGGCGGCAGTTCACCACAGAAACTCTCTAGTTTGTTTTATTCACAGTTTCACTCCTTTCTCATGCACTGGTTTGTGGTGTAATGAATCCCAAAATCATTACATGCTGTCATGGGGCAGAAAACAGCGAAGAACTAAGCACAATGTGGCTTTATTAGCTTAGGAAGGGAAGAGGGCTAAGAATGGATGTGTTGCAACCTTCATCCAGACTGCAATGGTTAGGCAATGTTGTAGTGAACTAGGAAAGTTGCCAACAGAGATCTGATTTGTATTTAGCAGCCATAGAGGCAGAGGAGAAAAATTATAAAGTGAAATCATCAATCTTTTTGTGTGTTGTTGGGGAGGAAGCATTGAATATTTACAGCAACTTTGAGTCTGAAGAAAGTGAAAGCATGAAGTGAACTCAAATACTAACAAAATTTGAAGAATGGGACCTTTTTGAGAGAGAGAGAGAGAGAGAGAGAGAGAGAGAGAGAGAGAGATCTTTTTATGAATGAAGGCAAAAAACTGATGGCACCATAGAGCAATATGTCACAGATTTAAGGAGACTCAGTAAAAACCATGCCTTTGGTGAGCTGACAGTCTCTGGTGAGAGGAAAAATCATTTGTGGCATTAAAGGCAATATGTTCAGAAAGAGACTGCTCCGTGAAGGAGATTTAACTTTGGAAAAAGCTCTTCAGGTTTGCAGGATGATGGCACAAGCCAAAGAGCTGAGTTCACCGGAAAGGGTTATCCATGCACAAAAGACTACAGCCAAAAAAGGTCAAATCAAAAAGTGGAAACACTTGCTATGAAAAATCTTGTTGTGGGGAGACTGGCGACAGATGGTTGTGTGGATCATGGCCTGGCTGCAAACAGTATTTTGCCTTTGGGAAATTCTGTCAAAAGGGAAAAATAATCATTCTGCAAAATCTCAAATGCTGAAAAATCAAGTGCATTCAGTTGAAGACAAATAGATGAGAAGTTTTACATGGACATACTGGGATCAAGAATCCTTGTGAGAGGCAGTGTATACCACCTAAGAAAGCAAATGAAACAATTAGTTCACTAGTTCGAGAGGGCTAGCTGTGTTAGTCTAGTTCAGCAGAACAAACAAGGAGTCCAGTGGCACTTTTAAAGACTAACAAATTTATTTATCACATGAGCTTTCGTGGGTAAAATTCCACTCACTGAAACTGGACAAAGGAGCTCAGGTTAATACTCGGTCTGAACTAGATTAAGACTGAAAATAAGACCAAAACTGGGAACAAGAATAAAAATAATTGGTTATTCTGGGACAAATATACCAGTGAAGTGAGATGCATTGCTAGCATCAAGCATAAGATCGCTACTCACAAACTTCTGTTCGCTGTAGTGCCGAAGGCAGTGACATCAGTTTTAGGCCTGGCTGCTTGTAGAAAACCTCAGTCTGGTAAAACAGGTATCCTCTCTATAGGATCATTCTGAACCTTGCTATGAGGCACTCATTTGGGAATATCATGAAGTGTTTCAAGGGCTAGTTTGTTTGCAGAGTGAACATACCATCCAGATAAACAAGTTATCCATCCATGTAGAAAGGTGCCATTTGTACTCTGTGATAAACTCGAGGATGGAAGCAGTGCAAGTAAAACAAAAAATTGAGCAAATGAAATGGGTTAACTCACTTTTCTACACAATAGCTAGGAATAGACAGCGATGCACTTGCTTATGTATGAGAGACTGCAATAAGCTACAAAAAGAGATAGGTTCCAGAGCTGTGTAGCTGTGTTAGTCTGTATATAGCAAAACCAGCCAAAGTCCTGTGGCATCTTAAAGACTAACAAATTTCTTCAGGCATAAGCTTTTGTGGGCTGCAACTCACTTTGTCAGATGCATCTGACCAGAGATGGCCTTTGGCTATTGGGGGCCCTAGGTGAAGGCCCATTGTGGGGCCCCTTATAAGCCTATGAGGGCCCCCTATAGGTCTGCAGGGGCCCTCCTCTGTCTCCCCGGCTCCCCACCGCTGGGCTCCCCTGCAGCCCCACCCGCCCGTGGCATCAGCTCCCTGCCGCCCTCACCCTTCTCCCAGCCCCAGCTCCTCCCACCCCCCACAGTCCTGACCCCCACCTCCAGCCCCAGCTGTCCACCACCATCCCCAGCCCTAGGGGCCAGCTCCTCCTGCTGCCTACCAAGGCAGATGCGGCTTTTGGGGTAGGCGAAGCAGACGATGGGGCCCCTTACTTCTTGGGGCCATAGGCGTGCGTCAGCTTTGCCTTCCCCAAAAGTTGCCTCTGCATCTGACGAAGTGGGTTGCAGCCCATGAAAGCTTATCCCCAAAGAAATTTGTTAGTCTTTAAGGTGCCACAGGACTTCCATTGTTTTGACAAAAAAAAGAGAATATTTCCAACAACTAAATGGAGAAGAGATATGGCTCATGTTGCAAATGCACATTTCCATAAATTGGATGCATCCTCAGGTTTTTGGCAGCTGAAATTAACTGAAAAAAGCTCAAAATATTGCAAACTTAATACCTGATTTGAAAGATACACATTATTACGATTACTGTTCGGCAGAGCTTCAGCAACAGAAGTGTACCACAAAACCATACATATGACTTATTAACATATTAATGGTGTTCATTCCAAAATGGATTACTTCATTATCTGGGCTCAATGAAAGTGGAGCATGATTGTAGACTCTGGGAAGTCCTGGATGCAGCTAAAGCTGCAAACTTCAAATTAAACGTTTTTTAGGGCTTATAGAACTGGCCTTTGTTGGGATATTATTTCCAATGGAGGTGTAAAACTGATAAGAGGAAGGTTTCAGCTGTTGGAATGATGCCATGCCGCTGTCAAAGACAGATGTCCAATGCTTCCTGGGAATGGTTAATTATGTTAAATTAGGTATCAGTTTTCCATCCACCGAAGTAGTAGCTTTAGGAAAGCTTCTCAAGAATAAAAATGAATGGTAATGGGACACAGAACAGGAGGAGTGATGGGATTGTTAGAAACAACAACTGATACAAGAGCCAGTTTTGAAGTTCTATGCACCAGGAAGGCTTATTTAAAATTTTAACAGATGCTTCACACTCTGGATTAGGTACAGTGGTTTTATAGCAATCTGAGCACTGTTGGTAACCAGTGGTGTATGTATCCAAATCACAGACCTAGGCAGAAACCATATATACATAGATAGAGAAAGAACTTTTAGAGAGATGGTTTGCCTGTAGGAGATTGAATTAGTATATTTATGACCAGACTGTGGATGCTGAATCGGACTACAAGCCACAGATAGTTATTTGGCAAACTGCTAAATGACTGTACCTCAAAGCTTCAAAGAATGATGGTAAAGTTGCAAAAGCATAATTTGATTGTGATCTGCACACCTGGTAAATTCATGTTCACTGCCTATTCACTTTCCAGAGCAGTGACTCCCACTAGGAAACCAGAGAAGACCTTAGAGGTACAGAGGCAAGCCTGTGTAGATCTGATTGTAAAGTCAATTCCCGTAGCTAACAGGAAACAGCAATGAATAAGAGGGGAAACAGAGAAAGATGAATTGTTGGGGATCAGTTAAAGGGTGGCCCGAAGAAACAAGCAGTTGCTGTCTAAGTATGAGGGACTATTGGAACTCCAGACATGAGCTTACTGTGATAGATGAGGTGACTTTCAAGGGCAGCAAGGATGTTATACCAATGAGCCTTGAGAAAGAAATGCTACAGAAGATCCATGAGGTCATTTAGGAACTGAGAAGTGCAAAAAGTAAGCATGAGAGGTGCTGTATTGGCTGCGGATCAATCACATTATAACTAATGTAGTAGAAAACTGCTTTTTATGCTTGAAATACAAGCCGTGACAACAGACAGAGCCTCTGAGACCTTACCCAGCTCCACAAAGGCCCTATGAGAAGGTAGGCCCTGACTTCTTTTAATAGTTACAGATTATTATTCTCTGTGTCCAGAACTTTGCATCCTGCACGATACTAATAGCAAGTCAGTGATTACCAGCATGAAGATAATTTTCTCCAGACACCTGGAATTCAAGAAGTCTTTAGCGATAATGGACTACAGTTTTCCAGCGCAGATTTTAGGCATTTGCCCCAATCAAAAGGACTTGTGGAAAGGATGATAATGGCTCATGAAAAATATTTTGATAGTAGGGGTATTTTGTATAAAATGTTATTGGTTTACTGAAGTATTCTTCTTGGATAATGGCTCTTTTTCAGTTCCATTGTTAGTGGGAAGAAGGATCACAAATCAATTTGCTGAAATCTCATAACAATGAAACCATACAGAAGATGAAAGAAAATCAGAGTAGAAGCAGAAATAATAATAATATAATTATTATTATTATGACAAAAAGTCCTGTGTTCTCCCAGGTGATAGAATGCACCTCTGGAATCACATCTCTTATATTTGGGGAAACAAAGGGATACCATTAAAGAACAGTTACATCCAAGATCTTATGTGGTCCACACAGACCAAGGGGACGCATTTTAACATAACCTTAGGAATCTAAGTGCAATCCCAGAAAGTGCTAAAACATTAACAGTTGATGTAGATTTTGGCATTTCCCGATTGACCATTCATCAACAGACAAAGGAGAAACTGGCAAGGAATAACTCTGACTTTAATGATGAATAATACTGAGAAGATCAGAGAGAGATTATATGTCCTGAAAAACTCACTGAGACCTGCTAACCAACTTGGAGAAGAGATATTTGAAGAAAGTGAGTGGCAAAGACTCACTCTAGAGTGATGTGCTCTCCTTTCTAGGTCTTTCTTTCCTTTATGGAAATGAACTAGATGGGTTGAAAGTTTAAGATATGTGTTATTAGATAGTTAAGTATTTATATATCTATCAATATATATAATGTATGTAAGAGCTATTTGGATATTTTTTGAAGGAAAGATGTAGACAGAGAGAGATTTGTGCAAGATTAAAATTTAGAGATGCTCCTTCATGAGGGACAGTATTATGAATATAGGAATTTTGAAATGTGCCCTGGAAGCAGGGGGTGAAGAAGACGGTATAGCTGTGTGCAGCAGTTAATCGCGAAAGCTCACTAGTTTGTTTTAATCAGAGTTTTATTCCTTTCTCTTTCACTGGTTTCTTGTTTAATGAACCCTAAAATCATTGCAGACAAAATGCAAAAAGGAACATTTTTATTAAATTATTGGGCAATTAAGATTCAAGTTTTGGTAACTGTGCAGAATCCTCATGTATTCTTCATATGTTTGTTTTTATGCCAGTTCCTTTTCATAGTCCCTCTCCTTTTTCCATCCCTTCTAGCTTCTAGATTTATACCTTCAATCCCACTGCTTGACAGAGATGGGCCATGACGCTTTCACTTGGGAGCCGTGCTGTTCCTAGTGAGCTGCAGTTCCATGATACAATTCCACACTCAAGATTTCTTGACTTCTCATGGAAAGTTAACTGCTCTCATTCCATCTGCCTTCTGTATGACAACACAGAACTGCCTTTGACAATACTTCTCATAAACTGTTTGATTGGCAGCACCAGTGCAAACAGCTTCAAATCAAAACACCAGATTAGCCCTAAATCTTTCTTTTTTTAAAGATATTTTTGTTTATTTGTTATTGTTTTGTTTTACTCATGATGCCAGAAATGTGGATTGTAACAAATCCACAGTGACAGTTAATAATAGTAGAGTTGCATGTTTTTTGTTTGTTTTTTCACACATTTAATATATTCCTTGTTAGCAGACTACTGAAGCTACTCATTCCACAAATTGGGTTTTAGAGGTCTAAGCCCTCTCCCTTTGTCTTCCAGGAAGGTATTTCCATTAAATAAATTCCAGAGAGGTATCCCTGTTAGTCTGTGTACAGCAAAAACAACGAATGTCCTGTGGCACCTTAAAGACTAACACATTTCTTCGGGCATAAGCTTTCGTGGGTTGGAGCCCATGAAAGCTTATGCCTGAATAAATTTTTTAGTCTTTAAGGTGCCACAGGGCACTCGTTTTCCTTAAATAAATGGGGATTTGATCAAATAGAGAAGTTTGTTTGATAGCCTTATGCAAATAGCTACCTCAGGACAGGTCTACGCTACAGAGTTTTGTTGACAGAAGTCAGTTTTTGTTGACAAAACAGTGGAGGTGCGCATATTGAAGTGCTTCTCCCACTGATGTAACCCCTCTATGCTATGCTGACATCATAAAACCACTTCACTGAGGCTATGTACACACTACAAACTTGTCCTGCAATAAAAACTATTGCGGGACAAGAAAAGCGCTATATTTATAGCGCTTTGG
>ML685768.1:2809905-2869201 GCA_007922175.1 Pelusios castaneus
CCCCGGGGCTGAGCTAGGGGGGTGGCCCGAACCCTAGCTAAGCCCCGGGGCTGAGCTAGGGTTCAGGCCACCACACCTGAAGCCCCGGGGTGAGCTAGGGGCTGCAGGGCTTCGGGTGGCAGCGGGAGCTGCTCCCACCGCCATCCGAAGCCCTGCAGCTGGACCAGGGGGGTGGCCTGAACTGGCGAGAGCAGCCAGTTTGGGCCACCCCCCCTAGCTCAGCTCGGGGGCTGACCCGAACGGTGAGAGCAGCCGGTTTGGGCCACCCCCGTAGCTCAGCTAGGGGGGTGGCCCGAGCCGGCTGCCTTCCCCGGTCCAGCCAGCCAATCCCTCAGCTGCCGAACCTGGCCATTTTAATATGTCAATTTCATTGCTCAGCTAGAGCAGTGAAATTGACATAAGTGACAGCTCCAATGTCCCAGAGTGGCCCAGTTTGGCACCCTGGGACATTTCCGGAGGCTGTCAACGGTGCAACAAGCGTCCACACAGGCTGTACCACGGAACAACTGTTCCGTGGTAAGCCTTACCACCCTCGTTTGGGGTGGTTTACATGTTGCGCGGCAAGAGGCTGTTGCCGCGCAACAAGAAGCTTTCATGTGTGGACGCTTTGATTGTTATCGCGTGGTAAGGAGCCTTACCACGCGATAACTCTGTAGTGTGTACAAGGCCTGATAGGTGTAGGTCTTGTGTTGATGTAGTTAGGGCTGGGGTAGTTCCTTATGTTGGCTTTTGGCTGTCATTCCCACTTGACTGGAGGGCTGAGCAACTGGACCGTGCGCTCAGCTGGAAACAGGGTGAGAAGTCATTGGCAACTGCCTTCAGCACTGGCAGGGAAAAGGAGTAGGAGAGAAGGCAGCCCATCAGGAGTCTGTAGGACAACTGGGTCCCATCAGGGAGTTGCCAGCAGAGATGAGAGGCGGCTCAGGGAGGCAACACCAACACAAGGAGGATAGTGTGGACATCAACCTCTGCAGTCATTAATTACTTTTGTAGTGTAGACAAGGCCTTAGGGTTGCAGATTTGTTACTGCTTCATAAGTTATAAGTGGGTGAACATCATACAAGGAAAGAACTGTATTTGTGCAACATAAGCCAGGTATTTGAATCTGCAACTGAGTAGCTGAAATTGTAGTTTACACTTCCTGTGTGTTACCACAGAGGAGTCTCAGACCAAAACCTACCAATGAGCAGAGGGAGCCTCCCACTACTTAAGCATGGAAGAGTTGTGGTAGACTAGTCTCCATTAGGATATGATGTTGATGTGTTTTCCAGCATTTCTTTTTCTTTGGCTGCTATCAGAACATCTCTATATACCAGGTTGGGGGAGAAATGAATCAATTGTTTTGGATATATATCTGAGTAGTTGCTATTCTCAAAGCTGGTCATTTAAATATTCTGTGACAGAGCCAGGCCTGATGGCTACAGGAGGGTGGTCCTATTTGAACTTTGGCTTATGCCCACCCACTGCTAACCCCGTCCTTTGGGGAGGAGGCACTGGGCCCGGGTTCAACTAATTATGAGGGAAAACAAATGAAGAACAGGGATGGATGAGATGCTACAGGTTCAAAATAAGAGATTCAGAAGGGGACACCGAGCAGAGAACCCTGGCGAGCGCCCACTGCTCCCAGAAGGTGTCATGGGAGCCAGCGGACACTGCCCAGAGGAGCTCTGCCTGGAGATGTGATCAGACAAGGGACCAGAAATAGGCCCCACAGTCGCAGAGACCCCCCCTCAGCCAACCTCCTCTCCCTGGTTTTATAGATTGTGACCTTGGCATAGGCCAGGAGGAGGTTGATGAGGAGGTCCCGTGACTTTGTGGGGCCACGGATGGGGGGTGCATATTAAAACAAGTGTGGGGAGAAGTGCAGCCAGAGCCTCAATAAGAGGTTCTGGAGGAGCCGGAAGGGGGGCTGCAACCTGGCACATTCCAGGTATGCATATGCTAGGGTCTTCCTCATAGAAGAGAGGGGGAAGAGCTAGGCCATCTTGGACTCAGTCAGCTGAGTCCAACATGAGGAGACTTTGGAAGGGACCAGGTAGAGAACCCAAGATATGATAATGCCCGGAAGGAAGTGGCAGAAATTGATGGGATATCTGTGGAGGGAAAAACCCGGGGACCAGGGCCATATTTCATGGTGAAGGGAAACCTGCTGTACCGAGTTGCAGATGTACAGGGAGAAGAGGTACCACAACTCTAGTGCCACAAAAGCACCAAAGGGCTGTGCTAAGCCTCGCCCACAGCCACTTCTCTGGAGGACACTTAGGGGTAGAGAAAACCCTTGAGAGAATCCTGAGGAGGTTCTTTGGGCCAGGAGTCCATGAAGATGTTCGGCACTATTGTGCTAGCTGCCCCGAGTGTCATCTGCATAGCCCCAGGCCACATTTGAGGTCCCCACTAGTGCCCCTACCCATCATTGAAGTACCCTTCGAACGGATTGGGATGGACCTAGTGGGACCCCTGGAAAAGACAACCCGGGGACACCAATATATCCTGGTCATTCTTGATTATGCCACTCAGTATCCAGAGGCCACCCCCCTGCGAAATACTACTTCAAAAGTGATAGCAACTGAACTAGTGAAGATTCTTGCCAGAGTGGCGCTCCCTAAGGAGATACTGATGGACCAAGGGACCCCATTTATGTCATGAGTAATGAAGGACTTATACACCTTGCTTCATGTGCGGATCCTATGGATGTCCGTCTACCACCCTCAGACTGATGGCCTGGTAGAAAGATTTAATAGAACCCTTAAGGCCATGATAAAAAAGGTGGTGAGCCAAGATGGAAAGGACTGGGATGCTCTGCTGCCCTACCTCATGTCTGCCATCTGGGTGGTTCTCCAGGCCTCTATGGGGTTCTTCCCCTTTGAATTATTATATGGGCAACACCTCAGAGGTATTTTGGATATTGCCAAGGAGATCTGGGAGGAAAAACCCATCCCAGGAAAAAACATGGTTGAGCATGTGCTACAAATGTGCTACAAATGAGAGAGCGAATAGCCCGGGTCACCCCCATTGTATGGGAGCACTTGGAGAAAGCCCAAGAGTCTCAGCAGACCCACTATAACCGCCAAGCAACCATCTGACGGTTCCATCCAGGAGACCAAGTGATGATATTAGCCTAATTAGAAGAAACAGGTCCATACATTCTTTGGCGTAGTAGGGTATTACTGGTGTTTCATTCCCCACTTCGCCACCAGAGCAAGTCCTCTGACGGACCTGATAAAGGCTCGGGGTCCAGAAATGGTGAGATGGACTGATGAGGTGGAGAACACCTTCAAGGACCTACGGACAGCCTTCTGTAGTAACCCTGTACTGGTAGCCCCAGACTTCACAAAATAATTCATTTTACAGACAGATGCATCTGAGGTAGGATTGGGGGCTGTCCTATCACAGATGGTGGGAAATGAGGAACACCCAATAGTGTACCTCAGCCAGAAGCTCCTCCTGCAAGAACAGAGATATGAGGTGGTGGAAAGAGAATGCTTGGTTATGAAATGGGCCATGGAGACCCTTCCATTACTACTTGCTAGGGCGACACTTTACTCTGGTAACTGATCATGCCCCTTTGCAGTGGATGCAATGGAACAAGGAGAAAAACTCATGGGTAACCAGGAGGTTTTTGTCCCTCCAACCCTTCCGGTTCACCATATGCCACCGGACTGGAAGTCACCATGGCAACACAGATGGACTGTCCCGAATGCACTGCATGATGTCCCAAGTTGCCCAACCCCTTGGGATTGTGCTGGGGGAAGGGTGAGGAATATGTGACAGAGCCAGAGCTACAGAAGGGTGGTGGAAGGTAGGTATATTAGCCCCAGGCTGAGCAAGGCCCTGTTCCCAGGGTATCTGGGGTGGGGCTACGTTGAGCCAGTTAAGGCACCTGACTCCTATTAAGGGTAGAAGATAAAAAGCCCCTGTTGCAGCCAGGTAGTGAGGGAGTTTGGGCGTATTGTTTGGAGGTGGAGGTAGGAGGTGCGGAGGAGAACAGAGCGAAGAAGAGTGGAGGAGAGCTGACCAGTAGCTGTTACTGAAAGCTCCTATGAGGTACAGGTGCTGGGGCGGAGAGCCCAGCCCCATGGTAGGAAGGACTGAGGATCCATAGCGCTGAGGGTTTGGAGGTGGGAGAACTGTACCTCAGCTGGCTGTCACTACATGAAGCGCAGGACCCGCGGGGACTGAAAGTGCTCAGTTTGCCACAATTCCTTCAAAGCGGAGAGAAAAACCATGTCAGAGGGAAGGCTCATGGGTAGAAGGGATAGTTATATGCCAGGATTTTGAGGCTGGCAGGTAATAAATTAAGATGACCAAGAGTTCAATGAAAATGATGATAATCTGTGCTGGTGGAAGTATTGAACCAGGCCCTAAGTATGGGTTGAGGAAAAAATAGCATGTCTTGCTGTTTTTAAAAATAAATTAATGGTCTTATATGGCAGAATCTTTTCTGCAATGAAATGTGTGGATCTCTGCTCAGGTTTACCATACTGGAAGATGAACTTAGACCTTTGGGACCAGAACACTTTTTTTAGGTGGACAACTAGGCTATTTTCAAAACAAACCATTTTAAGAGGTTCCTGTAGACTGAAAAATGGTTTTATCCTCATTCTGTTGCCACTTCTATGACTGAAACTATCAGAGAATACACCATATGTAACCCCGGCTTATTCAGTGTGGCTCTCAGTCCTTCTCCAGGCGGTTCAGTGACCAGGAGTATGTCTGTACTGCCACTGGGAGTGTTTCCTAGCTTGGGTAGACAGGCAGACATGCGCTAGGTCTGCTTGAGCTAGTGTGTTAATAATGCAGTGTAGCCACGGGTCGCATAAGCAGCAGCTTAGGTTAGCCAGCCAAATAAACATCAAGAGGTCCAGGAAGGTTTATAACAGTGATTCCCAACCTTTTTGGCTTGAGGGCCACAAATATCATTTTTACAATCCTGAAGGACTACAAATCACTACATATTTAAAGAAAACATTTTGATGCTACTGTGTTCATTTTTTCATTCACTGTTTTACATCTAGAAATTACTCTCAGCATGTCACCAACTCACAGAGAAAGCACTAGTGTAGCTGAGTGACTGTCACTGCACAGTGAAGCACATGACCTGCCAGCTAAGTTACAGTGGGTGGCCTGCTAAGTGCAGGCCGAACCAGAAGATACTGATTTTTAGAGCCCTGCCCCTTCTCAAGCATGGTGGGTCCTGGCTGCTCCACTAGCAGTCCCTTCCCCTGCCCCTGCTTTTCCACTGCTGCTAAATGGAACAAGTTCAGTGAGGAGGCTACTTCCTTGCTGATCTCCCATCCCATCCCCCTGGCTGCAGCAGGGAAACTGCACATAGCCCAGTGCTCTCCACCTGGGTCCTTGGGCAGAGGCTCCCTCCTGCAGCCAGGGACACTGGAGAACAGTGCTTCCTTTTCTCTGACTCCAGCAGGGAGCCCTGCATCTATGGATTGAGGTGGAGTACTTTGCCAAGCTACCTGCTACAGCCAGGTAGAGGAGAGTGCTAATCTCCCATCCCCTAGGCTGCATCAAGGAGTCTGTACTGGTCTTGTAGCCCAATGGGAACTTGCTCTGCCTGGGTCCTTAGGCTCTGGCTCCCTTCTGCAGTCAGTGGGAGGGGAGTGAGAAGCAGCTTTAGAAGACCCCGTGGGCCATGTGTTGGGAACCCATGGTTTATACTCAGGCAGCTACACTGCTATTTGGACACCAGTTCGAGGTGAGCGATGATGTGTCTGTCTACCTGAGCTGGGAAGCTGCAGTGTGGACGTAATCTAATAGGAGACAGACATCTACAAATGATGGCTTATGAAATGTAGTGAACCATGTAGGAATGTACAATTTAAAGAGTTAAGATATTTAGTTTGTATGGAAACTGTGCACCTGCAGCCACTTTGATTTATTGTTTATTACATTTAGACACTGCTTTCTTTCACTTACCAAAAAGCTAAATATGCTGGTGTGACATTAAGAACAGCCCAAGAGGAGTGGACAAAGGACATCCAGATATCAAGTAATGAAATGCTGCTAGCGTGCCCATTTTAAGTGCACCTCATTTCTTTAAGGGCACAAATGTATCTGATAAATATCCTGCAAGGTGTCAATGAAAATCTCATGAATCAATGGTTATTAATATCATCGTATAACATAAGTGCGAGAAACTGATGTAAAATTATGGACATAAATTGATATGTAATTTCTAAAGTGTGTTTGCCAGCTACACAGGAATTAACCTCCCACCCTGAGGAAAGAAACATCGTCTCCCCACTTTTGAAAGACACTGAGAAAAATGGAATCATAGGATTGGAAGGGACCTTGAGATATCCTCTAGTCAATTCCCCTGCTTATACAAATTTATGTACGTGTTGTGTAAACAGATGTATCAAGCTAACCAGAGGTGGAGGCAAACCTCACACTATCACAGCAGGGGAGGAGATTGGCAATCATATGTGAAATGTTCATTCAGTTATACTGGAAGGAGCAGCAACTGAAAAATTTGCATTTTAGCAGACATGATCCTAGCAGGGAAGGAAGCAGCAGGATATTCCTTGAACACTGACTCCATGTTGCCTATCTCACAGCTGGAAATAGATTTTGATATGGGGGAATTCTTCAGAAGAATCCATTTCAAAAGATCATTGAACTATAAAAGAGGGGCGCCAAGAAACTCTATCGATCTTTCACCTAAGAAGACAGCCTTTAGACTTTGGGGGACAACTCCTGACCCAGGAGTTTGGTCAGCCATCTTGATGGAAACTTGGTGAGGATTTTACCAAATCTAGTTTGTTAAGTTTTAGTTACTAGAAAGTATTTAATCTTTATTTCTCTTTTAACCATTTCTGACTTTAGTCCTTATACTTGAACTCACTTAATAACTATCTCTTTGTGGTTAAATAAATGTTTTATTTTTAATTTAAACCAGTCCAGTACTATGTTTAAACTGAACTGTTTGGAAACTCCAGTTAAGGGAACAAACTGTTGAATATTAACTCCTTAAAGGAGCAACAGGCCTTAAGATTTCTCTGACTGTTCCAGGACAGGGCGTGGCATTTTAGAATACATGTTTTTGGGAAAACTTGGGATTGGAGAGAATGTGGACTCATTTTAGTAGTAGACAACCAAGGCTGGTGGAGGAAGGCCACTGGAAGTCTGTAGTATTACAGGCAGGCTCTGGAATCCAGTGCATTAGACGAGGGCTGCCCAAATTGCATTTTTCTGACTGTGGGAGCCCCAAGCAGAGAGCTACAATGACAAGCCATTGTGAGCCAGTTGAGGTTTCAAGGTGAGAGGTAACAACTCTTCACTGATCTGGACTGCACCCCAAGACATGACAGTTTTCTACAGTGCAACTTGCTGTGTAATTCAGTTCTGTTTAATTTATTTAGGATCATATTAAAGAGGTGCAGTGAATAACACGTAACATAGCTAGAAGATTGGATTTATCTATGTTTATAAGAACTCATTTACAAGCATCTTTGACTTTGGGTATGTCTTCACTACCGTGGTGGCAGGTATCGTTGCAGCAGCATCAATTGAGCAGGTCTGTGTAGACCACTCTCTTGATCGCAGAACACACTCTGGTTGTCTTAATTAATCCATTCCCTTGAAAGGAGTAAGGGTGCGTCGATGGGAGGGTATCTCCCGTCAATGCAGCACCATGAGGATGCTATGCTACATAAATGTAAGTATGTTGTTGGGAAATATGCAAGTTATGTTATGTAGTTTGCCTATCTCCTGTCAACCGCCACCGCCAACATAGACCAGCCCTTAGAGTAGAAAGCAGATGCACAACATTTTTAAAAAGTAGTTTTCTGGTACAAATTGAAAAAGCTGTAAATAATAGTTGTATGATAGCCATCAGTCAGCACAATTACCAAAGAGGTGGATCTGTATTTTCAGTAATTACTGGATTTTTGGATGGTTTAAAATATTTATAATTTGATATCTTATTAGACTGAGTGTACGGATTCAAGGAGTCAGACTTCAGGGTAATTTTTTGCATTTTAAAATTGTTTTAAGTTTCATTCTTAAATTAGTAGTTGCACTTCCAGAGAAATACTGTTAAAACTGCTTTTTTGAGAAATGCCATGAAACAGCCTTGTAATAGGGGAAGGCATTGGATGATATTGAGTGCCACGTGAGCTGCAGTTTCTAGGGTAAGAGTGGTCAGCACCATTAACACAGAATTTTCTTCTTTTCATGGGCTTTTACCTTCACTCTATTACCTTAAAGTTCTTTCTTTGCATCAAGATTTGTATTAACACTGTGACACTGGCAGACTAGGTGCCAAGTCATGGCAAAATCCCCTTGTCTCCAGTGAACATCGACAAATACATATCTGGAACCAGTCTGGCTTGCCATTGTGTTAATATGGTTGCAATGGGTATTAGGATCATGAGAATGTATTCTAGTGTTTAGCGTTCATTTGAATACTGGTGAGTTGCTGCATGCATTAATCTCATTCATAACCTCTATATGCCATATTGTTAGGTAATATATGAGCATTTGGACTGTAAGCCTTTGTAACTATGCAAACACCAGACAGGAGAGAAGCATTAACTAATGTCAAATGTTGGCTTCCAACAGAAGGGGTTATGTCCTACCCGACAAGCAGGACTGGATTTAGGAGCAGGCGACTCAGGAAGCATCTGGGGTGCCAGGCTTGGGAGGCACCAGGCTTGGAGTGCTGTTTTTATTATTAGTGGCAAAAGGGGAAATAGAACCTTTGCAAGGTCAAAGGTGAGAAAAATGACCTTTTGAACTATAGGACTAGGATTAATATTCTAAAGCTGTTACTTGCTCTATTATTATTTAATACAGGTCCACCCAATGTTAGTGCACAGTTCAATTTCTTGATGTTAGTACATTTCAGTTATTCTCTAATATTTAGAAGTCTCTAAGCTTAGAGGAAACTACTCAGGCCTTGTATAAGCAAGTAAAATATTAAAATACAGCTTTACAGATCCGAGTGTGAGCATGTATTATCGTATGCGAGAGGGATAAACCATGCATGCAAATTGTGCATCAAAGTCATGAAATGGGCTACAAATGCAATAAAGAATAAGATATTCAAACGTTTAACAAATGAAGGGGAGTGCCAAAGATGCTCCTTACCTGGGGGTGTCAATTGGTCTATGGCCCACTCTGCCAAGAAGGCCCCTCAGTGCCACCGTGGAACAGAGGAGAACATTAAAGGAGACCAAAGACTTTGTTGTTTACTGTTCTTCACACCCCCATGAAGATGAGACTTACAAGTGAAGTCCTTCCATCTGCTGAGTTTGCCACTGGAAGCAGAAGTTGAGAAGGAAATAAAAACACCTAACAAGGAGCAATGGGATCATTATGCTACTTGCACTCTTGGGGGAAAGGACTACTAGGCATAAGCAAAAGATCCCCAGAACTTAGCTGGGTTAACCTTGAAGGACGTACAGAGTTTTGCCCTAGTCTACACTTGCTGCACCTTTCGGCGACAGTTGACGGGAGATACACAAGGTACGTAAAATACCTTGCATATCTCCCATTGACTTACTTACCTCTCCCTACAAACTATGATAAGGTGAATGGAAATGCCATCTGGTTGCCTTAGCACTACACCACTTCCGGGTCTGGAGTTAACTGCTGCGAACTCCAGAGCAATTCAGCGCATCTTGACAGACCGCTCAATCACACCTGGAAGAGTGCACTGATGGTGGCGATTTTGCTGCCATCAGTACAGACATACCCTTTCTTATCATAGAAGCTTCTATTACTTTTGGGAACTCATTTGTGTGTGTGTATATATACTTACCTGCTTTTATCTTGTGAATAACTCTCATTTCCTTTTCCCGTAAAATAAATCTTTAGACAGTTTATTATAGGACTGGCTACAAACATTGTCTCTGATGTGAGATATAAGGTGCAATTGACCTGGGGTAAATGACTGGTCCTTTATACAGCAAAAAACTGAGAGTCCTATGGCACCATAAAAACTAACACATTTCTTCGGGCATAAGCTTTCATGGGCTCCAACCTACTTTGTCAGCTGCAGGACAGCTTTATGCTATTTTAGCTCCCAGTTTCAGAGTTTGGGAAAAAACCTTCTAACTTTTCTCTTTACCTCCTCCACCCCTTCCGTATTTATTTCCCTCCAGAAATTATTACATTTTGAAGGAGACAGATATTATGTGCTGGATAGTACAAAGATCAGTTCCCTGTAATTCAATTAATTTAAAAAAAAATAGATTATCACTTGCCTTGTGTTGATTTATTAGCGAGTTCTTCTTTCTTGGTTTCCTTTTTATCTGCTTCATTCATAGATGTTTCCAAAGAGGGCTGGTATGCAGTTTAATAGGATACATTACATCACGAGTTAATGTGAATAACTTTCGGTGTAACAACAGATCTACTTTGGGTGTTAGGAGTGTGTATTTGGTGTAGATAGTTGTAGATATGTAACCTTTGATTGTTTATAAATGGTATTTTCTAATGTCAGTTATGTTTACCATGCATTTTTCTGAAAACATAGACAATGCAGACCACACAGGCATTAGCATGAAATCTGAAGATGATAAAATGCATTCCCTTTTGAAAGTACATTTTAAAATAAATCACATCCAGTTTTATCATCTTCTTTCCTTCACTGTGGTTTTCATCTCATGAACTATTTAATTATCATTTTGTATCCAGGGTGTTGGTATTTTTTTCACACAGTTGGGGTATTTTAGTGTGATTTATAATAAACAAACAAACAAACAAACAAAACCTTCTACCTTTTTTATACTGTAAACGTGAAAAATCTGCTCTAATCTTTAAAGGCAATATCGTGCAGCATACTGTGTTTTTTTTAAAAATAACAAAAGAATTCTACATGGAATACTGAGTTATTGTAAGGTAGGTCACCAACTGTAATTATTTCATAAGGAAAAAAAGGAGTCATATATACCTATATTTCAATAAAATTATATAGTGCCTTCAAACCGTCCATTATCATTAAATATGCAGAAGCAATAGTTCTGGGGAAAAGGTTAACTATATATAGTTCAGTCATTTTTCATATGTAAATTCAGAACATATTGAGGATAAATATTGCCAGGGCACTTCCAATCTGTCCTTTTATCAAACTGTTTTCATATAGCAGGACTATGAACATTTTTCCTATCAATATGCTTATCTCCCTTCCCTGAATTCAGTGAATCTCCCTGCCTTGATTCTTACAATAATGTGTGCAGGAACACCTGCTATTATCAATACTTTTATTGTCATGTTTTCTAATGGGCCATGAATGTGTGACATGGATAGTACTTGACTCTGTTTTTCCTGACAAGGTGGTGTGCTAGGGTTTTGGTGGGCGAGGTTGTTTTGTTTTTTGTTTTGTTTCGATTGCTCCCACTGTATAGAGCAATGCATAGGGTAAGAATGGTCTCCAAATTGAACAGGAGTGCTGACAGCCAGGTGAAATACATTTTAGCCTCAGCTTTGCTGAACTTAGGCCATGTACACACGATCACTTGATCGCGCATTAACAGTCACTACTACGCGATAACAGCAACAGCGTACACACGTGTAATAGGGTTCTTGTGCGTCAACAGCTCAGTTGTAGCGCAATACAAAAACCACCTCGACGAGGGTGGTAGCAGTTAACGCGGAACAGCTGTTGCGCCTTTCGACTCGTGTACGCTTACTGCGCAATGATTGGCCTCCGGAAGTGTCCCAGCATTCCAAAGTCCTCTCTGGTCTTCCCCCCACCCGCTCTGTGGCTGTGACGAAACAGTCCCCGCCCTGTTTCGATTCCCGGGATTTTCAAATTTCTCCTCTGTTTCACTTCCTGTTCTCTTCCTCGTGGAGTGGAGTGCAGCTCTGATCTTCACTAGCAATGGCGGCCCATCATGGAAGACACGCACCCATTTGGAGCACGGCAGAGGTGCTGGACCTGATCAGCATCTGGGGAGAGTCTGCTGTGCAGGTGCAGCTATGCGGCAGCAGGCGAAATTTCGATACATATGGCATAATTTCTCGGGCCATGTGAGAGAGACACTGTGCAGTGCAGATCAAAGGTGAAGGAGCTAAGAATAACCTATCATCGAGCGAAGGAGGCAACCCGCCGTTCAGGATCAGCGCCTGCTACATGCAGGTACTACAAGGAAATCGAAGCCATCTTCAGTGGGGACCCCACAACCAGTGCAAAGAGTCCTGTGGACACATCAGGCCCCCCCTCATCCACTGAATGCCAGAGCCGAGCAGGATGAGGACGTGATCTATGAGGAGGAGGAGATGGAGGATGACCTGGAGGAGAGCGCAACAGCGTGTAGCCAGGAGCTCTTCTGCACCCCCGCTGAGATGTCCACCCAAGACATGAATTGCAGCGTGTCCTCTGAGGCGGCAGAGGGGGGTTCAGGTAAGTTTCTCTTCCATGCAGCTATGGCTCCTGCTAAAAAATCATTGTCCGGGGCGGGGGTGCTTGCTGTCTCGGTCCCCGCTGTGCACGCTCTTTACTAGGCATTCATTAGAAGTGCATCAACACAAGCAGTGATGGTCAAAAAATCATCTGTATTTAGGTCACTAAAGGTTTCCTTGATGTACCGCCAGAGCCTCCTACTCAGGTTAGATGGGATAGCGTATGTGTCTACGCTCCTGTATAAGGATACTCGGCCTCGCCAGCTGCAAAGCACAGCCCTGGGAACCATGGCAGCACACAGTGCAGCAGCATACGGTCCCGGCTGGCATCCGGTGGCATGTAGGATATGTATTCTAGCTGGCAGGGGCACTCTGAGGAGAGAGATATCGGGTTCCATCTGTGTGCCCTGTGCAGAATGTTAGCCCCCAGTAAGGTTTCTATTAGGACATACCTTGTCCGCTTCAGCAAAGCACAGGATGTTGACCGCCCTGTACCTTTCAGTGGAATGTGCTACTGGAAGGTTACATTGGTTATCTAGGCTATGTGTGAACTATAGGTTTATTATTCTTTTTTTTTATTAGATTCGACCTTCACAAGGCCGGTGTCTACCCCAGCTGACCACATGAGAAACATTCGGCGGCGTGCTCGAAGAAACAGGGAGGATATGTTTCAGGAGCTGATGAAAACAACAGAGGCATCCGCGAGGGAGAATCGAGCCTGGAAAGAGGAATCCCAACAGAGGAGGCAGAAACACAGGGACGAACTGATAAGCGTCACGAAGGAGCAAACAGAACTGCTCAAGAGCATGATTGCTCTGCAGACCCAGGCGATTAATGTACGGGCTCCACTCCAGACACTTCAGCCGTGTCTGCCTCCCACACCCCGTAGTCCTTCAAAGCATTTATTTGAAGGCCACCCATACCCCTGGTATACTGCAACATCCAGTCCCTCACAGAGCTACTTTTTAGAGACCCGCAGCTACACCCACCTGTAACCCCTCCAAAACCCCCCAACCACCCCCCTTCTTTATCTTTTAATAAAAACAGTAACAAAAAATTTGAAGAGTGGCTTTATTTGTACACAGTGAAAAATCTCATAAGGTGCACTTGATGCGTCCTTGAAGTGAACTACGGGAGGGCATCATTGAAATGCTCCCTGAGTGCCTCCCTTATGCGAGCAGCTCCTCGTTGGGCCCCCCTAATACTCCTAGTGGCTGGCTGTTCGTATGCTGCCTCGAGGCTCTGTGCCTCCATAGCCCACCCCGGGGAAAACTTTTCTCCCCTATTTTCACAAAGGTTATGAAGGACACAGCACGCCGCAATTACAGCAGGGATGTTGTCCTCATCCAAGTCCAGCCTCCCATACAAACATCGCCAGCGCCCTTTTAAGCAGCCAAAGGCACACTCCACAGTCATTCTGCAGCGGCCCAATCGGTAATTGAACCGCTCCTTGCTGCGGTCCAGGTTCCCGGTGTATGGCTTCATGAGCCATGGCATTAGTGGGTATACTGGGTGTCCCACGATGACTATGGGCATCTCCACATCCCCCACAATAATTTTTTGATCTGGGAAGAAGGTACCCCCTTGCAGCTTCTGGTACAGTCCAGTGTTTCTGAAAATGCGGGCATCATGCACCTTTCCCGACCACCCAGCATTGATGTCCGTAAAACGCCCCTTGTGATCCACGAGTGCTTGCAGCACCATGGAGAAGTAGCCCTTCCTGTTGATGTACTCGGTCGCGAGATGGTCTGGAGCCAAAATTGAGATGTGTGTGCCGTCTATGGCTCCCCCGCAGTTAGGGAATCCCATGGCAGCAAAGCCGTCCACAATCTCACGAACATTGCCCAACGTCACCGTCCTCCGTAGCAGAATGTGATTGATGGCTCGGCACACTTGTGAGAGGGCTAATCCGACGGTGGACCTCCCGACTCCAAACTGGTTTGCAACCGACCGGTAGCAGTCAGGAGTCGCCATCTTCCAGACAGCAAACGCAACACGCTTCTCCACGGTTAGGGCTGACCTCATGTTGGTGTCTTTACGTCGCAGGGCAGGGGCCAACTCTGAACACAGTTCCAGAAAGGTTGCTGTCCGCATTTGAAAGTTCTGTACCCACTGCTCGTCATCCCACAGCTTCATAACAATGCGATCCCACCACTCTGTGCTCGTCTCTCACAACCAGAAACGGCGTTGCACCGTGTGCAGATGATCGGTGAAGGAGCTGAGCAATGCGGTGCTGTTGCACTGCAGGGCATCGATCAGCCCCTGCTCCTCGGCGTCCTCGTCTGATTCAGAGCTCATTGTGTACTGTGCAACCAGCCGAGATGTATTTAGAATGCTGAAGGCGACAGTGGAGATTAGAGCAAGATCCATGCTGTCGCAGTTGTGATTGCTCGCAAGTAGTGCGTCACTGCACTGTTGAAAATAGGCGCGAGTTGCTGTTGGCAATGAGGAAGACGCAAGGGGAACACAGTGCACCACGGGGAAACTGAGAGTTTACCCATGGCGCTTTGCGTTCCTTTCCTTCATCCCAGGATTCCAAGCGCCGATTGAGGGAAAATTGAACTGTGGGATAGGTGCCCAGAATTCATTGCGCTACACTGCGATATTGCAAAGAATTCTGTTGCGTTGCAAGGAACGACGTGTGTACGCGCGTTTCCGCAATAAAGGTCACGTGTTTTTTATAGCGCTATTGCCATGTTGCCCTTTAATCTGATCGTGTGTACATAGCCTTAGAGTGATCTTGGATAAATACCTTCTTTTACCCCTTCAGAGTGGCTGAATGCTTAATTGCCTTACAAAGGTAAAAGGAGGATTGATTAGTTTGCATAATGTGTTTGGAGATCCTTGGACAATAGGTCAAAACAAACAAGAAGTCCTGTGGTACAGAACTCCTTGTTTGTTTTGCTGAACTAGACTAACAAGGCTACCCCTCTGGAACTTGGACAATAGGTGTTATAAAAGCACAAAACATTTGTTTTATCTTGCCTGTGCACTCTAAATATTGCATGACAAAAATTAATCACCAGCTTGTGGTTTTTAGAAGAAAAGCTAGAACAATGACCACATTTACAAAATGTGTATCAAAATCAAAATTGTGTATCAAAATCAGAAGGGATCCTGAACTTTTGATGTCTCTGCTGTTGGAGAACAGAATCACTAATGTGTTTGCAATCAGAGGTATTTGGTAGGGATGTGACTGATACCTGATCTAGATTTATCTTCTATGCTAATCTGACTTTTTTTTTTTTTCTTGGCATATTCATTTTCATACGAATTTGATTTGGGGGCAGAAGACTATTTTCCATTACTTAGAGGAAGAAATGGCCATTTAGGTCTGGCTTCTGGCTATTGCTCTAGTCCCCTATCTGCGCTCTTTGTGCTACCTCCCCAACCTGCCAACCCTCCCCTCCATTCCATTGGAGCTTCCCCTTGTTCCCCCTCCCATTATCTGGGATCTAAACCCTGAAGCCTGCTCTTTGAGACTCAGTTACCCTGTGAAAACAAAGTATTCATACACTGTCATATTCATACTTCTGGTTTTATGCTAAGATTTTTCTTTCATAAAAATTACTCATAAAATTACATTATTGAAATTTCCTATTTTTTTCTTTAGTCCTAAATAGTTAAGAAACCTGAACAAAAATCTTGCTAAAATTGATTTCTTATCTTTCCCCATGCCCATAGTATTGTGAAGAAAGACAGGGAGTAGACTGATCTGCTCTTTTAACTATGTATTAAGTATACTGAATACCATATTCATTGTAAGAATACGGCACTCAGTACTACTTAATACAGTTAACATTTTTCCTTTAATTAAATTTGCTAATTTTTGCGTTTTGTAAAACTGAAGCAGGTTTTGCTATAATGTTTCACTAAATGGCCATTTGAAGGGTTGGAAAAAGGATGCCCCAAAGCAGCATGATTTAAAGGATTAAGTACAGTGTTCAAGAGAGCAGGATTCCCAAATTCTCTATCTTTTAACTAGCTTTGATGCTTTGCACTTTTATGCTAATATTGGGTGCCATCTACATTTACAAATTAAGTCGATTTAAGCCTGCTTAAATTGACTTAATTTAATCTGCATCTACACTACATTTTCCTTAAGTCGATTTACGCAGCAGCTTAAGTCGACGTAAGGAAAATTAAAGGCGACTTTATAAAACATAGTATAAAATCGACTTTACTGGCTAAGTCGACTTTATTAAGTCGATTTAGCCAGTGTAGATGCAGATTAGCCCTAAATCGACTTTATGTCGACTTAAAGGGCTTCAGGGCTCCCCCACAGGGTGGCTGGCACGGAGGGCAGGACAGAGCCCTGCCCACCATGCTCCTATGCCCTGCCAGTGTCCCTGTCCTGCTCAGCCCCCATTGTACCCAGGTACAATGGGGCAAATGCTGAGCCCCCTGGCACTTGGGAAGGGGTGCCCCCCTGCCACCGTGGACCAGTCCCAGGTCCACCTAGCCCCTACAAGTCAACTTAGGCATCCAGTGTTGATGCTCTAAGTTGATTTAGCAGGGTCCCCTTTAAGTCAACTTAATTTTTGAGTGTAGACATGCTAAGTCGACTTAAAGTCAATTTAAAGTCGACTTCATTTAGTCGACTTAGCAAAGTCGACTTATTTGGCCAAGTGTAGACATAGCCATTGTGCTCTAGTTAAACAACGGAGTTCTGTGGCACTTTTGAAGAGTAACAAATTTATTTGTTGCATGATCTTTCATGGGCAGAATCGCACTTCATCATTCATCTGACGAAATGGGATTGTGCCCACAAAAGCTTATGCAACAAATAAATTTGTTAGTCTTTGAAAATGTCACAGGACTGCTTGTTTGTTTTGCTGAGAGAGACTAACATGGCTACCGCTCTGGAAATTGTGCCTAATTAACACCCTTTTAGGATAAAGTAGTGTCAATTAAAAAGACGACAACATTCATCATTGGTGCTATTTGAGAAAGCAGGGCTTTTTCTATTGATGATGACTTGTTGTAGGTAAACGTCATTGTTCCTAACTTACAATGAGAGAACTGAAGCAGGGAGAAGGTGACTTCTGTAAATCCAGTGTCAGATCCAGGACTAGAGTTTAGGCCTCCTAACTCTCAGTACGTGTCCAGTCCAACAGATCAGAAAATGCTCCCAGGCAAATCACGGAAGCCAATTTTTTCAAAGTTGGATGCTTATAATTAGAAACTTACACATGTATTTAATCATTTACGGAAATGATTTGATTTTCAGAGATGAATATCTACAACTTTCTGTCGACTTCACTTGGAGCTGGGGGTGCTCAGCATCTCTGAAAATCAGTATCTTAAGGTACCCATACTAAAAATAGTAGCCTCAGTGTTTCCAAGCCTCCATTTCTGTATGTGTAAAATGTGGATAAGAGTGCAACCCATGGGCAGTTTGTAAATAATACCATACTAAATTGCCATCTTAGGATCAGACTAATATCATTTCTGCTCTGCAGCTGTTTAAAATTAGGTATTTTCTTTTCTCCCTTTGACAGAACATTTCAGCCAATTTTCTCAATATTCAAAAATCTAAGATACTTTCGTTCTTCAATGAGCTCAACCCTAAGCATATTCAGCTGCATAGGAATCTATTCATTCTTTAATACCTTCTGAATAATCAGTTGTAAATGACCCTTCCTGCTGATATACTGCTTGCCTCTGGCTGAACTGTATAGAGTTAAATGCGTGTGACTCCTCATATGGCTGTTGTAGATTCACAGTATAGAAAATTCTCTTGAGGAGACGAAGATGGTAGAAATGAGGTGTGTGTCTGGTGGATACAAACATAGCCAGACATCAATCTTGCTGTCTTGTGGCAGGACACAACATGATGACATGAGGCTGACTGGATGGGGGGAGCATAGGCTCTGCTATTGGTCAGAAAGATAAATTTAGCTATACTTCTTGTTACCAGCTCAAAATTCTAATTTCAGCTATAGCTAAGTAAGTCAAAATGTTCTTAAAGGTGTTCTGTTAACATACATCAACTTTAAATGTTACCTATCTAAATGTTAATGTTAAGTTAGTGGGGAATACTCTCCACTGATTACATCTACATTTTTTAGGTCAACTGTTCAATGAGATATTAAAATCAATCAATCAATAAATCGATTTGAACATGAGCAGAGTGAAATACAACGTGTGCACAGCCTGCAGAGTGCCACTACCTGCTTTCTACCACAGTTAAACAACAAGCTACAAGTGAACTGGCTTATACCATCAAGTTCTGATGCACCTTCCTTTATTGTACTGGTGGCTCCTACCCCTTCAAAGTCCAGGAGCTGCTTTTATTCATTACATCTTTCTTCTGAACCATTTATTTCCTCACTCTTCTGCAGAATCATTGATACATACAGTGCTCCTTTCTTCCTGTGGCATGCCACGTGACTTCTCCTCTCCAGTGGGGGAGCCCATTCAGTTCCTCCTCCCCTCCTGCCAGGGAGATAGTTTCTTACCACAGGGGCTTGGAATGATACTAATAGTGTTGTTTTTATTGATATATTCGTTTGCGAAAGATTCTTTGCATGGAATACTAGATGACTACCAATGAGGAAGCAGACTTTAAGCCCTAGATATCAAAATCACTACTGGGTGCCTAATAAAGACTCTGTTATTTTGTTGCCCAGCAAAGGCAACAAACACCCTGTGACTTCATTCAAGGTAGAAGGGGTTAATGTGGAGTAACGCTAGATACTCAGAGCTAGCATCATCCCTTATTTCAAGCTTGTGGTGCATAGAGATGTAACTAAAGGCAGCTAGCTGTGCTGCTGCAGCACAAAAAATGCAAAATGAAGTGTTTGAAAATGGAGAGAGTGAATTTGGAAACTGTTGATAGTGTGTCATAAATGGTGAAAAGTAAAAAGTGTTCAATTTAAAACACACAAAAAACAGAAAAGAGAGAGGCTGCGGGGCGGCACAACCTCACACAGACCCTGGAAAGCTGGGGGTTAAAAACACCAGGGAATTAAAACTATCTGGCAACTAGGTGTCCTATAGAAGCTGCCAGCATTTCTACGTAACGTTATGCCAAAACTTCTGCTCTCTTATCAAGGTTATTGGCAGGAAGAGGATAAGGACATAAACCATCAGCAAAGGGAATGCAAGAGCTGGCAGATTATATTAGTTTAGGATTGAGAACAGTCTTGGGGTTGTCATTCTCTAATCACATAGATGATGTATGCCACCAGAAAAGGATAACATGTGTGCTCTCTTCTCCACAGAGGGTATCGTACCAGCAGGAGCTAAGCACCTGTATGTCTCCTGAAACAGAAAAAGCTTTCATTATTTCACTTCAAAAAGAAAGTAAAAACCGTTAATTCCAAGGTGTCTCACCACCTGCTCTGCAAGGCCTTCTCTGACCTTTAACATGTATTTGCTGATCTCTGCTCCCTCCTCTGACCTGTGCTGTGGCATTTGTCTGTGTAGGTGCATATATGACCCCGTCTCCACAGTCCTTAAGCATCATAGATTTTTCAAAAGTAAGAAAAGGCCATTCAAATGATCCAATCTGATTCTGTTGTATTTTGGCAAGTTGCAGGGGGGTAGCCATGTCAGTTAATTTCAGCAAAACAAATAAGGAGTTCTGTGGCACTTTTAAAGACTAACACATTTGTTTGTTTTGTTGTATTTTGCAGGACTTACTCTCTGTTTAATTTCCAAGATCTTGTTTAATGATTTTTGCTCTTCAATGCCTTGGGATAAGGTGTGTTGGCCACTGCTCTTAGAATTCAATTTTAATGTCTAGTTATTACAGTGCTTATGCTTGTTTTTTCCTATTATCTAATCCAAACCTTTCTCTCCTTATTTCTGGACCATATCTCCTTCTTTCTGAAGGCAGTTCCTTCACTTTCTTCTGCCCTCATTTAGCACTTCAAACCAACTCCTGCCAGGTCACCTGGCTATGCTGAGGTTGGGTCTCATAGGAGGCCTTCCATCTTTTCAGGAGACAAGGAGCAGAATCAGGGCAAATGGCAAAAACATGGTGTGCGCTGGAAAATACTCAAAAAGAAAAAAGCACTGACAGGATTTTTTATTGACTGACAGAGTTTAAGTGATCAGAACAGAGTTTGTCCCATTGCTTTGCACCAGTTTCTCTCTGTTCTGTATTTAAATGCCGTACAGTTGTTTTCACTTTGATGTTGACAGCTGAAAATGACAGTACATATTGGATCTGGATACATACCTCTGATGGACATGGAGTGAATTTTAAAGAGAAGAGAGGATGAGGCTGGAGCATAGTTTTTGTTCCAGAGGGGAATGGACTTTACATATACTGAAAACCATTTTAAAAATATGGTTAAATGAATTGGTCAAAAATACTTTAGTTAAGGCAAAACACTTTGGAAAATAATGTCAACACTGCTTACATTCATGTAACCCTTGCCTTTATAATGTAGCAAACTGCCTGGTAAGTAAACTAGTTCAATAGTTTTTCATTTGGTTCATCCAGGTTAAGCTTAAATTATTCTTTGCAGGATATTTGTCTATAACCACTGCACCTTTTGATGCAGTTTAGTATTCTTCACTAAGGAGAGCGCCTGTAAATGCTCACTCAAGAGTCATGGAACTGAAGTTGAAAGGGCATCATGGTTTAGGATTGAGTTGGATTGGCAGAACTATAAAAGGGAAGCTTTTGCAAGGCCTTCCTGAAATTTATTTTGCTGTAGTGTCAGTCACCTGATTTAATAAGCACCAGGTGTTCTTGAACTGTTTCTTGCATGCGCATATACCCAAGTTTAAAAAAAAGAAAAGAAAAAAGAAAAGAAAGAAAAAACCCAAATAAGTAACTCTTTGCACAGCAAAACTTGTTTGTAATAACACTGACAGTAAAGCCTACAAAAGCAATTAAATGGCTCATTCTGGATTAAACAGCCAATACTTAACCATAATGGGGCAAATTTGAAAATCATGGAGATTGGGCTTTTAGCAGAAATTTAAATAATTCTTAACAGTAAATGTAATTTATTTTGTGTATTTTACCCTCTTTGTTCTTACAATCTATTTTATAAAAGGGGAACTGGGTATTTAATTGTGAACATACCATATTTCTATAGTCAGTTATTCATTCTTAGAAAAGAAGAGGTCTTGATTTCAGAAAAATGTAAAATGCTAGTGTATTGCGCGGTGCCACATACAGTGATTGCTCTTAACGTATAGACACTATAACCTTAACACAATATATGTAAAACAAACAAGGAGTCCTGTGACACCTTTAAAGACTAACAAATGTATTTATCGCATGAGCTGTTAGTCTTTAAAAGTGCCACAGGACTCCTTGTTTGTTTTCCTGACCTAGACTAACACGGCTACCCCTTTGGAACTTAACAATATATGTATTTACCTCAGTATTTGTAATCTTCCCTGTTCTTACTATAGGGAAGAATGAAGTAATATTATTCAATTGGGCAGTTTTTTAAGGGTTACTGCTATGCAGTAATTAGTTTGCTGACAGTACTGAAAGTTAAATGTCTAGTTAAAAATACTGGAAGACACAATGGCCTTTCTTTATAATAGATATTGGTCCAAAGAAGAACCCTATTATCCATATTCCTTGGTTGGTGGGGAAGTTTGGTTCATTGATTAGTAGATCTAGATTTTATACAACTGAGTTTTGGGTATAACAGCCTATAGGATTTCAAAAGAATAACCAAAAACAGAGATATTCCTCTTCTTGCAATTATGTAATATAGCTGAATTTACTCATTACAAGCAAATCGCAAAACCTAATAAGGCAACAAGTTACCCTAGCTTCTCTCTGCCTAGACTGGCATGCTGTCTCAATATCATTGCCATTGTTTATTTCCTTGTTTTTTAAAATAATGTATTTTAGATTAATATTTAATATAATTACTGTAATTTCATCAGCTGTTATCCTGTTATGATGTATATTGTGAGGAGACCAACAGTGTGTGTGAAATTTTATTAAGACATAATTATGATATGTGTTGGTGTACGGGATACAGATCCAATTATGTGCAAAGACACCGAATAATCAAAAATAAGTGAACTGTGACATGTATGTGCAGTATTTCATTTGGAAAATTCAGAGTAGTGGCTGCTTATTGTTTAAAATAACAAGAGTTATCTGGGGTTATTGATTATCCACCTACCCAAACCATTGAATTAGTGAATATTAAAGTATATCTTTTTTAAAAATACCAATTTTTAAAAAACATGCATTTCCAAAAATTGTGATTTTTTTTTTTTTAAATCCATTTTTACATGAGGAAAATTAATTCTCTTAGTTTGGGATGTGTATACTGTTTCAAGCTGATGTTATAAGACTCTAACAGAAGACTTTTTAAATACCTTTCAGTCTGATTTCTGTATCCATTTGAAATCCTTTTCTGCTTCTGACTTCCAGTGGTTCCCCCGAAAGGAAAAGCCATAATTTTCTCAGCAATCATTACTGTACAAGGCAAATAATATAAATTATACTTGCCCATGAAATGCTTATCTTTGATTTCCAGCTAGGTAGAATACTGTTGAGATCTCACTGTTGGACGTGAGGCTTAGTGACTTAGAATCACAAGCACCACCTCTTCCTTAAATTCATGTATTTATCCTTAAATTGGATTTACCTGCCTTATGAAGCAAATACCGCCTCTGTGACTGCAGAGGCTCCTTTAACAGCAGTAGTAGCACAGCTCCTCTGTGCAAGGGAGTTTCACATTTCAGTGGATATGAACATGGCTTTCATCCTTCCTCCATAGCTGAGCTCTGCAGGCCAACCCCTCCACCCCCTACAAATTACGATACTCTGGAATGAGACTGAGGATCCACTGTTCCATGACTCCTCTTTTCTCCCTGCCTACGAGGAGGTGGCATGGCATGTAATACTCTTAGGGACTCTCTTTGCTCCAGCAGGGATTTCCCCACACCCCCCTTGAGCAGCTACTTAGCATTCAGATCAGTAGTCCAGCTTTGTGCTATATAAGACTCTATTCCAGCAAAGCCATATGGACACATGTAATTTTAATTATAGAGGGACTGCTCAAATCCTTAAAGTAACGTGGTTTTCTGGGTAGAGGCCTTTGTCTCACATAAATTGTGTCACATAAAAAATGTTAAAGAACTCAGGTAAAATTTTGAAAGCATTCTAATTTGATAGTGTGTAATTCTTTTCTATTTATGCTTACATTTTTTACAACTGAGAATTTGAAAGAAAACAGTCTTTCCTTTTTAAAAGTTCACATACTCCTCCTATTGCTTCATCCTCACCTGAAGTTAAAGTCCTCTGTGACATCACAATTGATTACTATACCTGGAAGTGATTTTGGTGTGACAGAGGATTATATCTTCAGATGGGTAATAAACAGCACGGCTATAAAAACACAGAAGAAACAAAGATTCTATCTTCAGGCATATGTTGTTAGTAATAAAAAATAAAGGAAGAGAAAAGCGGATACAAAATTAGAAAATCTATTAAAATATATAACATTTGCCATGAGACGTCAATTTAATATGGAAAAAAAATTTTAAAAGGTGGGAAAAAATTTTAAAAAACGAATTACAGTTGTAATGGAATAAGAGTCACAGACATGTCTGGAGCTTCTGTAATATAGTAGTCTTACCAGTTTGAAATCACTTACTGTAAAATAAAAAATGAGTGATTTTTAACAAGCATGAGTCATCAAATAAATGGAATCTTCTACTAGCCCAATAGGAGAAGTAACGAGAAAAAATGTAAATATTTAAAGGGAAAGTATTTGATTTCTGTATATTTTGTAACAAAAAATCAGTGTATCCCCAAGTGATTTTGACTATACCAATTTTCAGTACTGTTTAAAATAACAGTAGCTTTGCATCTGGCATTGTCTGACTAAAATGTAATTGTACAGAGTGAAGTAACCCTTTTTACAGTCAATTAGTTGCAGTGGATGCAAGTTTGGAAACAGTGTCAAACTTGACTATAAATAAAAGACGCTTCCTTTCTGAATATCTGTCTGGGTGGAATACCTCACCACTCAATCAATGGAAAAATATCTGTTTCTCTGTCTGCAGTTCTACTGCTTCCCTTCTTAACAGAACTTCAGAATCAAGAACATTTTGGACTAAATCCTCAGTCCTTTTCTTGTACTTATGTATGCCTAATGAATTCCCTGGGGCTGACGGGTGAGAATTCAAGCAGAAATTTGGCCTTCTCTCTAACAGGATTTTTTTAAAAATTATTTGTGCACTACCCCAGTATGTAATGAATAACTTACAGAATAAGTAAAAAGACAAAGCTCCTACCATGAAAAATTTATAATCCAAGGCCTCAATCTAATAAAAACATAAGCATATGCTTCATTTTACATGCTATGAGTAGCCCTGTTAACATCAGTGGGCCTCCTACTCAGAGCATATAAAATGAAGCAAGTCCATAACACTTTGTAGGAACTGGGGTGCACCTCTGCAGGGAACCCCATTAGATTTTGCAAATGAGGTCATTCCTAATTTTAGACATGACATAACAGGTGAGGAAGGTGCATTGGGATGAAAAAGGACACAGGTTACAGTAATTATGTACAATTACTTTGTTCTGGTATGTGCACTTCTTGATGACTCTGTTGACTATTAGCTCACTCAGGCTATGTCTACAATACAAAAGTTAAGTCAACTTAATAAGATTGACTTTAAGTAGTGTAGACATAGCCCCTTATCAACCGTATTAAGTCGACTTAATACTTTAAGTCGACTTAATAAGGTGGATTTAGGCGCTAATCCCCGTCCACATTGGCTCAAGTTGACCTAATAAGGTCGACTTAAGCGTTAAAGTGTTACTAGGTCGACTTAACTTTTCCTTAAGTCGACTTAAGGAAGTGCTTAAGTCGACTTAAGGAAAGCCCAGTGTGGACACAGAGTAGTTTAAGTCGACTTAAGCCTCCTTAAGTCAACTTAATTTGTAAGTGTAGACACACCATCAGGGACATAGAAGGAGGATTTTTGGTTTTCTTTGAAGTGAGATCATTGTGAGATCTCCTGGGAAAATATTTTATAAGTGCTTTAATATTATATGCAAAGTAATACCTTTTATTGGACCAACATCTATTGATAAAAGATTTTAAGTTACACAGAGCACTTCTTTAAGCCCAGTAATAGATATTACCTCATCCACCTTGTCTTTCTCATTTCCTGGAACCGGCATCACTACAACAGTATATACAATGGATAATCTAAAGAATTTAATTGGTGTTTATGGTTTAACATAGTGGAAGTAAACAGACTCGTTGGATAATACAGTCAGAATCAAAGGGCCAAATTCCCATTTACCCTTCAGACACTTTACGTCACTTGAGCAGTCATTTCTCATCACCAGCACTTTCGTATAGATCTTGCAATGGCATACTAGTAGCTAATCAGTCTAATGTAATTAAAAGGGTGGGAATCTGTTCTGCATGGACATCTGCCTGTAAATAATAGAGTTCTGTACTTATCACTCAAGAATGTGTTTCATTCAAGGATCCTGTTATAGTTTCCTGTGAAGGTAAAATTACTTAATTGTATCCTAAAAGAAACTGTCGAAGTCCTACAAAAGTATGTAGGCTTTAGAGCTATGCAAGCTAAAAAGAAATATTGAATTGTACATTTAAATTCCCAAATAAATTTTGACTAAGATGAAGTTAAGTTTGAGAGTTCAAGTAAAACTAAGGACAAAAATCTGCACAAAATGTTGTTACTAAAAACCAGCTATTTAAAAAACAAAATTGAAAGTTAATCTTAACTTTATGAGAGATGTATGCTCTTTAAAATGTCTTGTCTGTAATGTCTCTGTATTGATGCTACCTCCACTCTTGTAAAGTGGGCTTAGTTTATTTATATGATTAAAATAATAAAGCTTGATTCACTGGTTGCAAAGTGAAAAGAGAGAAGAATTTGCAGGTATATCACAGAGGTCCCTTTTTCTAAGATGATTAAGAGCAGTTAGTAGTCATCAACCCTAAAAGAAAATCCTGTGGCAAACTCAGTAATTGTCTTTGATCAATTGCTGTTCAATCAGAGCTCTGCAATACCTAGGTATATATTGTGGAAAATTAGATGTTCTACTCATCCCATACTGAGTTTAGATTATGCCCAACTTTCTTCTGAGAAAGACTTTCAAAGCTAACAAACTATAATTACAGAAGTGGCCTTGCCCCAATAGACCTATTTAGGAGGAACGTCATGAGTCTAAAATTAGGTTTCCATCATAAATATTGTATTCTGTTTTTTAAGTGCTTGGTTTTATTTCTTGCGACTGCTTTGGGTTGCATAGAACCTCTGAATGGTGCTGTGACCTTTGACTGATCTGAGGAACATTCAAAGTTTGTAAGATTAAGACTAAGGGAACACAAAGGAAAAATAGAGAACTGTGGTGACTCTGTAAGAAAGTCCTAGAAAAATTATGATGAAAGTCCTAGAAAAATCTTTTAGTTTTATTAAAATATATTGTATTTAAGGTTACATGCAGATTATAGGATTTCAGTTATTCCTCTTATTATAATTACTTTGTGTCTTAACTTTCATGATGCATTTTACAATTCTGCCTGTGCCACAGAACATTACCAATCTAAAAATGGATGTCTGAACTACTCTGTTAAGAACAGATATTTAGTACATTAAGGGTAGATTTTCAAAAATAATCAGCACTGGTTCAGATCTACCTCATGAAACTCAGATGCAAAGTTGTCATCGACTTCAATGAGAATTACGGTAGGTCAGTGCTGAACACTTTTGAAAATTCCACTCTAAAAGTAGCAAATACATTTTGTTTTTGAAAGACCAATTAGTAAAACATTGGCTGTTTTTAAAATTTGTTAATGTAAATGGCTTTAATGAATTAAATTGTTTTCAACAAAACCAACAATTATCTTGGTTTTAAACATTCCCCTGCATTGTTTGTACCCCACACACTGCAGGAACTACTTGTTTATGCAAACTGCAAAAATGGTAAAAAAAATATTAAAGGGGGGAAATAATTGAATGTGTTAGATATGAAGGATATTTGATTTAAAAACAAACAAACATTGGTTTTTAATCTAACAGGTTCCTTTTATTTTAGTCCAGTCCTTAAGAATTAGTACTTAGAAACATAGAATCATAGAAACTGGAAGGAACCATGAGAGGTCATCAAGTCCAGTCCTCTGCACTCATGGCAGGACCAAGTGCCCTTTTAAACCATCCCTGACAGGTGCTTGTCTAACCTGCTCTTTAAAACTTCTGATGATGGAGATTCCACACCCTGCCTAGGCAACTTATTCCAGTGGCTAATCACCCTGACAGTTAGGAGTTTTTCCCTAATGTCCAACCTAAACCTCCCTTGCCGTAATTTAAGCCCATTGCTTCTTGTCCTATCATTGGTGGTTAAGGCGAACAGTTTTTCTCCCACCTCCCTGTAACAACCTTTTAGGTACTTGAAAACTGTTATCCTGTCCCCTTGTTCAAGCATTATATATTTCTTAAACAAAAACTTCTTCAAAATAATTTACACTAGCCTTTCCATTTTATAGTATGTGCTAATTTTAACTGGAAGGAGGCACATTTAAAATCAACTCAGCTTTTAGTTCAAGCATTTTAAAATTATTAAGGGGATGGATAATACAATAAGGAATCTTTCACTTCTAGCCAACTGGTTTAAATTCAGACAAAGCTAGTACAGTGGGATTTTCAGAAGTACGTAAGTGAACTGACTTTCCATGGGACTCCTGGTACCAAATCATTTAAGTTTTTTTTGCAGATCCCACCCAAGGGGACTAAAGGCATTAACCACATAACGTTTCAGGACTGTTTGAAATTAGCTGATGTTTTCAGTCCATTTCCTTAGTTTAGGTGTCAGCATCATTACTGTTTAGAACTGGCACTAAGGATTATTGAGGGCATGATTTAAAGCTTGTTGAAGTCAATGGAAGTCTTTCCATTGATTTCAGTGTAGTTTGGATCAGTCTTTGAATCTTTACGAAAACTGGACTGCTCTTTCATCACAAGATATGGCTCTTCCAGGTAAAAGTTAAAGCACAACTGATGAGCTAATATGGGGAAGCTTGCATAGCTGATGTTTATAAATGGACTTCTGTGTCCATAGTTGTTCATCTGTACACTTTTCACAACACTAAATTAACTTTTTTTAAAAATGATATTATGGTGCTATGTTCGTCCCTGTCTTCTTTTCATAAATTGGAAACAAAATGTTTATTTTAATGCATTAGAATAGAGATTTCTTTCAAGACTGAAAACTAGTGTTTGAGATGTCAACAGACAATAAATTTCCATATTGCAAATGTATAGGGAAACAGGGATTTTCTTAAGAGAATTTTCTCAACATTCAAAGAAATGTACACCATTTTTGGAGCTCTTTTCTTTAGTCATGGAAACGCAGCTACCAAACTGCAGCTCCCAAACAGCTATTAATGAGGTACTGTACCAGTGTGAAGTAGGATCTAAGATGGAACAAAATACAAATAAGAATATTCTCTTTTTCTATTTTGTAGGTCTCTTTCTGAAGCTGAAGATGTTCTTGTATCTTCATTATTGACATCTAGCGCAGAATAGATATTCCAGAGAGACTCAGTAGATCCCTTTGCAGTAAGACGATCATACATTAATACAAGATGGAAGAAGCATACAAAGACAGGACTTCATTAGTGAAAGGGGCTAAGGACATTGCTAAGGAGGTGAAGAAACAAACTGTAAAGAAGGTGAATAAAACTATAGATAAAGCCCAGGATGGATATACGCAGAGATCCTATAGTCGATTCAAGGATGAAGAAGATGATGACGATTACTACACACAAGGAGGAAATGATGAAGGAGAAGCCAATGATGATGAAGGGTCTAGTGAAGCAACTGAAGGGCATGATGAGGATGATGAGATTTATGAGGGGGAATATCAGGGAATCCCAACTATAGGGCAAGGCAAGGATGGCATAGTGGCCCTACAGCAGCCTATCCATGATGAATATAAAGACCGCCATGAATTGGAAACAGAGAGGAAAGCTGATGAAGAGGAGCTAGCGCAGCAATATGAGCTCATTATACAAGAGTGTGGACATGGCCGTTTTCAGTGGGCCCTCTTCTTTGTTCTTGGAATGGCACTAATGGCGGATGGGGTAGAGGTTTTTGTGGTTGGATTTGTGTTGCCCAGTGCTGAAACAGACATGTGCATACCCAATTCTGGATCAGGATGGCTAGGTGAGTCATAGCTATATCCTATATCTGCTATGTCACAAATTACATCTGTAGTCATCTACATATTATGTTGCCAATACTGATGCTTGTTAATAAAAATATTTTTTTCTCTATTAAATGTAACTGTTCAGGTCCCTAAATGTATTAAATGGATGAAATGCATTTAATGAAAACTAATTTGTTTTTAATTTTTTTTTCATGGTCAATCAACAAAAGTAGCTACCCAAATAGTGACTGAACAGATGACACTGAAAAAGAAGACATTAGGGGCTAAGGGCTTGTCTTCAGGAAGTCTTTGAGCATGGCAAGCGGGGCGGTAAATCTACAATGCACTAGCTTGCCAGGCACTACCTGGCCATGTGGACCCAGTTATGTAATGCAGTTTGACCTGCTGCTATTTGAAATTTTGCTCTCATTTACAGCAATAAGCCTCCAGAAGAACTAAATTAAAAATGTCATCTGATGAGTGAAGCTCTTCTGGATTTATCCTGGTGTAAATGAGAGTAGATTGTGATCCTACAGTGTTAAAATTGTTTTTCTTTTACTTTTGCGATGCATAGTTTTGTTGGGAGGCTCTCATTTTCACTTTAGCTTTTGCTACTGTTTTAATTATTGTCCCTTTTGTTCCTGTTTATTTTGAATTATCTGAATTTACCAAATGTTCAGTATGTAAAAATGAGACTGTCCTACAAAATTTGCTATACAGAAGCTCTTTTACTAAGATATAAAACCTATTTCAGATAGGATTCTCAATGTGTTGATGCTAATAGTTTACTCTCCTGCTTTTAAGAGTAGATCAGATTCTGCTCTCATTAACATCCATGAACCTCCACTGGTTTGATACGGAGGTATAACTGAGGGCAGAATTTGCACCCTTTAAGACTGTCTTTGTTATTATATTAGTTGAAAGCTCATATATTTTGTTGCTAGAAACAAAAGACATTCCATATTTGTGAGGTGAAAAGGGGCAAGCTACCTTGTTACAACCCTCTTGGAACCTTGCCCAGCCTAGTACACGTTTCACCTGAGAGAATACTTTCTCCCACACCTTAGTTCCCCCGCTTATGTGACTGTAGGTTCTGAGCTCTAACAGTCTCCAGCACTCCAACCTCCATGTCACTAACCTTAATGAGCAGGTAGTCTCTTTCTTCTAGGGGTGCCTGGTGCTCCTCAGCCAGCTCATCCCTTTCCCCTAGCCCAAGCTGCTTGGCTTCTTCCATAGCAGCTAATTCCCGCTGATACTTTTCCACCAGAGACATCAGGCTTCCTATGTCATCTCCTTCCAGAGATCTACTACACATCTTGGCAGGTGTAGGAGGTGCTGCCATGATGGGAAGGTCCACTTTTATTTTATTGCACTTTGTTCCCTTCTCACAAACACTAATAGAACCCTGCTAGTCTCTAGGTCACACTGCCCAGCAGCCAATTCTGGCTTTATTTTTTCCCCTCTACTCAGTCACAGTAAGGAATGCTATAGTCAACATCACCCCACATGTTTTGCACCCCACATTTATCTGGGTTTGACTGTCCCCACCCCCACCCTTGTTTGCCCATGTCTTTGAGTCTCTCTCTTGATCTGCAAGGCTTTCGTGTGTCCCAGCACTCCAGTTCTAACACAGCCCTCTGTAATATGGGGCATGGCTCACTTGCTAGTGGATTCTCTGAACTTTAAAGCCTTTAATCATGATTTGAGGACTTCAGTAACTCAGTCATAGGTTAGAGGTTTACTAGAGGAGTGGGTGGATGAGGTTTTATGGCCTGCATTGTGCAGGAGGTCAGAATAGATGATCATACTGGTCCCTTCTGACCTTAGCATCTGCGAGTCCATGACCCTTACTCTAGGACCCTGCCCTCCCAGCCTCCTGTTTTTTCTTGTATCTTTTCCCACAGAACTCATATTCTCTCCTACAGCTCTCAGAACTTCTCTGTCCTGAGCATTCACGCCAGAAACACACAGAGAAACTCCTCTTATGGAGGAGGCAGTGCTAGCAGGGAGACAAACCTCATCATTTGTATCTTCCACTGCACAGCTCACTGTGCCTGTTGTTGCTGTGACTGTTCCGCAGAACTGCCTCTAGCCATGGCTGCTGTTCAGCCAACAAAAGAACAACTTTCTACCATTGCTGCACCGTCGCCACTTCCCTCCTTCATGAGAGAGGGCTCTAGCAAATTCTGCCTACTCCGCTACTGGTAGTGGGTTGCCCACCTTCTGTGTGACTCTGCATGGCCTAGGGTCGTGCTACAGACAGCCTGCCTCAGTTCCTCTTTCGGACTGTTCAAGAAACTCAAAAGTTTTTTTATTCATCCCCATCCCTTCCTGGGTTGTACATTATTAAATTAACAAACATTCATAATAAAGTTTTCAAGTCCATCCAAAAGTCCACAAAAGCAAAGGTTTCTCTTCCTTCTCCCAGGACTTCCTGCCTCGAGCCTGCTGCTCTTCATAGGGCAGTCACCCCAATCTCCTCCACGTGTGGCTCAAGCCATAGGCCACGTTGGCTGCAGGATTACAGTGATGCTAAAATGATTTCTTCAAATCTTCACCAAGATTCACTGTAGAAGTGCATGCATGAATGTGTTCCTCTGAAATTCTGTACCTCAAAGCCTTACTGGCAAAAAAGTTATGAAAAGAAGACACACTTGGCTATTTGAGCAGCATCTACTAGTGTCATGCCTTGTATATGGAAATTCTAATAAATGTTCCTATATCTGATTTTGCTGTAGCAATATAAGATTCTGTGTTGAGTTATTAGCAAATAAATAATTCTACTTTAAAAGATTAGCACACAAAAGCTTGGAAAATGGTAATTAAGCCTGCCATTGCAGCCTTATCCTCCCCAATATATACCAAAAGCACTGTGACAACAGGTCCCACAAAAGTGTGTTCACAAGAGGGGGCAAACAGGGAAATGGACCCCTCAATCAGCAGAGGGACAGAACTCCTCCAGGGCCACAGAGTTCGCTCGCCACCCACCCTGGACCAGGGCAGGAGTTGACAGTTCTTCCGGACCCAGGGCCATGAGGGGAGAGACATTTGCACTGACTGGGCTGTGGGGAATGGTAGGGAGAGCCAGTTCCTCCAGCTATGGGAGGGTGGGAAGAGGGGCAGGCACAGAAAATGCCCCTCCAAAGGCGGCCAGATGCCCCTGGTCCCACAAAAACATAGTGATGTTACCTGCCCCCTGATAAAATACAAGTCTGTAGGTTATAATACTACAGTACAAGTGTTTGGCCATTATATTTATATCCATTCTATACACTGCCTGCCTATATGGAAAAACTATACCCCGCAGTGTTGTGTAGTATTCTTCAGTCTCACAAGAATCTCTGGTAGAAGCATTTTAATGGCATCATAACTGGGCCTTCACAGGCATGCATTTCCATTATTTTGCTGTTATAAATTCACATCCTAACATCATCTTAAGTGGTTCTTTTTAGACAGACCTTAAAATTGTTTTTACTATTACAATTGCATAACTTAACAGGATTGTTAATGTTGTTTGGATTCTAAAGTTATGGCACCAATACCAAAAATTACTTACACTCTTTCTTTTTCTCTGTTCTGTCATTGAGAAAGGCCTCATTGGTTCAATATATGGATCCCAACTCCTCCATCGCTTTCTAGTCAGACACTGGATAGTTAGAGATCATGCAAACAACTTAACCATTACCATGTAGAAAGTCTTCCTTGCTTTGTTTTTATATTTATATTTTGTTTCATTTTCACCAGAGCTGGCTCTTTCTATATCAAATCATTTAAACTAAGCTGTGGATTGCTAGCTGATCGGACATCTTGTCAATTACATGATGAAACTGCAGATCAGCACTTGAAAACTGGTGTCTCAATACATTTTAGCTTAAATAATATTACCAATTAACTTTTTCAGTCTATTAAACAATTATTTTATTTTAAATGAACGTTTTGTTCATAAGTTCACATATAGAGCAAATCAGAAAGGCCTTCCTTTTCGGTTCCCTGTCTTAAAACTTGATCTGCACATTCAAACTCCTGCACCTACATGGAGCCTCAGTGACTTCAGGGATCATTGATACAGGAGTCTGTCTGTAAGCATGATACATGTTGCGGGATTAGGACGTAAAAGCATAGCTTTGGTTCTTTTCTAAGGTATCCCTGACAACATTTTATTTCTTTCATTTAACTATATTATATACAAAACTCAAAACTAGGCTGATTTTGGTTTATCCTGATAGGGCTTTGAAAGCTCCCAGACATAAAAACCTCTATGGTGTACTATACAAAGGGATCTTTCCTCCACTAGATTTGTATATTTTTTTCCTATAAGCATAAAGTGCTAATTGACAAACCAGCATTGTCTTTTCTCTCCTGCAGACCACACAAGTTGATGTCACTATTTAGGAAGGAGATCTAAGAAATCCAACAAATTTGTTAGGCTCTAATTCCTGGGGAAATATTATAAATGCTTTTCTTTCTGTTGCCCAGTAAGTAGTAACTTATGTTTCTTGGGCTGTCATTCAGAACAGCAGCCGATACAAACTTGAGCTGGTTTACTAAAAATATTTTCCCCTGAGGCAAAGCCTTTTCCTGGGGAGTTCAGAGACACAAGAAAAATATACTCTTTTCTATTGATGCTAAGGATAAAGAGATGTCAATCTGTTTCCAAATGAATGCTTCCTGGCTACTTTAGCAAAATCACAATGGAATTGCTGTTCTTGTAGAATCAGACAGAGCATCTTAGCCTCACTTCATCAGGTTTCTCAAAGGGAGAGTGCCTTATGGGCAATCCTGCTGTGATTTTTGCTAAATTTAAGCTGGTGGACCAACACCAAAACAGTGAGGGGCAGAAGCCATGATTTCATATCAAGATGAGCTGTAAAGTCCAAGTATTCACAAAAATTACTGCGTTGTCACTGTAGGTGAGATCTCATGCTTTTCAGTGTAAGAAGGGGCAGATTAGAAAGAGATGAGTCATGGAGCAGGAACCCATTGCTTTAAATACACATGCTTTGCTTCGTTGTTTTACAATTTATTATTGGAGAAGCTGGTGGCAGCCATTTATGCTTAGCATGCCTAACACTTTCTGTGATAAAAGATTCTTACGACCTTTTTTGGTAAGCTTTTACATCTTTAGTGTTTGCAGCAGTTCTTCAAAATTGGGCAGGGAGAAAACTGTTGGTTAGAGAAGTGCCTTCTTTGTTCCATGACATTCTGTTCAGGTTTAGCTAAGTTCTAAATGGTCGACAATTGCCGTTTCCAGTCTCACGCTTGCTTGGTCAGAAAAATTTTGGCAACTTGCCAAAATAATTAAACATGAATGTTCTAAAGAAACGGGTCCATGCTGGTGCTGCTGCCACTGCCACATACCAGCAGACGTGGCACTGAAAATCCTGAAAGCAGATAAATCACTCCTGTCAAAGCTGCTGTAGTGAGGAGTGCAAGAGGGGAGAGCCAGGCTATATTCCCCTCAGGCCCAGCCTCCTGCAAGTGCCCTACCTGGGGCAGGAGTGGAGTCTTCTATCTCCTGTAAGTGGAAAAAGAGGGAGCTGGTCTGGGCTTCCTGGACCAAATCTGGACCTAGTACTTGGTGCTAGTAGTCATTTTCCTCCTGGGTTACACCTTTCTCTTGCTGCAAGCTACTGTCTGTAGCTCAAGCTAACATGAAGTGCTGAAGCCTAGACTTCAAATTTTTCTCATGTCATCAGTGGGAGTCATTCCAGTTGTAGTACATAATGGAATTAGTGTTTACCCTTTTCCTTAAAAACCCCAGTAAATTACATTTTAAAAGCCTATGTTGAGTGTTGTTCAGATTGCAAAATCAAGCACTTAAAGGTTAGAAAATGCAAGAATGTAAGTTGCCCGTCTGATCTTAATATGGCCCCCTTGTGCCTATGTATTATGACAGTTTTAGTTATATGCTATTTTTTCAATAGGATCTCCCGCTGTCCCAGTCAATGAATAGGTAATTCTTCAATGTTTCTTTTGTCCTTATCACTCCAGTGTGTGGTGCTTTCCTTATTTACTGCACCGCATTCAAAGCAAATGATATAGAATCATCCATTTCTCTTAGGGTCCATCAGGGCAGTATCTGAGTAGCAGGGCCGGATTAACGCAGGGGCTTTAACGCAGGTGAGGCTCTGGGCCCCAAGCTAAAGGGAAGCACTGCTGGCCCGCAAAAATCAAACCCTGTCACACCCCTGAGGATCTGCTCTGCTCTTGTAGGGCTGGGACCTGTGGGGACAGACCAGCCAGCCCAGGGGCGGGGCAGGAGTACCACGAACTCTGGCCCCGGCTCCCTCCCAGCGCTGGCCGGACTGCACCCCTCCCCCCCATCAATTGTGCTGGCCGGACCGCGGACCCTGAACACCCCCAGCCCTGGATCCCCCCATAGCACCTTCTGGCCCGCAGGCCCTGGATCCCCCCTGCCGCAGTGCTGGCTGGGCTGAGCCACCCCGCCCCAAGGCAAGGTGCCACTGCAGTGGGAGGAGGCCCACAAGGGTGGCCACCCAGGGCCCCCAAGAGCCTTGATCCAGCCCTGTTGAGTAGCCTTGCAAATGCTAATCCTCTTATCACCACATCTCCAGTGAGAAAGGAGGTTTTGTGCGTGGTTTTTTTTGTTTTGTTTTTTTAAACGACGAGGCCGTACATAAATGACAGACCTAAGATTAAAATTAAAAATCTCCTGACTCCCAACACTGCACTCATTCTTCCAGATCATGCTGTCTTACTGCCAGAGGAACTGACCATCTGCCACTCCTAGTAATTTAATTGAAATGTATTCTCATCATTTAAATCAGGCCCCAGGCAGATCAAGCTGGACAGCAAAAAATGGAAACACAAAACTAGTGGCCGTCTGCCAAAATTTGGATTAAGTGGGTAGCTCACCATCACATAGGAAGTCCATGGCAGAGGCAGGGATACAATTAAGTTCTGCTGAGTGGTGTCCCTCTGTCTTACCACAGATACATCAGATCTCTTCCTGTGGTGCCCTGCCTCATTCACTATGCTCCTTCAGATTTTTAAACAAATGAGATGGGATCCTACAAACGACCTCCTTCAATACACAGCCCTGATTCTTCCCCAGAGCAGGTTCATCCTGTGCACTGACTGAAGCAGGCTCCTTTGGAAAAAATAGCACACGATCATCTAATTAAAGATTGTATCATACTACATACACAGAAGGGGATGCTTTAAGGTTGCATGGACAATCTAAATTCTGGCATTTTCTGTCTTTCAAATGCTTGACTTTGCAAGCTTCATGAAGTTTTTAATGTATTTTTTGTATTTATATTAATGTAGATGCAAATATATTTTCAACAGATCGCATTCACAGCTCAGTGGTAAGCCAGTGCCTTTAATGGTAGTTGTGTCCCTTTATTTCAGGTAGGAACTGATCCTAATATCTTTAGGTTATAAGAGATTGTGAAAATGTATTTGTTGTTCAGTTATATAGTGCTGCTTATTTACCCCTCCTTGTATATAGTTTAAATGTGCCAAACAAAATAAGTCTTTGCCCCAAAGAGATTAGAGAAACAATTCTACACACTACATCAATATCAGCATAGATCTAAGAAGAAGATTTGTTAAATTGTGTCTCTTTTATTGGCTGGATTACAGCATCACAGCAGAAAACATTGAGGGCTAGAGACTGCCCTGGCCCTTATGAGGGTGTACAGCAGAAGAGGGCTCAAGGAGTTTTCTACACATACGGTGTGGGGGGGAAGGGGGGGCTGATGAGGACTAAGGACAATTCATCTCTGTGCTAAGAACAACAGTAGAGATTGAAGAAGAAAAAGATCTGATGAAGTTCCAAAAGGTATTCCCCACCACCTTAGAATTTGTAAGGTAGCTCATTGCTTGTATGTTACTTTCCACTGCAGCAACTTGACATGTGTGTGTGACTTGCAAGTGTGAGAAATGATATGACATTTCTTTGCTTTTAATCTTTTATTTTAATATCTCAAAGAGGCAATAATGTGTAGGGAAAATAGGTCTGCACTATGGCAGTGCCTTCAAGACTGCTAATGACAACTGGTCACCAGAGAGAAATGATTTATTTTTTTCTTTGCTTGACAGATCTCAGACTGAATTCCACACAGCCTGAAAAAGTCATTAAAAATGTCTTCACTGGAAGTAATTTATGGCAATAAAACAAAGATCCCCAACATGCTGTAGAAAAATATGCTTATGAGAGGATTCAGAGGTTCAACTTACATTATAGATCAGCACCCAAAACCAGTTTTCCAAGCATAATAAGTTTAGCTTTTCTTTACTGTATTGCCCAGTTGTTATTTTCATTCTGTTGAAAGGTTAATGCTATTCAGAATAAATCCTGGTTTTGTTTAAAGGTTAATTAAACTTCAGCTGATGCAGTGGTAGAATTTCTGAAATTTTTCTAAGGAAGGCAAATTTCTCGTTAAATGTTTTCTGTCAGTCTAATCACAGAGAAAACTTTGCATTTCAAGAATGAGGTGCAGAATTGTACAAACGTAAATAAAGTAGGATTGACTAAGTAACAGTTTCTCTCTTTTTCAGTAGGTGTCTCATTATTTATATTTGTCCACGTGTATTCTTTTCTCACATCTGCAGTTGCAAAGTACTAGCTTGCTTTTCAAGGTGTTGAAAACATGACCTATCTTTTGCAAAAAAGATGTTTCTTAGAGGCTAAGAACTATGTGGTGGAAGCATAATTTTCAGATTCCATTTAATTCTTGCTGTTACCTGTTGAGATGAAATTTGGTCTTTTGAAAGATTTTCTGTGTGTATCTTAGATTTCTTTGCAGCACCTCCTGTGATCTGATATCTAAGATAAAATAGCTTTCAGCTGTTTCTGGAAGGGTTTGGGTTTTTTTTCTTCTGTTCAACTTTAAAGTTACCTTAGTAATTTTATGTGGGTGACATGCTATAACATCAGTTATTTTCATTGACATCTGTTACAATGATTTTTATTTCTGTAGTTTTATTATACTAGACTTCTCAATTATAAAGAAGAGAACTCTCACACTCAATTTGTGCAATGTTTCTGTCATTCTTGGATGAGTTGTTAGCATCCCAATCATTCATTGGGGTAAATGCAACAATTAATGAGATAATAATGCTGAGATTGATGAGCTGAGCATCCAAGGAGAGTTTCCTTGAGTCATCGAGGTGTTTACTGAAACCTCGCAAATTTAATATCAGGTATTACCTTGAGTCAGTATCTTCCCCAAAGCTCATCAGAATGGTACTTGAGTTACCGGTATATAGGGTATTCTCAGAATGAGATTCAGAAGTGTATGAGAAGGTTCTAAACAGATTTTGGAGCGTTTTGTGGACAACAGGGCAAGATGTCTGAGACTTTCTTGCAATCAAGAGCTAAAGATGTGTTGTTGTTAGTTCATATTAGCTAGCTCCATCTAATTAATACCTTTTAAAACTGTGGTCAGGACAAATTGTACTTTAGTACATTTTAAACATGATCAAGCATAATTGGAGTCCAGACAAATCCTGGCTCTGTTTTGAAAGGAAAAATAGCCCCGGGGACTAAGTGGTGGGCAGAACTGGGTACAATCTCTGGTAAAATAACAGAAGTTAGGTATATTCAGAGCCTTCAGTACTTTTTCTATAATTTAAGAAGGTGTTAGCTTCACTGACCCTAGTTATTGAACAATTTAACCTAATTTTATTTTCTGTGTTTACTGTACCCTTGAAGTAAAATTCTCTTTAGTTTTATCTAATAGGAATTTGATCTAATATATTTGAGGAAATACTTGTCTATGCCCTTTAGAAGAGTTCATTGTTTATTACTTATATACACCCATAGATACACATGGTGTTTTACAGAGAAAATAAAAACGAGTCCCTTCCCCAAGGAGGTTATAAACTAAGAATATCAAGGGGAGATAACTACATGGGATTGGAATGGGGAAGAACAAGAGAAAATGCAATGTAAAACTGTGGTCTGCTCAGCCCTTACTGTATACATCTCGGAGCAGTTTCTTAGTTACTTGTCTTTATTTCAAAGGATATTGACTTTGAAGTCACTGGCCTGGTAGAAAGAGGCTGACTTAATGAGGATCTACCACATAAAATTGTGCTGGCAGCAGCAGAGACACATCCCAAGAGAGTCAGAGCAATTCAACCTTTGACACTTACATTAGATCTAATTAATAAAGAGATGCTGCTAATGAGGTCACATCGTCTTTTCTTGCTGGCATCACTAGTAATATTAAATGTAACCCAGCTGAAAAGGTTAGTTTAAAAAAGACTGCTTTACTGCCATTCAGATTTCACTGTTAGCTTTGTGGTGCGTTTTTGAGATTAGTTAAAAAGAACTACACACTGGTTTTGCTACAAAATGTCAGCCACCAGGAAAACATACAGAGAAGGCCTGAATGTGACTATATTTGTGGAAAGCACTATTACTTTCAGTATTTATTCTTCACAGGAATGCATCTCAGCAACCCAGATTAAGACTTTACATTCTGCTTGGCCCTGGTCTTGCAAAGCTGTTCCATCTGAGCGAACCTCACTGTCCACCCTGAGCTGCACTGAACTCATTGTTTGCCCACATGGATTGAGGATTGAATTCTTATTGCCAACCCCATCTGATTTACTCATTTAAGGTCCTGATCCTGTACTCCAAGCTTACCACTGAACCCCTGTGCACCTGCATTGGCTTCTATCAAGCTCAGTCTGGATGCAGCAAAGTGCCAATGCAGGACTGTGGTCTCAGCCAGATTTAGAAAGGTATTTAGGGCCCTAAAGATGTAGATAGATCCCTGGTGCGATTTTTTTTTCCGAAGATGCCTGGTCACCTAACTCCTATTGAAATCAGTGGGATTATTTTGTACTTTATCACTTTAGCTCCTGCTTTTCAATTTATTTCCAAAAAGAGACTTCATAGATGCAGTAGAAGGAGGCAAAACTACATTTCTCTTGATCTGGTGGATCAGTTAGGAAGATCTTGAACAAAATCTTCTTTTGAGTTTTCCTTGATTTTTTTCAATACGTTCAATGCTATGCACATGTTTTCTAGTTAAGTCATTACTGGAGCTTGAAATTTGTTGAGCCATATTTGAACAGATGTTTTTTAAAAAGAGGATGTAATTTAGCATGGAAACTAAATATGATAGCTCACAACCAACAAAGGGTATCTCACAGCATTTTATTTATTTATTTACTACCAGTTTTAAAGAAAAGTGATTAAGTCAGAACAGAGCTATTTTTTAAAAACTAAGTTTACTGGTTTGGATTTTTTTCATAAATCCACAAGAACTCGTACTTACTATATGCTGAAGAGTACCATGCTCTCCGATTAGCCCCCCTGAAACCAGTCAGAAATAAGCCCAGAATTAATCATCCAAAGTAGTTTTTGCTAGTTTACATGTTAGTTTTTGTTTTAAAAGTACAGTAGGGGAAGCTACAATATAGTCTAATTGTTTTTGCATTTTAAAAAAGGGGGACGTGTAAATCATCAAGATATTAGTATTTAATAATTACCTACTGGAAGTGAGCATTATAGTTCTGTTCCAATTCAACTTCGTTGATATTTACTTTGGATCTCACATGTTCTCCACCTGTCACTGTACAATTAACTGGAACACCTGAGTAAATATTGAGCTTTTTTTTTTAAAAATAGATCTGAATAGTACCCGATATTCACGTAGCCCTTCCGGTGTAGCCGATGACAAGACTTACGTCTGTTGATAAAACTAGTGCTTCGTGTACCCGGTTTCTTACTTTTTAAAAAGATACCTGAGATATTGTTATATATACACTTGTGAAGTTTTTTATATATAGCTATCTACTGATACTATACTACAAATACGTGAGAACAGGCCTGACTATTGGTAATATTTTATAAGCGCTTGACTCTTCCTTGCACCGATATAACTGACTCCACAGGTGCCAGGCAATGGGGAATCACGCTTGAGCTGTACTTTTACTTGACCCTGCTGACAATTGTCTTCAGCCCAAGATGTAGCTACAGAAGCCCTGTTTTGCGCTCAATATGACAGAACCTTAATTCTCTCTCACTGCTGGGTGTAGGATACTTAAGAATTGGAAAAAGATTTCTTCTGGTGGCTGAAATTTGGTTATGAGTATTAGCATTAATTTTCCCTGAGGCAGGTGAAGTTCTTGAAAAGACTGGTGTATGGGTATGGTTTTAAAAATCATTATATTCTTTGGAAATGTGTCTAGCTTAAGAACAGTTAGTAAAACTGTAGCAACTGGAGGATGTGAGGAATCTTATTGAAATAACAATGGGAGTCCATTGTGTTTGTACTTAATAACCTTAATAATTATTGAGGTGGTAATAGAAATGTCTAGAAATATAGTTCTGTTCTCTAAAATATGCCATGAATATTCCCGAGCCAGTAGAAAACTTGCTACGTATAGAATTAATGCTCTATTTCTTCAGCTGAAGGTGCTAAAAATACCAACGCTCTCATTTGTATTGTTTATCTTTGGCACAGCTCACTTCCCTTCTAGTTTCACAGGTAGAACATTCCTGCTGCAACGTATGCTCAGTTTGACTTGATGTGATGGGAGAGGAAAAATTATGATAAATCCTCAGCTCCTGCAAATCAGCATTATGTCATTGAAATCAATGGACAGAGTTTTTTTGAGGAGTGGCTCTTGTGTGCTCTAAACTGGACTGAGACTAAATGTGTGTTGAACAGAACAAGGGATCTACAATAAGGCAGTGATTTTGAGCACAGATTTTGATCAGATTGGAACCAGTAATGAAATGGTCCAATGCACCCAGTTATCTGAGCCTTGGGTTCCCGATATCAGGTTCAATACCCAATATATCCAGGGAGTTGAATCCATTTTCCCTCTCTGTGTGGTGGTGAGATAGGAATGGGGACCCAATGGGTAGGCGGAGTTCCAAAGTTCTTTTCTATTGTAATTTGGGCTCATACTATGGGAAAAGTTCAGAACTATTTGAAAAACATTGCTATGAACCATGCAGTTCCCCCTATTTCAGATTTTCTAAACTATCGCTTTATCTTTGACTTATACAAGTGGAAAACTGTTAGCATGTGTCATTCATTCTTCACTTCTCTCAGGTTAATAACTTGTAATGGTGTCAACAGAGAGGAGTAAATAGACTAAAACTAAAGAACAGGTAATGAGTGCCAGATATATTTGAGAAGCAGTTGTATAGGAAAAAAGTTTGCATCACAATTAGTGCAGGTTTGTATTAAAAATGTGAAAAATCTCCATACTTTACTTCATTTTTGAGGGATACAACATTTTATGATTATCCTTGAGTATTTCTCCTTTGACTCTTTTTTGGTAGTTTATATGGACATAACTATGTTTCTGTACATTGCAACAGAGTTAGAGATGCGTGTGAATACAGTTTTGTGCACTGATGCCAACATTTTCAAACCTTGGAGCCTAAAGTGAGAAGCCAAAATCCATATTTAGGCCCCTAAATTAAAAGTGGCCTGATTTTTTTTTTTTTTAAGAGGTAGTGAGCACCCTCCTCTTTTATTGAGAGTTGTAGGGGCTGAGAACCTCTGAAAATCACTTTTATTTGGGTAACTAAAATTAGGGCTTGAAATTTGGATTTGGGGACTAATGTATGTATACAAATACCTGATGTTCGTACCCACATTCCGATATTTGCATAGTCATGTGGCCCATTACAAGTCCAGCTGGCAGTCGTGCAGGTAACTAATGTACATACATACATAATGCTTTTGTACATATAAATTAGCTGTATTGACAACTCTCACAGCTTTATTGTGAATCTAGGGATTTTGCAGTGTTGTATTTACCTGTCTCATGAAAACATGATAAAAAGCTGCTACTTTGTGAATTTTCTCTTCTTCATCTATTAGTGAAGATGTGGCAGAAGCCAGCAAGATGACTTCCCCACAATATATCTGCATGTGGAAGTGAGGCTACCCATAATAAAACTTGCTGCTACTTCCCCCTCTTTTAGGTGAGATTGAAGCCATGCCCACAAGTTAAAAGAGCCCCACTGCCTGGTTCAGGGGGCTAAACAGAATAGAAGAACTGGGAGGACCAGCACTGTAGGAAACAAAAACAGAGGGAGGCAGGAGGAAGGTTTGGGGGTTATTTCTGAAGTACAAATACCTAGGTGTTCCACAGGTTGAGTATGAATGGTGTGAAGAAATACTTCCTTTTGTTCATTTTAAACCTGCTGCCTATTAATTTCATTTGGTGACCCTAGTTTTTGTGTAATAATAAGTAACACTTCATTTACTTTTTATACACCAGTCATAATTTTATAGATCTGTCAGATTCCCCCTTAGTCATTTCTTCACCAAGCTGAGAAGTCCCAGTTTTATTAATCTCTCCTCCTATGAAAGCTTTTCCTTACTCAATCGTTTTTCTCTACCCCTTTTCTGTACCTCTTCCAATTCTAATATATCTTTTTTGAGATGTGATGACCAGATCTGCATGCAGTATTGAGGATGTGTGCATGCCATGGGTTTATAAAGAGGCAATACAATAATTTCTGTCTTAGTCTCTATTCTTTTGCTAATGATTCCCAACATTGTTAGCTTTTTGACTGACACTGCACATTTTGTGGATGTTTTCAGAGAACTATCCACAATGACTCCTAGATCTTTTCCTTGAGTGGCAACTGTTATCTTAGACCCCATCATTTTATATGTATAGTTGATATTGTGCTTTCCAATGTGCATTATTTTGCATTTATCAATATTGAATTTCATGTGCCATATTGCTGCCCAGTCACCCAATTTTGTGAGATCCCTTTGTAACTGTTTGCAGTTTGCTTTGGACTTAATGATCTTGAATAGTTTTGTATCATCTGCAAATTTTGCTACCTCTTGTTTTACACTTTTTCCAAAAATGTTGCACAGTACTGGTCTCAATACGGACTCCTGGGGGACACTTATTTACCTCTCTCCATTCTGAGAACAGACCATTTATTACTATCCTTTGTTTCCTTTTAACCAATTACTGAGTGCAAATGAAATATTGTTGGAAACCTATGAATGTGTAATGTGCTGTGTTTTTAAATGTGCTTTTTTCCACCATTATTCCCTTTCTCTCTCCTCTGGTTCTGTCTGCATTTACAACAAAAGTAGCATTCAAGTGCAGGAATCTGTGGCCAGTTGGTGAGTTTCTTGTTGCATTTGAAGCTAGCTCTCAGTGATTTGTGACATAATGGTTAATAGCTGATTTGCAAGTTCACAAGAGCCAGAGTATGGATGAACATAAACTGGGTGGTGTAACATCCCGTGTCACTGGCAGGCTCGAAGGGCACCCCCTTCGGGTGCCTCAGGGGAATTAGCAGTAGCGGGGCACCCTTTTCAGCACAGAGTCAATTGCCCCCAGCCCCTCAGGCAGGGCAGGAGTGGACAAAGCACAGAGTCAATTGCCCCCGGCCCCTCAGGCGGGGTGGGAGCAGACAAAGCACAGAGTCAATTGCCCCCGGCCCCTCAGGCGGGGTGGGAGCAGACAAAGCACAGAGTCACAAACCTCCTCATGGGGTTGTTAGGGGTTTGAGCACTCCAGGTGATTAGGGAAAGGGGTGAGGGAGGGGGGCACAGGCCCACCTGTCTCCACTGCATCCCAGCCCAGGGCCCTATCCAGTGGCAGAGTGGTCTGCCACTGGGGTCAGCAGGGCTCCCGCCAAAACATGCTGACCTCCAGCAGCTCCACCACCCACTATGTGGCAGCCAGCCACCCCTGGGCCACTTCCTCCCACCCTGGGGTTTGGGGTACCTGTATCCACTGAGTCTCCCTCCAGGTCCTCAAGGTAGATTGCTCAGGGGATCCCAACCAGGCCCTCAGTGTCCATAGGCAGTAGGTCCGGGAACTCCTGTGGCTCCTCAGCAGAGGGCAGCTCCTCCAGGTCATAGGGCCCCAACAGCAGGTCTGTTCCTCGGGGTCTTCGGCCGAGGGGAGTTCCTCAAGGTCACAGGGGATCAGCAGTTCCTCAGGTTCCTCTGGGGAGAGGGGCTCCACACTTGGTTCCCAGGGGAGCCTGGGAGGCTTTCTCCAGACTCTAGGCTCAGGAATCTCCTCCCAGTCACTGGGGCCCAGTAGACTGGGTGGGCCATATTGCCCTCCAGCCCAGGGTCCCCATGGCCATCCTTCAGTCAAGGCCCAGTCCATGGCCTCCCAGGCAGCACATCCTGCCTCCACAGCTGCTCCACTCCTACTGGGCTGTTTGGCTTGGCTTTTATACCTCCCCTTCCTGCCTGAGCCCCGCCCCTCCACTTCTGGGGCTGCAGGCCTGTAGTACTACTGTCTGGCCAGCGGGGGCGTTCAGGCCTATCCTCCGGCCCGGCTCAGAGGAAGGCCCGGGTCCTTTTCTACAGTGGTGACGTGCAACATTCTGCTGTGCTGTATATTGATCTTGTATGGAGGCTTGCCAGAGTTTCTCATTTTTAAAAGCAGAAGGATTTTTCCAGTCTGCTACAATCCAGAACAGTTTTCAGAGTCTGTTTTGAAGTAGCCACAGGCAAGGCTCTTAAATGGAAATCAGAAGCTGGCTGAGACAAAGCCAGAGGAGGCTAGTGGCTCTATCTCTGTTGTCATTGGCTGGCAAAGGCCTCAAGACCCAGCAAGGGGTCAGGGGGTTTGTTTGGGGAGGGCTGTAATCTGCACTGTAAATAGTAGAGCACTGGTGATGCATAGTGAAAAGTGTGTGAGACCCTTTTTGTTGCCTCTGGAGGAAGAGGGGGCGGCAGGCAAAAAGGGGGAGCCCCTTGGTGGCTTGTTACACCTGCTATTTACAAGAGGGAAATTTTCATTAAGTGCATAAAAATACAGGAATGTGTTTATTAGGATCAGAGATCATGTTTGATTCTATCAAATAAACCCTATAGCTGAAAACACAGATAAATATACAGATTACAAGGAAAACATAACATCACTTACTATCAAACCCTGTGAAGATCCAAAGGAAGAACAGATTGGTTATAGACTTCTATGTCAATATCCTCTTCCTGCCAAACCAGATCTGAAATTTGATAACTATCTTGTTTAGGTGCATCATCACTGAATTACTGTAAATAGTGTAATTATGGTAGCTCAAGAGAATGCCAGTTGCTTTTTTTAAGCCTTGTGTATCTTAGCCAACTCATCCCATCCACCCCAAATTTTAGCATTCTTAATATATTTGGATCCCTTTTTACTAATAAGTACAGAATAATAGTGTGTATTTTGTGTGGAATTTTAATCAGATATGACAAAATGCATTCCAAAGGTTTCATTAACCTACTTGACAGATGCAGTAACTGAGACAGAGCAGTTATGTGAATAAGCCAAGGTCACGTTGAAACTTAATACAATAGTTAAGACTAGAACTCAGATATGAAATCCTGGCCCCATTGAAGAACATCGTAGTTCTGGCATTGACGTCAGCATTGTTCAACATTTACCCCAAGCTTACTCCACTGGGCTCCAGTTGCAGAGGTCAGTTAAATACCTTCACCTTGGCTTGTAGAAACTTTGGGTCAAATTCCCAGCTCATATAAATTGCACACTGACTTACAGAATCTGAGGAACTGGATCTTTTGTTTACCATGTAAATAGCTAAGTTTCCTGTCTACAATAATTTTCCCTTCGGTGGCAGTTTCTAGAGGCTTGTTCTCATAGACACAAATCCTTTTTTCATTATCTTTACATGGTTGATATTTCCTCTCAATGGTACTTTATCTTACCAAGATGTTACATTTCCATTTTTGATGAGTTAACTGTGTGATGCTTCCGGAGGGGTACTCAGGTTGTATGCACCTGAGCATGAAGAAGCCTTGCCTTGGGAAGTCTTCGCCGATGGCGGCAAATTCACCGCCGTCAGTTCAGTCTTTCCAGATTGATGGAGCAGTGAGTAAAGATCCACTCAGTCAATCCGGAAGTTGATCTGGTAATGTCCACACCCCAAAAAATTGTAGCACTGAGTCGACAGGAGGCTATTTCCCGTCAACTCAGTGCAATGGAGATGCTGAGGGCAGGAGGCGTTAGAAAGTCGAAGGGAGATGTGCAAGTTATTTTACATAGCTTGCATGTGTTGCCTGATTCTTTATGATCTAGAATGGAAATTTGGAATTGGAATTGGGATTGCCAATAAATCTTGCTAAGGAATTCAGGTCCACGTCCAAATCTGACCACAGAAGATATTTATAAATTTGAATTAGGAATCCACAGGGAATGGCTTGTAGTGATAGTTTTAATTACTTTATAAAATCCTTTATTGCTAAAAGCATAAAGCACAAAATTGAGAAAAGGTTAATTGATAAATGTACAATGAAAAAATCAGCTTATACATACAGAATGCACTTAGGAAATCTTATGCAGTTTATAATTTGATAGATTGTTTCTTGTTAAAATGTATAGTTGCTATAGCTACTGTTCTTACAACCTGGAGCAGGAAGGATGCCTCAAATTGACACAGAGTGCAGAGTCTAACAACCCTAATTAATACATTTAAACTTATTAAAATAACAAAGACTAGATAGCTAAGAAAGAGCAAGATGGGTCTGAAGTGTTCTTTTCTTGAGAAAGGTTGAACTGGAAAACAGGAACTAAAGCTGGAGGCCTCACTGCTCTACAAATTCTAAGGCCTTAAATCCTTCTTTCCCATGAAGATCAGAATCTACATCTTTATACCCTTATAAAAATAGAATAAATTACCTCATTCTTCCTCACCCAAATATGGGCCCTTACTCCTGAAATTGTCAGGTCTGTGTCATTGGTTAAGGGGTTCATGCATACAATTGTTGTATGATTAACATATAACCATCCTCATCACCTTTACCTTTTCCTTATTTATGAAATTTTGTGGGTTTTACGAAATGTCAAAGCTCTCACCTAAAGTTGTTATTGAGTTGTTATTCACCGGTAGACCTATATATCATGATCCAAAATAGCTTATCTGGGGTTTTCCATCAAAGATTTTTGAACAAATAGACCCACTCTGTCTGATATATTAAACCTCAAAAATTACTCGTACTATATCCTATTGCAAAGCTCTGCATAGAGGCTTATCTAGTAATTTCTTACCATAAGGCCTGTAAGTCTCTTGCATTTCAGCTACTAATATAAAAGTTATGCTAACTGATCTACTTATGCTAAATATACTACTATAAAACCAGGATTTCTTGAACTTATAAAGAAAGATATACATGTATGAAATGAGAAATATGTATAAAGTAATATATGCATGCAAGCCAAGCATAGGTACAGTCAAGGGCTACACGTCTCCCTTCGACTGCTGCCAAAAACCGCAGTAAATGCAGACCAGGGCTCTGTGTCTGATGAGAGTCAGCTTCCAACCCCATGTGCTGCTACCAACACAAGTTCTGCCCCCATTGTCACTTTGCAAGCTAGCGGTGTCCTCTGAGCTTCTCCCTGGAGTGTCCCGTCTCTGTGCTACTGGACAGTCACAATATTCAGAGATTCACTGCTTCCAAACAAACAGAACACCCCAGCTTACCAGTTCCACCTCCGATCACTGCCTCACTTAGCTCACAGCACTTAATTTGTTTATAGTGAAATCAATATGTTTATTTTAACAAAGCATAGAGATTCAAATAATAGCAAGTAGATGGGTATGCACAGGGATTTAAATGTGACTACTTTAAACACCAACCTCCATCCAGTGTCCTTAGCCCCCACTGTCTCCCAGGGCGCTATGGCCATCCTCCCAGTGCCCCCAGGCTCTGCTGCCTCCCCCTTCCCCACCCCCATTGTCCTGAGCTTCCTTCTGCTTGTACTCGCCCTCCCCCTCCCACTAGGTGGGCCATTCTCTAAACACTAACTAGAGCCTGGGGGCACTGGGAGGATGGCCGTAGCGCCCTGGGAGACAGTTTGTTTAGGTCTCCCTGAATCCTATCCCTGCTTTCCAGCAGGGAAGCCAGCTTGGCAACACAGGGAAGCAAGCTAAGTCCTGTTCCTTCCTAACCCACAGCTGGCTTCCCTGCTCCGGCTGCCATCTAGTGGGGCTCAGTGGCAGCACTAGAGGCATGTCTCCATCCATGCTCAGCCTGACTCCCAACCTGTCTGAAAGGCTGGAGGACAGGCTCAGGGCAGGGGGTCAGGCCAGAGGCTGATTATTGGGGGAGCCCATGCTTGGCCCCTCTTATACACACCTCTGCAAGTAGAAACATTGTAAACAAATGTTGGAAACATACCAAATAGAATCATAACTTATATGCTAGCGTCTAGGCGTACTGAACAAGATACTCTCATATTTTATAGAGCATTGCTCACCCATAGTCCTTGTAGCACTTCCCAACCAGGCTGGCTGTGACCCTTTTTTCAGGAGACATGGATTTTGCCTCCCAAGTGAAGAATCCTGAAATACTTGGAGGAAAATAGAGTGATCAGGAACAGTCAGCATGGATTCACCAAGGGCAAATCATGTCTGACAAACCTGTTTGCCTTCTGTGATGAGATGACTGGATTTGTGGATGTGGGAAGAGCCGTCGACGTGATACACCTCGTATTTAGCAAGGCTTTTGATACGATTTCCCACAGCATTCTCATCAGCAAGTTATGGAAGTATGGGTTGGATGAGTGGGACCATAAGGTGGTTAGAAAACTGGCTAGATCATCGGGCTCAGCGGGTAAGAGTCAATGACTTGATGTCTAGTTGGCAACCAGTAACTAGTGAAGTGCCCCAGGGGTTGGTCCTGGGGCCGATTCTGTTCAAAATCTTCATTAATGACCTGGATGAAGGGATAGATTGCACACTCAGTAAGTTCATGGATGACACCAAGCTCAGGGGTATGGTAGACACGCTGGAGAGCAGGGATAGGATTCAGGGAGATCTAAACAAACTGAAGCATTGGGCCAAAAGAAATCTCATGAGGTTCAACAAGGACAAGTGTAAAGTCCTGCACTTAGAACAGAAAAATCCCATGTACTGCTACAGGCTGGGGACCGATTGGCTAAGTAGCAGCACTGTAGAAAAGGACCTGGGGGTTATGGTGGATGGGAAGCTGGATGTGAGTCAACAGTATGCTCTAGTTCCCAAAAAGGCCAATGGCATATTGGGCTGCATCACACTTTAGGAGTGTTGTCAGGAGATCAAGGGATGTGATTATTCCCCTCTACTTGGCACTGGTGAGGCCGCATCTGGAATACTATGTCCAGTTTTGGGCTCCCCACTATAGAAAGGATGTGGACAAATTAGAAAGAGTCCAGTGGAGGGCAACAAAAATTATTAGGGGACTGGGGCACATGACGTATGAGGAAAGACTGAAGGAACTAGGCTTATTTAGTCTGCAGAAGAGAAGACGGGGGGGGGAGGGATTTGATACCAACCTTCAACTACTTGAAGGGGTGCTCCAAAGAGGAGGGAGCTAGGCTGTTCTCAGTAGTAACAGAGGAAAGAACAAGGAGCAATGGTTTCAAGTTGCAGGTGAGGAGGTCGAGGTTGGATATTAGGAAAATCTTTCTCACTAGGAGGGTGGTGAAGCTTTGGAATGGGCTACCTAGGGAGGTGGTGGAATCTCCATCTTTGGAGATATTTAAGGTTCGGTTAGACAAAATCCTGGCTGGGATGATTTAGTGGGAATGGTCCTGCTTTTTAGCAGGGGGTTGGACTAGATGACCTCATGAGGTCCCTTCCAATCCTATGATTCTATGATCCAGTGTGTTTTATTTGCACTCCAAATAAAATCCTTTGTCTTTGTTCATAAAGAGGACACCCCCTGCTGGCCATTTCATCCACTAGGTCAGCATTTCTCAACCTTTACTGGACTGAGGAACACCTAAACATGCCAATTACATTACGTGGAACACTTGATGAAATCTTTCTCGAAAAAGCTGATCTATACCGGCAGTAATATTTGTAGTATCTGAGGACTATACACCTCTGCGAAAACAGTTCAGGAAACTGAATTAAATACAATATTTTACATATGTAATATGTGTTTATTTCTAAAAAATAGATACATCATGATTATGTACACAGCTTAAAATTGGAAGTGATATTACTCAAGTTTTAATGGGAATTTTGGGCCTGCATGTTCAAACAAATTTCATCTATTCTTGGAATAAAGTTCATCAAAGAAAATCTTTACCATGGAAGTAATGTCCAGGTGATTTCAATGCCGGTGGTAACAGCGGCAGGAAATGTAAAATGCCCCAGCCGCAGCGAAGAAGTAAGGTGGCAGTGATTGCCGACGTGCACCTGGAAGCTTTGCTGTGGCTGGGGCAGTTTAAAACTCCCAGGCATACCTGGGCTTGCAGCGTTGCTCCTTTTCCTTTCCCTACTCAGCCTTCCCCCCCACCAACAGGGAGGAGTCAGAGTCTGTTGCAGAAGACCTTCACTCTGTCTGCAGAGCACCAGTGTTCCATGGAACACCAGTTGAGAAACACTGTTGTAGATTTCCTCTCTTGTGGATTTCACAATCTCTCAATTCACAGAATGAGTCAGTACACTAATAAGCATACAAGATGAGGCATACAGTACACAAATGGCCAGACAGGAAGATGGGCATCAGTTACCTTCTGCCAGAAAGGAACATTTCCCAAATTGTGTCACCTCCTGGTGACCTGCCTTAACTCTAAGACCTGGAGACAATAATTTTCAGTATAGTTAAGCAAATCCTTAAATATTATCCATCCATACATTTCACAAATATTATGACCAGTAGGCTCCTGGCTCTCATACAGATCTTACATGCCACCCTTCTGTGACCTATTATGCAGATATCTAATCCCAGCAGGGATCCCTGTAAAACTCTAAGCAGTTCCTGTGCCCTCTGCCAGTTAGCACAAAGGGATATCTGAATCACAGAGTGGAATTTCACCCTGGTCTCTACTTTAATAAAAAGCATGAAAAGAATTCATAAAAATCAGTCACATTTGATCTAAATACTATTGACATTCAATACGTCTTATTTTACTGTTAAACAGTTATTTGCTGTTACCATGAATCAAATCTTTAATATAATTCAGAGATGCTAAAATATGAGTATTTGAGAAAGGAAATAAAATATTCCAGGTGTGAGGTTCTAGGGAACCTTAGGAACAGAAATGACAAGGAAAGAGAATTTAGAGGCTTGGGCAGTAAAATGAAAAAAGAAGAAAAAAAAAAGATAATCGTTCTGCAATTGAGAACATTGTCAGTCAATCCTATCCACACTAACACTGATATTTTCCGAGAGTCTGTTCTTCTGTCTCACACATCCATACCTCTGAATATTTATTCATTTTAGAGAAACACTTTGTTCAGTTATGTCCTGATTCAATACTGTATTGAAAAAAATGAGAAGCAAGGGATTCAGTTCAGGACCTTTTTAACTCTTTTACTGGTTTCTCTCACTTTCCCACCAATTCAGTAAATAAGTCACAGCCCTCTTGTCTGTAACTTAAAAGAGCTGCAAAGGTGAAGCAACCACAGTCTGGTTCCAAATCATTACACAAAGGAAGCAAAAAAAAAATAAAAAAAATCTTGGTATAAAGAGAGAGTTACTGAAAATATTATTTCCTCATATACAGGGAAAAATAGTGCGTACACACCACTGGAGTATAATTGCAATAAATAGCTTTTGTGGCCAATTAAATAATGAAATGAAAATCAGAGAGCTAATTCATTAATTCCTTTCCTGATTGTCACTAATTGTGTTTGGTTCGTTTGGTATTAATGTAGATGTATGTATGTTGGTAGGGTTTTCATGTTTAATGCCCCATTAATTTAACAAGACCATATTTTACAGTTTTACTCATGTGTCTGAAGTCAGAAATAGCATCAACCAAGAAAAAAATAATTTTTAGTGTTCAGAAAATAAAACAAGTGACAAAAATGGTGAGTTTTAATATGAAATAAGACTGCGTATAAATGAATGTGTGGTCAATTAAAAGCTTTGAGGGTCTTTTTTTCTGATGTGAGACTGAATTAATCTTGGACCATTGTACAGGAAGTGCTTTGTGCTTGTTCAGTCAAATACACCGTTCATAATCGTTCTGATTCTGAGTCCTGCCATAGAAGTGCATCTCAAATTGCAAAGTCACACCAATTTGCTAGCATGACAGTCAGTTTAGAGTCAGATGATTAATGCACTCTGTAACTAGCATCAAAATCTCAGGGTAAAGAAATTCTGAGGACCCTCCTCATAGCAGTGAGAAGAGAAACCAGGAATTAGGGGTATTAGGAAGGCTTAACTAGGTGTGTTTTATATCAGGCTTGTCAGTTAGGATTTTCTCTAATGCCAGAGAGAACTGCAGGATCAAAGGAGGAGATAGCCTAAAATTACGTGTTCAGTGATAGTAACTAGAGAATCCCTCAATGGCTTCACATCATTATCTGGGATTAACTGGGGTTTTGCTAAATCTACTACTGTATATATTGCATTTTGGTAACAGTATCTATCTTTTTTAAATGTTGCTTATCTGGGAGGCAAGATAACGGGATAAAACTGATTCTTACAGCACTGTATTTATGCTACTTTGATGAACGGTAGCAGGGATTATTTTTAAGTATCAGGGAACTGTTGCACTGATCTCAGACTGTCTGGGAGAGGTTGTTAATTTTGCTTAGTCAATCAATAGTGGTATAATATTGCTGTGTGGTGGCATTTGTTACAACAGTCACAAACATTGTCCAGCCTGTGCATGGTTGTAGATGATTGCAGCTACCCAATAAGGATGAACCAAATGCATAAATAAGGGTGTTAAACATCTGGCTGGGGTCGTCTTTAAGTTTGCTCTGATCTTCAATGTACTTGTTAAAATGATAACGTTCTTAAAACACAAACGATGAAGCTCATATACTGCAAAGTCATTGGTTTATTGTAGTCCTTATTTTACTGCCTTATCTGAGAATACAGCTGCGAGGAGGCATGTTGTCTTCCTGGTGAGCAATCTATTACTGTTGACAGCCCTCTGCGGTTACCTGGTTTCCCACTCTGCTGTTAGGTGCTTATCTATTTTTTATCTGATTGGAAGAAGGAGTAAATCAATTATTCTTTTGTTGTTAAAATGGCTTTTTATTTAAATAATCCTAGTTTCAGAGTACCCATAAATCACATTCTGTGAACACACAGAACCACGCTCATTAATTAAAAGAAAGGCATATGGGATTAACACACCTGTTGTTTTGGTGTCTTATAATGTAAATATCGTGTGTGGAGAGCTAACTGCATGCAGAATTTGAAGGCACTGGAAAAAATTTGTTTTCATAATCAATGAATAACATAAAGGTGGCTAGTGCATATCCACAGACCGAGTGCTAGATCATCTTGTTTGCTAAAGATACTCTCTGCACTGCCAGTGCAGACCCAGACCCAATGAAGCCAAATGTGCAGGTGATATAGACTTTCTTTTCCCATCAGAGCACAATCCAGGAAGGGCTCCCTTGCTACAAAACCCCTCAGCTTGTACCCCTTAATCTTTGAGACCAGAGACAAATCAAACCTGAGCATTTTATTAATTTGTAGACTTCTGGACATTAAAGGCTTCCTGGTCGAGCTGATCAAGATGTTGTCTGACACAATAATGAACTTTGCAAAATTCATCATCGTGGGAGTCTTCAGAATTCATGTGGATGACTCCTCTGAAATGACATCATATCAACCTTTCCATCTTTGGTTTCTCACAGGTAATCACTGGAACTACTCATAAGGATGGACACACTCTGGACTGGACAAATATATTGGAAATGCAGCTCCTCGCTGTCTGGGGAGAGCAACTTCTCCTCTTAGGGTAGATCAGAACTCCTCTCTACTCCTCACACCATTAGAAGACAAGAAGAAGCTCCATGGTTCATCTCTGAAAATTTCCAGACTCTGCCAAATTCTAAACCATGTATAGAAAATTCTATACAACCAAGAGATTGAGGGGTAGAAGAATTGGTAAAACTCTGTAACAATTTCCTGACTACCAGTATAGCTAGTATGGTACCAAAGCTCCCTCTCTCACCTTGTCATACTCACAGATTCCTTTGATTCTCAGATAATCTGTAACATCAGAAGCAGAAAGGGAAAAACTCATTGGAACTAAAGAAAAATGCAGACTGATTCAGACAAACTCTTATACACTAAGAATTCCTTTGAATTTATGCATCTACTGTGATGGAGACTAAAAGAATCTAATTCTCATCACCCGTAAAAGCAGCAAAGTCCTGTCTTATGGAAGTCTTCTGGTTGCAGTCAGTCTGGATTTACAATGTGAGTACCAGTCATCTCCAGAACTGAATGTTTCTCATTGGGAGGAATTACCCTCCTTTCTTGTCAGGAAAGAAAACCTGCATCTGAAATTACCCGCAAATTTCCAGAAACAACAAACCAGACTCAAGACTAGAAATACAGTACTCCATTCTCAAAATTTGGACCATTCTCACAAGAAGTAGTGATGAAAGCAATTACCATAGTCAAGGCCACCACATGGAACTCCATTCCTTGTACTTTCTGGCCAATGAGCATAGGCAATATCTAGGGTTTCTTCTTGCAGACAGTTGTGTGGGACTGCCTACTTTCCACTCTCTTGTAGTTTTATAGTTCCTACAGAAACTAAGCGTCATTCTGAGACAACAAAAGCTAATTGTGACACTAGCTAAAAATAGCCTTTAGCATCACTTTCTCTGCCTACCACAACCTGGTTCCATCCCAGCGAATTTTATTCAGAACTAAGACTGCACAGGCTACTTTCGTGGGTGGTTTCCTCCTCTCTATAGATGGGAAATTCATCTGTACTCAACCTTCTGGACTTCTTGGCAGTATGCGATACTGTCAACCATCTACTTCCTCTGCCCCAGGTCTAAGAGGTTGCAAGAATGAGTGTGAATGAATGTATAAATGTGTCTAAGGCAGAACCCAACTGAAAGCATCTATCTTGTATCTTAAAAGCAGTAACATCTTAAAACAGTGATATGAGGTCTGTAATAGCAATTACTTACTTTTCTAACAAAATAGCAGCTTCCTAAGATGTTAACAATCAAGCAGAGCTAGATATTTGCAATAACTGTTGATGTCCCACATTCGTTATATTCAGTCATCTCTCAGGCTATGTCTACACTTGTAAAGTTAAGTCGACTCTGTTAAGTTGACTTAACAGAATGGCTACACTTTAAGTTGACCTTGTTAAGTTGACTTAACTGTAGACATAGCTGTCCACACTGGCTTTAAGTTGACTTAATAAGGTCGACTTAGCACTATTCCCCGTCCACACTGGCTTTAAGTTGACTTAAGAAGTTGACTTAAGGCTTAAGTCAACCTTCAGATGTGGTGTTAAGTCGACTTAAGGTGTTATTAAGTCAACTTAATAAAAGTCCTGTGTGAACGTGGCTTTGTGTAGGTCGATTTAAGTGTCCTTAAGTCGACCTAAGTTGCCAGTGTAGATGCACCCTCAGAGTATAGCTAACACTTCAAGCTGAAGGTGTAATTTCCAGCTCAAGGAGACATGTTGGCTCTGATCAAGTTAGAACACAAAAAACAAAAGTCTGGCTTCCATGGTGTCAGCAGCAGTAAGGGCTAAACTGTCCCAAGTATGTGCCTACAGTTTCAGATGGGATTGTACCTGCTCCCCTCCCATTGCTCATGTCTACTTTTAGTGCATTAGCTTAATCAGAGATAGTGCAGATATGTCTCCCAAGCTGGAAATTAACCTCCAGTTTGAAGTGAGGGCTACTGTATTAGCTAAGATAAAAATGTTTAAAGGCTATTAGCCTTCATGCTTCAGGATGTAAAGCCAACCACTAAATGGATTAGGGAGAAAATCCTTCCAAATTCCTATTATTGTATAATTATATAACTGTGTTGTATACCTCCCTCTGAAACATCTGGTACTGATCTGTTATGACAATAACTAGGGTTTTGGGCATGAAGGATGACTCCTGCCCTACCATACCTTCTTATCTTGCAGCTGTAGTCAGCTAAGCCAATTCTTTTCTCGGTTCCTATGCTCAGTCAAAACCAGTTTATGGCAGGGTTCCCTTATCGTGGAACTTCTTTGAGTCCTTTGCTGGCTGCCCTTAGAGTACACTGCAAGTCTCATTTTTACTTCATTTCAGCTGGTTTGTGACTATTTTGAGGATTCCCTTCTCTTGCATTTGCCTCAGTTTCAGTATTTGATAAAGAGACATTAGGTTAAATAAATTCCTCAAGAGCCATATGTATCCCTTGTGCAGCTCCATTGAGCTGACTTTAATTGATTCACTGAGTGCCAAGAAATTATTCTGGAGGTGAGTTTGGCCCTTGTGACTTGTGTGCATTCTCCTGCTTGAGTGATATGTTGGATCTCTGGTCCTCAGCCCTTGTAATAAGTGTTCATTGTCTTCATTGCTTACTTGTTGTTTAATTATTTTTATATCTTTAGAAGTACACTATATGTTCTCTGAATGGCATTCCCTTGCTAGTGGAAGTAAGATTTGAACTGTAGAATCTCTTTATAGTTAAATCATTCCTTTTGTTGTTTAGACAGAACAATGAGGCACATAAGTTTATTGTGGTGGTGTCCTAAGGCCTCAGAGTATGTGTTCTATAGGAAGGCGCTAGGGAAATGGATTTCAGAAGATTTGAATCAGAGTATTGAAAGTCTTTTTTCAGAACCCATTAATGTTGCAGTTTAGTGCCATCACCTAGATATTTGTACTTCCTTAATGCTTTTCCTTGGTAACGTTGTAATACCAACAGCATACAGCTCAAAGGCGTTCCTGAAATGGATGAAACACAATAACAAAAAGACTTGTAACTATTTATGTCATTATTTTGTGAGAACAATCTTTAAAAATAGCAGTGGTTTGGCTTTGTAATGTCTCTAAGTCCAGGGTGACCAAGACTTTCTTCGTTAGGTGTAAACTCATAATTTTTTCTTTAAACTTCTTGAAAGCATTATGAATTTTCATATACATAATATTCATATTTATTTTATGGCCCATTCATTGAAATTTAATGTACTGTTTAATTTAATTTTCTATTCATTTTCCAAGTATCAATATAGTAAACAATATGAAACATGACTGAGAGATCCATGAAGGACTTATTAAATGTTACCTGGGAAAAATTACCTTTAAGATCTTTGGACAACCCTGCTAGAAAAGTCTATTTAACCTATAATTAAAATGCAGTTTAACCCTGAAAAATGATTATGTAAGAATTCTGTTCCATACAAGATCTTATATAGTGCTCATCAGCATACTATCTGAGCACCTTCTAGTAGAGCATTAAAGCAGTGTGGCTAAAATCTTTTATGTGATTTTCTTTCAGCAGGGGGAAAATTATGTGGGCAGTGGAGGTGTTTTAGTTTTGGATATTTCTTTTTAATGATATGTATACTGTGTTATGCGTATATATCAGCAATGTCAAAGTATGTCCTGCACCTCGAGCCAAAGGTGGTGAGGTCTGTGGTGCTTTTTAGGGCTTGTCCACACTGGGAAGTTAGTGCAGAGCAATCAAAGGGGTAAATTTAGAGTGCCTTAGCTGCCCCACACTCATTTCTGATGGGGGACATTTTTACTGCACACTAAAGTTAGCTTTGAGTGGCTTAGCTTGGTGCCCTTAAAGATGTATTAAACACAAGTGCACAAATAAGAGAATTAAGTAGAAATTTATTTTCCTTACTACAGAATTTTGTAGGTTTGTTCAAAAATTCTGTAGAAAGATTGTTATTCTCTGTTTAAATTCTATTTGACTTGCCTGCATAGAACACATGATTGGGTTTCCTGTTTATGTTAGAATTAATATAAAAATAAGTAATTTTTCAGACATGGAAAATGTTGTTGTAGTACCTATAAACCATAGTCATGAACGAATATAAATTTATGATCAAAATTTCAAAAAATTTATATCAGTTAATACAAGAATATTTGCGGGTGTGTGTGTGTGTGTGTGTGTGTGTGTGTGTGTGTGTGTGTGTGTG
>ML685768.1:2869211-2889014 GCA_007922175.1 Pelusios castaneus
TGTGTGTGTGTGTGTGTGTGTGTGTGTGTGTGTGTGTGTGTGTGTGTTGCACTGTAGTTTTGGCTTTGTTGGGGTATTTTTCAGAGTTATTGTGTAACTCTTTTTCTACTGGGAACTGATTACCAGTGAATTATCAGAGACATCCATCAGCTACAACTTTCAACAGAGAAGAGACTATCATTGCAGTTTTATAAGGGAAAGGCCTGAGAAACTGTATTGATGCACAGAAGCAAGAGATGCCAACAGATGTACTATGTATTTTCTCTAAAGAATCTTTACATCCTTTCACAAATGGAAAATATTTAAACTATTGTTTCACAATAACAGGGTTTAAAATTCACATTCTTGTCTCTTTTGGTGTAATAATGAAGATGATGTACAACCTTCAAGACAGAACTTTATTATCCAAAAACCTGCTGCCAATGAAGTCATCGGCAAAATTCAATTTTACTCCATTGCGAGCTAGACCAGGTCCTTAATTAATAAGATGTTTATGAGCTGTGTATTTTCCTTCAGGCAGAGCCATTAGCATCTGACGAAGTGGGATTTTCTCCCACAAAAGCTCATGCGATAAATAAATTTGTTAGTCTTTAAAAGTGCCACAGGACTCCTTGTTTGTTTTGCTGACCTAGACTAACAAGGTTACCCCTTTGGAACTTAAAGAAAACAGAGTGTTTTGAAGTGCTAATTCACTTTCAAAAAATTAAACAATTACATTGACATGTTATTCTCTACCTGTACCAAAGTACTGACATTAGGACTTTTTCATCTCAGTTCCACAGATCCATAGCTGATAGGCTTTCAATCTGCATGCAGCTATATAGGCAAAACCAGAGGCAGATGAAGACCCTGCCAGTTTTTCTTTCTACCTCCATAGCAGCTTGAAGTTTTACCTGACCTCCTGCTACAGAACAAAAATATTATATGAAATAATAATAATTAATAACTAATGGCTATACGTTTGACCTCTGTGAGTTTCTGGTTCTCCCTCATGTTTGGGATTTAAGAGTGTGTTTCTTTTCTACTGCTGAGAAACCTTTAGTAGCTTATTAAGGAAATTCTCAGAAAGTCAAAGTATGTTTTTGTATTGTCCTGGAAAGAATTACTTGAGTTCCAGTTTCCAAATGTAACATTTTCATGCATCAGGCAACGTATCTACAGTACTTTGAGCTAAGGTTTAAATGATTTTTGCTGAAGACTTTTTCTGTTGTAACTTGGAAAAATAGTTAGAATTTTTTGATCCTATCTAAATGGATTTAAAAAAAAAATAGAACTGCTTAATTTTAGCTTAGTTGTTCTATGGTGATGGAGAAATGCACTTGCATGAATAAATGACCATTGATCTATTGGCATTAAAATCATAAACAGAAAAAAATGGTTAAAGCCTAAAACGCTAGCTAAAGAGCAGCTCAAGTCCATTAGCACTTGTACAACAGACACGATGGAGACAGATACTGTTTTTTTCACTTGTAAGCCAGCAGGTTTTAGTCCAATTGATTTGTTGCTATATCATGGAAACATAACATCTTTGCTAAACAGTATTAGCTGTAAACTAAATTCTCTGAAATAATTGTTCAAGTGATGCTAATGCCAGCATTTGCTTTAGCAATCAAAAAGAGTCAGCAGCATTGGGTCTGAATTTTTTTTTTTTTACATTATTTATTGTGAAAGTATAGCTGCCCTTTTATTATGGCAGTGAGAATATAAAATGCACAAAAAAATAAAAACCCTGTATAACTGCCAGTTATTTATGCATTAAGGTAGTGATAGAGGTCCCAATATGGCAGACACTGTACAAACATAAAACCTTTGTACAAACATTTGTATTAGGATGGAAAAATTGCTGTGCATATTTTAAAACAATTTTATAATCCTATTTTTTTTAAAAAATTGTGGCTAATAGACATTACTCTTAGAATTAATCATAGTTGTCAAATGCAGGCGAAAGCAGGAAAAACCTGAATGTTCGTAAATATGTAATGGATACAGCAGGATTAAAAAAAACCCTCAAAATGACTGTGTAATTAAATATTAGACAATCCCAAATTGCAGACCTAAGGCTATAATTAATTGTCCTCCTCTGCAGATGTCATAAAAGAGAGTGCAGAAGAAGAAGATTAGATTAGAGACTGGTAATAGACGAAAAGACATGTTCAGTACTGCTTTGGGATTTGCATATATTATAAGTTAGATAGGAGCGATCATTTAGCATGCAAGTGTATGAGACAAAATGAATACAGACTGGGGACATGCCCAGTCTTTGATTAGAGGGAAGCCGCTGCCCCCTCTAAGGACCCAATCCTCCAACACTTTGGCATATATCTGACTTGGCTAGGGTTGTTGGGAAGTAACATATATCATTTTGAGGGGGGGAAGAATGAATAGGGGAAGTTTACTCCTTCCATCCATATCTCAAATTACCTGTCAGCAACTCACTTCTCCTCACTTTGCCACATTAAAAAAGCCTTCTGTAGTGCTTGCATGAAAAAAAGCTGGGAGGGAGAAAGAAACTAGTTTGCAGGCAGCGCATGCCTGCAGGAGGCTCAGGGTGCGGCAAGAGGGTCACTGGGGATAAGAGTTCTGACTTCATCCTTCTCATTCTTTTAAGATTCTTTGACTGCAGCTCCTAGGCGAAGGTGAGAGCGGTGTAATGTGATGAGTAGAACTGAAGACCTAGTATTCTGAGTACGCAGAAGGAAAGGAAAGGACATTGGGAAAGCTTTTACTTTATGAACAGTTTAATTAGAAGATACATTTGTCTTAGGCAAACTGCTGTGTGGGTTACACTTCTCTCCACACTCTGATCAGGTAGACTAATTACTGCTAAGAATCGAATACAGTTGTGAAAGATTATAATCTTTAAATTATAGGTATACTTTTAACCAGGATTAAAACAAAGATAAATCTGGGTATTACTGTTCGTTACGCTAGACATGGCGCTCCAGTTCTTTGCTATTAAAATTTATATTTCCACAATGATCACTTGCAAGAAGTCCCTTTTAGGAATAAATATAACAATAAGTAAAGTGTTTCTAGGTAACAGTTAATTTTCTCTTCTTTTGAACCATTTTAGGATGTTATGTCTAGGATCTTATTTTCTAAAGTACAATAATCTTAATTTAAAGGAAGGGGTCCCTTTTTCCTAAGAGGCATTGTTTCTAATTTTTTTTTAAATACTTTCCTTACTTGGTCTGATGACCAAACCAATAAAAAAAGAAAGCTGATGAAATTTACACACATTTAGGGGGAGCTACCATACACTAGGTATACTAAAGCAATCACTGGCTTAGTAGAAGTACACAGCACCACTAATTAACTATATCATTCTATTGCATGCTAGTCCTTAGAGCCCTGCAAATCTGCAGATATCTGCATTATATCTGCAGATAACTGCATCCACAGATGCGATGTGGATATCCACGGACCATTTCTTGTGGATGCGAAGCCACCTATTTGTATTTGTGCAGACCTCTACAGATGAGTAGAGCCCTGCACATCCATACCTCCATTATATCCGCAGATGCGATGCAGATATCTGCGGACCATTTCTTGCAGATGTAGATTGGATGCAGATCCACATATTTTTGTCCATGAAAAATGCTATTAGTCCTATTTTACTTTTATTGATTTTATGTGTACTTAATTACGTGTACTTAGGATCAGATATTCAAAACAGCTTAACTTCCACCAGGGGCATTACTGGTCATGTGACCACGAGGCTTGTGCCCCAAATATATTAATGTGTGCTCCGAGCTGAGCTGGGGCTGTGGGCTGGTACTGCCTGGGAGTTGGGGTGGCTGGAGCCTTTTTAAATCTACTGCCCTTCCATGACCCACCAGGCATATGGCCCAGAGAGGCAGGAAATTTAAATGCTATTGCTGCATCTGGCCCTGCCCCAGGCCTGGTCAGGGAGCCATTCAAATCTGGCCGCTTGCAAGGCCCAATTGGTGGGGGCCTTGGGGTTGGAATCTCGGAGTTGGTGGGGGCAAGGTTTGGGGTCGGGGGGCTTGGAGCTGCCACTGGGGGCAGAGCTCAGGCTCGGGGCGTGGGGGAGCTCAGATCCTCCACTGAGGGCAGGGCTCAGGAGGTGTTGGGGGGCCTCAGAGCTGCCAGTGATGATGAGGTTGGGGGTGGAACATGGGGCACCCTGGAGAAGTCGTGGCCAGGCACAGGGCAGCCCTGAGGCAAGTGCAGACAGAATGTGGGGTGTGGGGCAGTCCAGAGAAGTCCCAGCCAGGTGTGGAACTTGGGGCACCCAGGAGAAGCCCTGGCTCAGTGTAGGGCAGCCATCCTGGAGTGCCTGCTGGGCATGGGATGGGGGGCTTAGGGAGCCCAGAGCACCAACCAGGCCTGTGCCCCAAAACTTTTTTTCTCTATAAGAATACTCCTGACTTCCACTTAAGTATAAGTGGTCGGATTCTGGGTGCTGAACTCTGGAAAATGTGACCGTTAATGTCACAATGGGAACTGCTGGGTGCTGAACACTTCTGAACATCTGGTCTTGGTCATCCAAAATGTGTGTGTATGATATAGACACTCCATAGACTACATATCCCTTAGAATGCCTAGCATAAATTGAATTCTTTCACAAAATGTGCTCACTGCACTCTCTGCCGAATCCATGTCCAGCTTGCCAGAGGAAATAGTTGGGAATTGAGTTTTTTGGCCCCTTCCTACTTCAACAGGCTGTAGAGGAGAAATGTGGGGGAAGGTTCACAGGGAAGTAGCAGCATGGAAGCAACTGGCCCAAGGGCCCTTCCTGCTGACCGGAAGGGGAGGGATATTTATATTCTATGCATGCCAGAAATTTGGGAAGCAAGGCCCTCTTTTACCTGGATTGGGCTAGCAACAAGATCAGCAGGCATGGGAGGAGAGAGTCAGGAGGAGCCTAGAGCAGCCTGAAGAGGAGTGGCCTGTGGTAGGGGTTGACCAGACTCCCCTTACTGCGGAGTAGTGAGTGGGTGTCCCCTGGAGGGCAAAGGGCTGGCTGGGGCTTTTCATTCCACAGAGTAGAGAATGGGGGCACATTTGGGGAACAAAGTGGCTCTCTGGAGATGGCAGCTAGTGGGGAAGCTCATGGATGAGTGGGGCAGAATGGCTGGCTGTTCCTTTCCCACCACAGAATTGTGTGGCCTCTCTTATGGGAGAGTGGGAGTGTCTTTTGGAAGGAGGAATGGGTGATTCAGGCGGAGTTAAAGATTCACTCAGATGCATTGGGAGGAACAGGTTTGGGGTATTTTACCCTTAAAGACAAGGTGGTGTGCCCAGAAGAGGCTCTCCTCATGAATAATTAAAAGAAAGCGTAAAGGATATAGCCGTCTTGGAATTCTTACCCATGTTAGTGACTGTGATTATCTGAGACTAGATTGTACAAGTATATGTTTCTGGAGTAACAAGGTGACTGTAATATATGTTCCCAATAGCCAGTCCTCCAGATCACCCAGCATTGTGATACAGGTGCACAGATCTCAGGACCTAGCACTAGGAGCCAACATGGAACAGATGCCAGTAGCCCTGGAAACTTGTCATACTAGAGCTCTTGGGGTCGTACAAATATCAATGATGTTGCAAACCTTTAGGGTTTTTTACAGGAATTTTAACGATTTTGTGCAATTTGGGGGTGTAGGGGGGAAGAGAGTCACTGTCTGTGACATTGCAAATTCCGAAAGACAAGATACTTCAATAAATAGAGTCACTGGCCACTCATGGGTTGGCATCAGCTACCATCTCCAGTTTCCCCAGGCTTTACATTTGCCAGTAGAATGAAGAGAGGTTACCCAGATTCTTGTGGCAGGTTCTTAGTTCAGGGATTTTTTTAGTGGGATGGTCTTGAGATACAGGCCCTAAAGATGTCCAATGGGAGCAGTAATTGGTTATTTTGGTCCTGGGGACATTGAAAACTAAACATGGTGGGAGGGAAGGAATTGAGTCAATAATGCTACAGGAATGGGGGTGAGGCAAGGATTTGGCCACTAAGGATATTAAGGATGTATAAAGCAATGAGACCAGTTCAAGAGGGACCTGTCTTTATTCATGGTGATGAAAGGACCCTTATATGCAGGGCCAGATTTCAGGCAGACATCCCAGATGACTGTCTGGGATGCTGCGGTTGGAGTGCTGATTTTGTTGTTAGTGACAAAAAGGAAAACAATGTTTGAAGTAAAATGTTTCAGGTATTCTGAATGTGGATTCATTTTTAACAAACTTCCTAGAACTGGACAACAATCATCCCATTTTGCCACATGGAAAGCACTCTCCACTCCAAGTTCTCCAGTTCATTCATGATGCGGAGCTGAAGGATGCTTCTCCTAATGCGTGGCTAGCTTTGAGGATTCATCCCGGTTGCAAGTGGTGAGAACAGCTTTTTGAAGCTCAGGCTCTTTGGCTATGTCTACACTTACTAAATTAGTTCGAATTAGTTAATTCGAACTAACTAATTCGAACTAATTTTAGTTAGTTCGAATTAACTTAATTCGAGCTAGCAAATTTTAGTTCGAACTAAGCAAGTGCCATGCAGGGCACTTGCTTAGTTTGAATTAGTCAATTGCATTAAGGTCAATGTGCCGGTTAGTTCGAACTAACATGGCCACATTGGGTTAATTCGAACTAACTAGTTCAAATGAACCCTTACTTCAAAAAGTCTAATCAAATTTATTAGTTCGAATTAAGGAAGCCCTTAATTCAAACTAATGAAACCCTAGTGTAGCCAAGGCTTAAGTTAGTCTGAATTAAGCTTCCTTAATTGGAACTAACTTGCCAGTGTAGACATAGCCATTAGGACATATCTTCGGTCAATGATGGCCAACAAGAGACTGACATCACTGGCTATTTTATCACTTGACAATGCCATTGGCCTGTCTTTGGATCTCTTATGCACTGCTTCAGTTCATGAGATGAAAGGCGAGAAAAGCAAGCTTTTGAACTGAAGGATTAGGGTTAATGTTCTGAGGCAGTTACCACTGTAACACTATTGATCTGGTCCACCCAATGTTGGTGCACAATTCAATTTCTTGATGTTAGTACATTTCACTTATTCTTAAATTAAACAGTTGCTATAAGCTTAGAGGAAAGGAATTTTTTTTTTATTTACTTATATATGGCATGAATAAATACAGATTTTTCAGATCCTAGCCTGCAAATGTATTGTCTTATTGGAGAGGGCTAAATCATGCATGTAATTAATGAAATGGGCCACAATTGGAGTAAAAAATAAGCTATTGAAAAGTTTAAAAAATGAAGGGGGAGGCCAAAGATCTGCGATGTCATTTAGACTACCATCGGCCCTGCTTACAACATTCCAGTTTCTTCTAGTTTGCAAAGTTGGGGGCTACTGGCTCATGAATTTGGTTCCCATTCATTCCAGATTGGGGCTGCAACAGCTGTGGCCCAATTATGACTAGGGCCCACAGCAGTTCAGGCAACTGGACAGTGGCATTCAATGCATGCATGATGAATGTGAGTTCAGAATGTGGCTGTTTAGTCAGTCCTGAGCTGGCATCAAAGGAGAGGCGTTCTATGGGTTCAAATGACATTCCTTGCACACACACTGGCAGCCCATCAGCAGACATTCGCTGCCATTTATGTTGACATTGGTGAACATGATTTGGGAAGATGTAAGGGGTCAAATTGATACTGAGAGTGAAGTGGGCTTTTGGGCGGATCCAGGAATTGTTCTCTATGGTGATGATTATTTGGGCCATGTGTTGCAGCGTGAGGTGGGAAAAGGGATGGGAGAAATAAAGATTTGATGAATCAATAAGACCAGGAGGTCTGTGAATAAGGAGGTGGCTATACTCATATGTACCCAAAGGAGGATGGAAATTCCCATTGGAACATCTTACTGGGCACCTGAGATACTCAGTGAGGATGGGGTACACCTATCAGATGGAGTTATAATTATGTCTGACATTAGCCTGGTGGAGGTGGGAAGCCATAATTGCTGGTGCCTCTTTGTGGCTGATGTCCAGTGTAGGTACTTGTTATGGAGGGGATACAGTTATCAAATAAAATAGTTGAGAAAGGCTTTCAAGGAAAGCATGCATTAAGGAGCTGAGTGAGGGGGTACTGGGGATCCTACAACTGGCACAGCAGGGAACAAGTTTTCCTCCTTTTATAACTCCTGTAATCTCTGATGAGGGAAAGGCAGCAGGATCCCAGCAATGGGATGGCTGGATGAAGCTGGGGATTATGTGGAAATGATTAAGGAAAGAATTATGACCAGCAGTGTACAATTTATTGTTGGTTACTCCTTGATATTTTAGGTGTACAACATTGCAGCCTAATTCAACCACATCTATTGTCTCCTGTCTTTCTTCAGGCATGGCTCGGCCATAATGGTTTTCATCACTGCTTGCCTTTCATTGCCCTTCCAAAGCAGACATTACAATCCCTATTCTGGGGGAAAGGAGAGTGTGGGGAAAGCACTTTTGAAGACTGTTTGTACTATTTCTAGAAAGAGAGGCCCTTAACTGAAGAGGGAAGAGACCAAACATGTATTTTGTATCTGTTATGCTGGTGCATAACAGGCAAACCCTTGGCACATGTTACATTCCCAATATGCAAAAAAAGTGAAGCAAACTGTTACTACTTTGAAAACAAAGACAGCTGGCGAACCTGTTAATTTTAGCATGGAATTAGTTTTTCTATTACCACTGAGTTGTTCTCAAGGGTTCTCTACCAGATGACTGAATGTGCTTGGACTGCATAGCACATCATTGAGGAAACCAAATAATTCTTCAGAGTACAATACTTGTAGCCTCTGTATTTTAAAGCAGCATTTATTTTGCTGAAGAAAAATGTCATTAGATGCCATGTCTGAGAGGCCAGTGTCTTACCTAATATGCATGTCAGACAGCTTCAGCTCACATGTTCTTTAAAGCCTTGATTCTGATTCAAAAGTGCGTAGCACCAAAAAGGAAAACAAGCTATGGTACCAGCAGCAGTGTGCTCAAAACCATGATTTTCAGAATTCTGCTGTCTTCCCTATGACATGTTAGGTGTGGTATACGCATATCTAAGCTGAAGGCTTGTGCTTTTAAAGTTCCTGAGAAGTGAAGTCTGGATTGACCAAAAGCGTAGAGTTTACAAATTATTATTAGACATCTAAAATTATTTATACAATATAGAAAGAGTGCTAAGTGGTTTATAAAGCAAATAAAAAACACGTTGTCTGCTCCAAGCCATTTACAATGTTGTTATTGACATGAAATGGCAAACAAGCAACAAACACTTGGGTGTGGAATGGGGAAAAGGGAGACTGGAGGAACAACCACATCTCTGTGAATCTATGAGGTAGTTGTTTGAGTGCTATAGTAATTGTTTCTTAGAATTTTCCATCTCCTTTGATCTCATTGCTTATTGTGGACATTACAGACAAAATTAGTCTTGCAGAGTGATTGGAAAGGAGAGAAGAAGCGGACTTGGTTGTCAGAGGTTGGAAGTGGGGAATAGGGGGGGCAAACAGAAGATACGAAGAAGGAAATGAGGAAAAGACAAGAAGGTGCTTTGAAGCTGTGTATCATTGATAGAAATAGAAATGAAAACTGACTAGGGATGAGATACGAAGGACCTTGAAGGCAATTATGAGATGTTTACACTTATTGCAATAGAAAAATAGGAACTGGTGGAGGGACTCAGGGGAGAGTGAATGTCAAGGGAGAAAGATGAAAGGCACCTTGGTCATTAGCAGGATTACCAGCATCAAGAGCCATCTTGAGAAGGAATCTAACTGTTACTTTTGTTAGCAATCTCAAGGTTGACCAGCAGCGGACCTGTCACAGAGGTCCTTTGGCCTTGTGGAGAAAACCCTCTTGAGCCAGAAACATTTTATATAGGGCAAAAACCCAAGTAGCTATAGAAAAGCTGCTAGGGTTGGTAAGAGGCATGATTAGTGATTAATGAGGTGCAGCTGCTTTCCTCTTTCCCAACTTGTCTAGGCTGAGGAAGGGCCAGTGTTCTTTTTGACCCAGATAACTGAGCATATGAAATGCATCCCTATCAGGGAATATGAAAGCTGAGAGGCAGAAGTAAGTCCGCAAGAGCAGGCTGCTCAGGAGGGTGAAGACTAATTTTTTCTATGTAAATGGTGCATTTATATGGGTATGTTTGTGTACATGGATAAAATATGGCTTTCAGAATTGAGAAGGTAACATTTTTTGTTTGAGTCACTAAGAATGAATAAATACAAATCCTGGAAATGGGGGCCCTATTTCTGTTTTTTTTAAAAATATATATTGAGACCCGTTTATTCCATGACAAGTTGTGGCTATACCGCAGACATGATTTTTGTACCTGTTTCTGAGCCAGAATAGGTGTGTCTTTTTCAGAAGTGCAAACTATCCCAGGCATTTTTTGAAAAAGACAATGTTCCTGACCCTCTTGAATATATACTTCAGGAGTTCTTTCAGCTAACTTTAGATTCAGAATTCTGAATCAACCCTCAGAGACAGCATCAGACAGTGGCTACTCTATAGAGGATATTGAGTTCACAAACAACAAATGAATAATGTTCATCCTTATATTATTAGCTTATTATTTATTTGTATTGAGACAGCATCCAGAGACCCTCATCCAGAATTAGGGCACCATTGTGCAAGGCACCATATAAGCACAAAAAAGTATATTCAAGTGTAGCAGCTATAATATGGATTGTATAATTACATAATCAAAATATTATTCTATCTCTTACTGATATGTAAGTTATAAATATTCTTCCTGGTAACTAGTGTTTCAGAATGGCATCTGTGAAAGAACACAGCTAAATGGAAATTGTTCATATAAAATGTAAAAAGGAAACTGCTGCAGCAGTTTGTGATGTGACAACTTTTTGCAGTGGGAATCCTGATAGATTTGTCATACAAAGATTTTTGGTGTGAATAATTGTAATTCCAATACCCAAATCAGTTTTCCTTAAAACTTTTCCAGGTCACTTTTGGTGAGCATTCATGCCAATAAAACTCAATTATTATAATGACAAGTTCAGTTCCAAAGGAGTAGCCGTGTTAGTCTAGTTCAGCAAAACAAACAAGGAGTCCTGTGGCACTTTTAAAGACTAACCAATTTAATTTTTTGCATGAGCTTTCGTGGGCGAAATCCCACTTTGTCAGATGCCAGAAAGTGGAGAAAGCTTACACTGAAAAAAAAGTTACAGTATGGGAGGGAAAGATGAATCCTGTGATTACACGTTTCTGTCAGTTTCTTCTCCCTTCTAGTCACTCGCTGCAGGGAAAGGTCCTTCAGGACCCCAGTACTATAAGTAAGTTTGGAAGGATTATCTTTTTATCCATACATGTTGATTTCACCATACAGAAACAAACGGACCAAAAAAATCAATCAATCAATCCAAATTTACAGAAAGGCAAAGTAAGAGAGACTGCTTCAGTTTGATTTAAGGATATTTACTTTGTATGTTTTGACGCATGATGTTGACAATTTTGTGATTTCACAGTTATAAAGCTTTAATTCTTTGAATCTCATTATTTACTGTCATTAAATAATTATTGCCTGAGCCCCTCATTGTCTGATACCCCCTCATAAAATTCTTACAACTGTGATAATTTAAATTGATAAAAATAAAAGCTTTAAAATCAATTTTGATGTTGTTATCCATAAAAATTATTTTTAAAAAATATCCAATTCTACCAATCCTGATTATAAGCATTGACTGCCATGGACTCTTCTGACTCTAACAGTTCAAGGATCCTTTCCTTGATGATCCAACTCATATAGGGGGGCAGGACTTTCTAACAAATAATCTGCTTCCTATTTTCTCCTTTTAAGCACCTGTTCTATTATGACATATAATAGAACAACAGCCATTGGGTGATGCTCAATCCAGGAATTTTGATAAGAATGTGGGAAGTGGAGAGAAGGAACAATAGACAGGATAAAACAAGCAACAAAAACAAAATAAAAATCTGATTGGGCCAGGGCAGAGCGCAGGCACAGTCCCTGCCTTCACCAGTCTGATTTAGTTTGTTGGATAGCAATCTCTGAGGCTGCAAACTTAGATTTATAATTGTACTCTGATTTTTCCTGCTGTTCTGACTTTTGAGTTATGTCGCACTAAGCTGTACATTTTCTAAGAGTTAAACTCAAGACCTTTTTAATCGGTGTAATAAAATATGTATGCTTATTGCATGAAATAGTTTTTCTAAATGTGTGTGACTGAAATGTAGTTTGTCTGATCCAAGTTTGTGACATAACAGGGCACTGTAAGGTCATGTGTGTGTGTGTGTGTGTGTGTGTGTGTCTGTGTGTGTGTGTGTGTGTTTTACAAAGTCTAAGATTAATATAAGTGTTTCTGAGAAATTTAACAGACAAAATTAAATTAAAATATCCTTGCAACATTGTCCTACCTAGTATAAGAGTAAACAACCAGTATAGATAGTGACCCTTTTAGAAATGTAAGTTCACTTGTCAATTATTGTACTCTAGGGTGATAATATTCATACAGGAAAAGACTTTTTTTAAAAGTATGATGGTTATCCTGATGATGCTCCTTTTTTTTAGTTTTAAATGAATTTACTGGCGAGTTTGAAGGGTCCAGTTTTTTTTTATCAATACCATTGCTCTTCATTGTAAATTTAAAACAGCATCACTTTATTATAATAGCCATAAAGAATTTTTCACTGTGTTTAATGTGATTGGCCATGTTTTTAAAGTATTTTTTAAAGCAGTGCTGTTCACATGTTATCTATCTCTGGTTCAGGACTGTTCCTATTTGAGGAAAGTACAGACTGTATTATAGAAAAAGAGAAAAAACAAAGTGGGAGTTCTTTCATACTACTGCACTCTGATAACTTAGCATTCATATGTTTTTAACTCATTTCCTTTTGACTGAGCAATACTTATTTTTATAGCTATTGGCAGCTAATGATCCCATACATAATTGCTTGGTTTTAATGGGTTTCCGATAATGTGATTCTGTAGGGTAGATTTTTTTTTTTGCCAGTAATTTTGCAGTATTATCATGCATGAAGTGTATGACTTTGTGATAGTTGGAACTTTTTCTCCGCTTCTTCTTCATCTGCCTATAGGGAGAGGTGCCTTGTTTAATAATATAGTAAGTCTCAACAGCTATGTATACACTGGCAAGTTAGGTCGACTTAAGGAGGCTTAAGTCGACCTAACTTAGTCCCTGTCCACACCAGGCTTTCATTAAGTCAACTTAAGAAATTCCTTAAGTCGACTTAATGAAAGGTTAGGTCGACTTAATAAGGACCATGTCAACCTAACCCTTAAGTCGACTCCGTAGGTAGACCTACGCACAGTGTGGACGCTTAAGTCCACTTTATTAAGTTGACCTAAAGGCAGTTAGGTCGACTTACTAAGTCCCTGTTCAAGGAAACCACTTTGTTAAGTCGACCTAATAAGGTCGACTTTAGATAGACCTAAAGTCGACTTTATTAGGTCAACTTAACAAAGTCGACCTAACTTTTTGTAGGCTAGACATAGCCAATGTGTCCTTAACACGAGTCGGACACAATAGAATGTTTTTTCTTCCACAGGTGCATGTGCAGATTTACATACCTAAGTCACTCACATGCAGATAGGGGACGAAAGTAAATCCTGTTTTTTAATTTCACAAGTAAGAAAAGTTTGCTAGAAAAATATTCTAGTATGTTATGATTGGTTGGTGGGTTTTTTATGTTTTGGTCAATTGGTGTCTGTTGTGTAGTTCACAAAGTAACATCTTGTTTTCTATGTGTTGCAGGTAGCATAGTGTACCTTGGGATGATGATGGGGGCATTCTTCTGGGGAGGATTGGCAGACAAGGTGGGAAGGAGGCAGTCTCTCCTGATATGCATGTCTGTCAATGGATTCTTTGCCTTCCTGTCATCGTTTGTCCAGGGCTATGGCTTCTTTCTCTTCTGTCGCTTATTTTCTGGATTTGGGTAAGCTCTTCTGATTTTTTCCATGTCTTTACTTTTTCTGTGTTTATAAAACTTGCCATATGTTTCCTGATACATGGAAATGCACATAATGTAATGTAGGGTTTATAGTTTTATTTCAGTGGCTAGAAAATTACACAGTGTGCACATATGGGACTAACCCTGAAGGACTTGGATTCAGTTCCTGGTTTTGTCACAGACTTCTTGTGTGAACTCAGACAGCTAATAATTTCCATACATCAGTTTTCCAATGTGTAAAATATTACCTACCTCAATGCTGTGTTGTGAAACTTCATTAATATTTGGAAAGCGTTTTGAGAACCTCATATGTATGGTGCTTTATAAGTACAACTTGTTACTAGCAGTCAATTTTTAAATGTAGAAACTGACTGTCAGTGACATTTGCACCCTATTGTGGGTATTATCTTGAGGGGCATATTTGGGGCTCTGTTTGTTTAGAATTTTTTTCTTTTGGTCTGAATAATTTTTGCAGGAGATGGGCTGGTTTAAGAGATTGGTACTAGGACCTTTTAAACCCTGCGTATGTCAGGGTTGGGGTAGTTTGGGGACACTTCTGCAGTCTCTCTCTGCTTTTGTGGATAAAGAAGGACTTTAGTTTCCAGCACTAAGAGTTTGACACCTTTAACAAGCACTAGATTAACAAAAGGTGAAGTTCCCCTATGATATCACTTACATTTTCGCTTCAGGCCACTTGCATCTCTGCATAGGGTCTGAATTCTTAGGGTAGTCCAGTGAGGATGTCCAGGTTCCTCCCTCAGTTCTGACTTCTGCTTCTGGCATAATGGTGGAGATTGAGGTTTTTGGATACAGACTGACTTCCCTTTGTTCCCTCTCCATTTAAAGGGATCTTCACAATTGTGCTACCTGTGCTCCCTGGACACTGTAGCAAAGGTGAACTGGTAAGCCTAGGACACCAGCACCCAGCAAAAGGCTTTCTGACAAGACCAAAGACTGTCCTGCCACAAACTATACAGTTCCTCCATTCAGTTTTGAGGTACCACAAAATAAAGTCTCATCTGTCTCCCTGTCTAAATCTATGGAACCTCAGAAGAGGAAGATTTTGAAGAGCAGCCATTCCTTAGAGCAGCTTAACAAAGTTGACTTAACTTTTCTAGTGTAGACATAGCCTATAAGTTGACTTAAGTTGATCTTGTTAAGTCGACTTTAACAGTAGACATAGCTGTCCATACTGGCTTTAAGTCGACTTAATACGGTCGACTTAGCGCTATTCCCCGTCTACACTGGCGTTAAATTGACTTAAGAAGTCGACTTAAGGCTTAAGTCGACCTTCAGAGATGGTGGTAAGTTGACGTAAGCTGTTATTAAGTCGACTTAAGGAAGCGCTTAAGTCAACTCAATAAAAGCCCAGTGTGGACACGGCTTTGTGTAGGTCGACTTAAGGAGGCTTAAGTCGACCTAAGTTGCCAGTGTAGACATACCCTAAGGGATCAGAATTTTTCAGCTGGTGTGGCAGGAAATGTCTATGTGGGGGTATGGGAAGAGAGTGGGGGTTAAAATTAGATTCCAGATACAGATTGGCTTTCTTAAGACTGTCAACCACCATGCAAAAAATGCACACCTTTTGGCATCTCTCAGTTGTACTGATCTTTACAGGAAGACCCTCCAGAAGTTCTCTTACTCCTCTTTTGGGAACAAGGGGGGGGCAATCTTTTTTTTAAAAGAGGGGGGTTGACCCCAGCTTTGACACCAGGTGAGTGAAACAGCAAACTTGCTATGAGCCTTGACTTAAGTCTTGTATACATATATCTTTCCTCACTTCTCCTCCTGAATGACCTGAAGTAGAGCTTCAAATTGGTTTTGCAAATAGAGATAATTTAAACATTTAGCTCCATGCATCCCCTCTGCCGTGTTCAGGGATTCCTGGCCAGCCCTGATGGAAGATGTCAAATCCCAAAAGAAAAGCATGAGAAAGTTAATGCTATTGTAACCTTCGGGTGGGCTAAAATTCATTTAGTTGCCCTTCTCCAGTGCCTCACAGAGATCAATCCCAATCCCTATGGAGAAAGCAGCTGGAGACCCAGGATCCAGTCTGTATGGGACTCACAGCGAAGCTTGCTCAGAGCTACACTCCCACATTAAAATACTACTACAATAAACATAACAATGAACTTTATTAACTACTAACTAAATGAACCTTATCCTAAGAAAACAAAATACAATTAACCAAGAACAATCCCTACAGAAAACCCCGCAGGAAAGATACCCAAGAGTCCCAAAGTCCAGGTGGAGTTCACCCAACTCTCAGCTACAGTCTCTGTTCCAGTGTAGAGGCTTGAGTGGCAAGAAATAGCTGTCCTCTTCTTCCTTTGCTGGAATCCTCTGTAGCATTCCATGTAGGTTTTTCCTTCTCCTTTGCAACCAGCCCTCAGTCCCATATGCCTGTCTGCAAGGTCTGTTGCAAATGACTCCATTACAGGGAGAAAACATCTTGTTCACCCCTGGCTCAGCTTCTCTCCAGAAAACTGAGCACATGGTCTCCTTTCAAGGCAGCTCTAGCCTGCTGTCCACACAGACTGCTGCTCTCATGTCATCTGACTGACAACATCACATCACACCAGCAGGGTACACTGTGGAGCATGCTCAAAATGCTACCACTCCCTGCTTCCAGAAATTTCTGGTTGTGGGTAGCTATTCTGCCCAGCAACAGTAACCCACCCTCAGTAGGTCTCTCAAAGAGAGGCATATGGGTTACACTGTGTTTAAAAATGTGAACCCCTGATATATTATTGGAGAAAGATGTTAGAATAATCTGAATTGTCAGAATGTTATTTAAGGCAATTTTATATAGTTCTTGAAATCTTACATTAATGATTTCAAAAGAAATGGTAAAAGTGTACACAGTTGAAACTGGTCTTTAGTAGTACAAAGAATCTAAACACAGGAGGAGAAACCTGGACAAAATGCTAACCTCTGATAAGAAGTTTTATGGGGACACAGCTGTATAGCAGATGCCAGCATCTCCTGCAGTCATAATACAACTAAACAAGCAAGAAATCATTCAGAAAAGAACTGTTGATTATATCATATCTTCTCAACAAACTGAAAAACTAGAAGATGAACCAGAAACTTTCAATACAAAGTTCAACAGAGTAGAGGATGGTTGTAGATCTTGGGTAAAATTTTCCAACGCATGTAAGTCCCATTTTCAAAATTGATTTAGACATATATGTCCAATTGACTTTTGGTGAGACTGAGAGTAAGTGCCTAAGTCACTTTTTAATACAGGACAAGGTCATAGACACTTTACTGAAAAACATGTTTTGCCATTTCTGTGCAGGATAGACTCCAGAAAAAGCTAAAACATGTTTACTCCCATTACGAAACTGGGAATAACTAACAGAAAACACAAATATCATGAAGATTTGCTGGAGAATGAGCATCTCCCTGAGACAGATGAGCATTTGAGAAATGACATGGAAAAATCAAGGAAATCTGAGTAACGTTGTAAGATGCTCGAGTTCCAAAGGAGTAGCCGTGTTAGTCTATTGCAGAAAACTGAACAGAGTCCTGTGGCACTTTTAAAGACTAACAGATTTCTTTATCGCATGAGCTTTCATGGGAGAAAATCCCACTTCTGCTGTATCTCAAAATAGCACACTGCAATCCCCATATTTTAACATTTGTATATGGTTGTGATGTTTCATAGAAAGCATGCCTTGCAAGGTACCATATAAAAGGTCATGATCTGTTGAAACTCATTGCTCCGTCAAAATATGTATATTGTTATCATGTATGACATTATGAGATTTTGCTGTGTGGTTAAGTTCCAAAGGGGTAGCCATGTTAGTCTATTGCAGAAAAACAAACAGAGTCCTATGGCACTTTTAAAGACTAACAGATTTATTTATCGCATTAGCTTTCATGGGAGAAAATCCCACTTCGTCAGATGGTTTGAAGATGGGAAATTTACAGAATGAGAAGAAATTAAATGCAGAGAAGTGTATGACATAGGATCTGGTCAGGGTGTAACAACAAATCAAAATAGATGTTAGGATTCAAACACTGGGGAACAGCACATAGAGGAAGGTGAGGTCAAATCACCTGTTGTAATGAAATGAGAAAAAAATCCATAGTCCCTGTTTAACCCCAAGGCAACTGAGTCGAATTTGCATATAAATTCGAGTTCTGCAGTTTCTCTTTGAAGCTGTGATTTGTTATTCATCTGTTTCAGCATGGCTATTAACAAGTCGTCAATGAAGCGAGCAGCGAGATTGAAGTGTTCCTCTATTGTTTTCTGAGTGTTGCAATTTCTGATGTCAGATTTGTGTCCATTTATTCTTTTGCGCAAAGACTGTGCTGCTTGTCCAATATACAAGGCAGAGGGGCATTTCCAGCACATGATGGCATAAATCACATTGGTGGATGAGCAGATGAATGAGCCCTTGATGGAGTAGGTGGTTTGATTTGGTCCTGTGATGGTGTCTTTAGTGTAGATATGAGGGCAAAGTTGGCAGCGTGGTCTGTTGCAGGGATATGTTCCTGCTTTAATGTTTCAGTTATTTGATCTGTAGTTGCTGGTGAGTATCTGTTTAAGGTTGGGGGGCTGTCTGTAAGCAAGGAGAGGTCTGTCTCCCAAGGCTTGAGAGAGTGGGGAATTGTCTTGTAGAATAGGCTGTAGATCTTTGATGATATGATGAAGAGGTCTGACTTGGGGGTTGTAGGTGGTGCCCAATGGTGTTTTGTTGTCTTTTTTCTTGGGCTTCTCCTGTAGTAAATCTGTTAGTCTTTAAAAGCGCCAGAGGACTCTTGTTGGTTTTTCTTCTATGTGGCTGTTATTGAAATATGTTGTGAGTTAGCTCTCCAGTGACAACAAATGAGTGTTAAGTGACCATTATGAGCCATTGACCAGCAGGGAAATGGTAAACTAGAAATTTACAATTCTACAGGAAGACAACAGAGTCCTGTGGCACTTTTAAAGACTAACAGATGACGAAGTGGGATTTTCTCCCACGAAAGCTCATGCGATAAACAAATCTGTTAGTCTTTAAAAGTGCCACAGGACTCTGTTGTCTTTCTACAATAGACTAACACGGCTACCCCTTTGGAATTCTACAGGAGACAGTTGTGCAAGCACCATCCAATGAGGATTGTTCAGCTCTGTGACTCAGCAAGGCCCACCAAGACATGCATGAGCCAATATCTTTCCTGGCTGGGACATGAATTGAGAATACAAAATAAGGGACAATGACATCATAAAATCACCTCTCTCCTGCCCACATGTGCTGAAGGCAACAAGAATGCTGGGAAGAGAAAGACTTTGAACTGAGAAGATTGGTCGCAGTCTGAGAAGGAAGTTCAGCCTGTGTATTAAGAACTGTAACCTACCAGCAATATCAAGTGAGGTGTGAAAAAATGCTTGGTTCAAGTGTCACTTACTCTAATAAGACTTAGGATTTAGACTGATTTTATTTTTATTTTCTTAGGTAATTATCTTTGACATTTATGCTTATCATTCATAACCACTTAAAATAGATCTTTCTCTAGTTAATAGACTTATTTTAATGTTTTATCCTTGCCAGTGAGTTTGTCTAAAGTGCTCGGGAAATCTGCTCAGATGACAAAAGCAGGTACTTGTCCACTGTCCTTAGTCAAAGTGGTGAAGTAATTAATGAGTTTGCATTGTTCAAGAGAAGATCTTGAGCAGTGTAAGGCAATATAGTTCTGGGGTGCAAGGCAGGGTGCTGGGGGAATTTGCTGGAGTCTTTCTACGTGGGATTCATAAATGGCTTAAAGAGCATTCAGATAATTTAGCTGGGTGTGTCTCCGTATGTTGGCACCTGGAGGGGTCTGAAGCTTGTCATTAGCACAGCATTGTGTGAAACAGCCCAGATGGGAGAGTTCCAGGTTGTACCCGGGGGCCTGTAACAAA
>ML685768.1:2889414-2901743 GCA_007922175.1 Pelusios castaneus
GGTTAATTCGAACTAAGAAATTAGTTCGAATTCACATGGCCACATTGGTTAATTTGAACTAGTTAGTTCGAATTAACCCCTTAGTTCAAATACCCTATTCGAATTTATTAGTTCGAATTAAGGAAGCCCTTAATTTGAGCTAACTAAAGCCTAGTGTAGCCATGGCTTTAGTTAGTTTGAATTAAGCCTCCTTAATTCGAACTAACTTGCCAGTGTAGACATAGCCCATGTGAAGAGTCTATTGTGGATCCTTTGCAAATAGATGCCTAGAAGGAAGCCCTCTTGCGACATGAAACCACTGAGTGCAGTATCCAAACATCCAATAAAATAAAATGTGTTGGCAATCACTGAATTTTCATGGGAAGGAAGTTAATTTTTGTATTACTCTTTTGCTCTCTAATATTTGTTTAACCATTGGTAAACTTGCTTCTTTTCTGCCTATCAGTTTTAGCAGCCTCTGTGACGGCAGCATAAATGTGCATTTATCCTTATCTTGAAATTCACTTGCAACTTCACCACAAGTGAATTGCAGCAGTTGTACAGTGTATCTCCTGAGTCCTATGAGAGACTCACTGTTATAAAAATACTCCTTGAAGCATCCTAGAATTGTGTTAAATGCTGAAAAATGAAAGCACAAATTTTGGGTCTTGGGACATGATGGAACATTTTGTAGTATTAAGAAGGAAAACTCTTGTGTTTTGGGTGTTGGGGGTTTTTTTTAGCCAAAAGCAAAGATCTAAAGACTGATAACGAAAGGTCTAAGTCTAATGCTGAAAATTATACACATCTTGAATTATATGAGGTTTTATAGGAGAAAACTGAGCCATTTTTCCAATACGGCCTTTTGAGAGGTCTATTTTTTCACCATAGATGAACTGTGAATTTTATGTAAAATTGCATTTTAAATAGACATTTCTAATCAGATTGCAGGCAATGGCCACATTGCAGAAAAGAGGCTTGATTTGTGACATCCGCACAGGACTGCTCGCACAACATGAGCTTACGTATCAGGTGTAATAAACCCATTTACATTGTTTTAAACTTAAAGTTGCAGTCATAATGAGTAAACATTTTACTTAAATATTAAACAAAATTTCTCCTTCCATTTGTATTAATGGTGATTTATTAATCCTGATTTTAGTACTGCTGGCATCACAGAAGACATCATTTTTAGCAGTGTAGCCTCTACTAACACAAGATTCAGAAATGCTCATTGTAATAAAAAACCCCATTCATTTCAAGTACTTAAACCATCCAGATACTGTAGGAGATGCTTCAAGTCATCTAGCTACTATGATAATGGGCATCTTAGAAATGCCTACCTAGGACGCAATTGCCAGGATGTTACAGTGAAGAAAATGGGTTTTTATTTTAAACTGTTCAGTGCTAAACTCATGTATTTTTAAAATTTTGTTTTTATTAGTATTTGTTCATTCAATAAAAATGCAGTATAGTAGTCTTCCAATAATGTGTGTAACAATAAAATATTTATTGGTGCGTAACTTCATAGAGTTACCAGCATATACAATATTGTACAGTAGGAAGAAATAAAGTAACAACTCTGCAGCTAAATTAAAATTCAGTACACAAAGACAAAAAGAGAAAAATCAACATAGGTTACTGCAAATCATTCAGATTATAACAGCATAATGTTTTTTAAGCATAGATGAAATAATCAGAGGTACTACAAATTTAAACGTACTTTTTGTCCATCCTCTGTTAAAGGCGGGTTGCCAAGATGTGGAGGGCTTGGGAAGGATGAATGAGTGGAGCGCAGCTATTATTTATGCATGACTCCAGAAAACTTTAGCAAAAATTCATTTTAAAAAATTAATTCTCTGTTTCATGAGAATCTTGTCATCATGTTTGTAGACTATCAATCTTATCATCGTAATAATATGGGTTTTCTTTAAAAAATTAAGTCAAACAATTTTGTGTTGGTTACAGTTCTTCAGGTTCTAATACAGTTCACCGACCTGCTTCATCATTGATCGTATCATTTCCATGAAAATCTATGCATTTAATTTTATCCAAAACTGTGGAACTTCCCCAAAAGTTTTCAAATGCACTGCAGTCAGGCCTATGGCATAGAGAAGACCTTTTTTTAAGGTGACAATGTACCTAAGAAGAAAATAAACATAGATAAAAACACTTTTTTTTGTGGCAAAGACGCTTTCAATTTAGGTTCTAAACAGATACAGTGGTGAGGTTTGTTCAGACTTTAAGACCTCCTATGACACTATCTTTACACATGGTTGTGTTTTCTTTTAGGATTGGTGGAGCTGTTCCAACAGTGTTCTCATATTTTTCTGAAGTGCTTGCCCGAGAGAAACGTGGTGAACACATAAGCTGGCTGTGCATGTTTTGGATGATTGGTGGTATCTATGCCTCTGCCATGGCTTGGGCAATAATTCCTCACTATGGTAAGAAACAAATCTTTCCCACTTGCGGTATTTCTATGATACGTACTTTACAATGAGAAAAAGAGAGTACTCTTAGTTTGTACTCAAAATACTGACTTGTTTACAATAAAGGGCTAATTGATTGTTTGTAGGCAAGTAAACACATTATATCAGGCTCTAAATTACAAAATATTAAAATATGCAAAAATCAGCTATTGCTCATATTTCAGCCAATGGTCCCTAAACCTCACAAGACTGGAACTTCATGCACTGGAATCTCTTGTAAAATAATTAATGTTATCACTGAAACGGAAGAAATGTATTTTCAGTAAACAGGAATTATAATAACTTGCATCATACAGAGAAGTTTGAAAATCATGGTGTCATATTTGTGCCATTGCTGCTGAAATAGATTGAAGTGAAAAGTTATCCCCCTAGTTTAAAAAAAAAAAGGAATTAGGTCTTAAAATCTTGGGAAAGGAAGGAAGGAAGGTGGCTCTCCTGGTGAATGTTTGCAACTCCAGCACCGATTACAGTGCTACAGTGGCTGGTTGTCCATAAGTCATTCTTGTATTTCAGAAATGTAGAAATAGAATGGACAGCAATATAATATAACAGCTTTTAGAGTGCATCTACACTGGCAACTTAGGTCGACTTAAGGATATTTAAGTCGACCTACACAAAGCCGCATCCACACTGGGCTTTTATTAAGTCAACTTAAGCGCTTCCTTAAGTCGACTTAATAACACCACCTCAAAAGGTCGACTTAAGCCTTAAGTCAACCTTATTAAGTCGACTTAAAGCCCGTGTGGACGGCTATGTCTATTGTTAAGTCAACTTAATTTCCTGATTTACCATTCTGATATATTTGTTTGTGTCCATAAACAGACCACATAAATTGGCATTTTCCCTCTTATAATTTCTACGCCTCCCCCAGAAATAGTAAAAATCTGCAATTGTTCCCCAAAATTCTTTTCAGTCACATTCAACATTGTATCTCCACCTACCAGGAAGCAAATCAGCGTTCTAAATAACTGAATCCACCCACTTCAGTGATCTCTTTATTTCGATTTATTTATTTAAGCATTTCTCTGATCTTTGCTTCAGGGTCTTGTCTAAGCTAGGAAGGGTTTGTTGGTATAGTTACTATGATATGGCTATACTAGCAGACTCTCCTAGTGAGCTTATATCAGCCAAAGCGTTATTTTGCTGATGTAGTTTATACTAGTTCCCTGAGCAAAATAAGCTATAACAGAAAATGTACTTTTTTTGCCAGTATAACTGTGTTTGCCCTAAGGCATTTGCTAGTGTAGCAACATCAGTTAGGTGTGTGCCCTGTTTCTTAAACCCCCACTGCCCACCCAACCAACATAACTATGCCAGCAAGTTTTAAGTGTAGAGCGGGCTACAGAGTGTGCCCAATAAAAATGAATGAACTCGAAACCTGTATAAAATCAGTATAACTATTGACGTTAGTGGAATTATTCCTGATTTAGACTAGTGTAAGTGAGCGGAGAATCAAACCTAGTAAGTGCCTGAACTGACAGCCTTGGTACACACTTCTGGTTCAGGTATGACAATGGAAACAAGAAGGACGGGGTAGAATTCTTTTGCTTCGCAGCCTCTCCTATGTACACTCTCTTCTTCCTTACTGCTGTACATCTTCATAGCTGTTAGTGGAGCTAGGCCAGTTTACATCAGCGGAGTATCTAGCTTTTACTTTTTCTGAGGCAAGAATAAAAGTGACGACATGTATGTAGTAACTTGTGTCTTTTTTCTGTTCAAACAGCATGATAATGCCCGGAGGGCGGGCAGCAGGCTATCAGAAAGGCGAGCAGAACAAGTTAACAGTGATTTGGCGCTATTCTGTCATGGGTGCCACACAGAACAGTTTGCTAATAGGGTAAAATCAAAGCAAAACTTTCATGTAATAAAAAGTTCATAAGGTGTCACTGTTGTAGACTTCAGGGACCCTGTGGTGAAAGATCACTGTTTCGAGTCCCTCATAATCTCAGCTGTAAGTGCTAGTGCCTCCGTTTAAGGGCTTTGTTTGTTTATAATTGTTGTCTGTTGAAGGGCAAGATCAAGGCCCAGGGTGGCCTAGGGTTGCCCATCCTTGTGGGCCCCCTTCTTGCCCCTCCCCCCCATGTGCTGGGGGGTGGGATCAAGAGCTCCGGGATCCTGGCTAGCACTGCAGGGGGTGGGGCATGGACCATGCTGCTGCAGGCTGGTGCACCTGTGTGTGGAGGTCATGGGTTACACTGCCGTGGGCAGGGGGAGGCCGCGGGCCGTGCTGCAGCTGGAGGCTGGGGAGGGGTGGTCCATTTGAATCTGGGCTCTAATTTAATCAAACAACCAAAGTTTGAGGGGCAGTTTTGGATCAGTGTAAAGAGTTCTGGCTCATCTCTAACTGTATGTTGCATGTAGATCTGTATTGGCTGCAGAACTAAAGGAAACTTCCCAGTAAACCCCAGGACGTGAGACTCCTCACAAGCCCACTAACAGAGGCAGATTAAGTCCTGATCCCATTGAGTTGTGGCTCTTAATCTTGGTTGGCAGGTAGCCAAATTTGATCCACATGGGTGGAGTCTATTTATGGGAAAGGGTGTGGCCAGGCATACAAGTGGTGGGGATTCAAATGGGGCTAGAGGCTGCTCCCCAAAACAGCTATCAGTGGGAGTCAGTATCAGGGGTACTGAATGGCAGTGCTGCACCAATGGGAACAGAGGGATTTGGATCTCTGTCCCAAGATCACTATCATGGAAGGGCTGTCTGTCCTCTTCTATTAAAGTTATGTGCGGTATATTTTAGCTAATATGATAGCAAAAGTGTTTTGTTCCGTTTTTAGAAATTTATTTCTACAAAAATGAAATGGTTAATGCATGATTTTGTTATTAAGCTCAGGAGATTTTATCTTGGCTCTGCTACAGATTTACTGTGTCCCCTTGGGCAAGTTATTCAAGCTGAAACTTTTCAGGAGGAGTCGCTAATTCTGGATGTCCAATTTCTGGGTGTCTGGCATGGGACACCTATTGACTTCTGTGGGAGCTGTGAGTGTTCCAGGTCAGAGATGTGCCAGGATGGGCACAGAACAATCAAAGCTCTGAAAATTAGTAGCTACATTCAAAAATGTGGGTCTTCACCTGTTTATACCTCAGTTTCCTCGTCTGTGAAATGGCACATGAGAGCAAATTAAGTGGAAGGTGCTGTACAATTGCAAGGTATTATTTATTTGTTAAAACATAATGAACTTGGGAATTGAAATCTATGTGGGTCCTTCCCTACTCTAAATATGGAGCTTATGGGGCTATGACTTTTATAGTTGGTTCTGTTTTTGAGATGCTTTCAGTGCAGGTTAGAAATTCTGACCTATGCATTAGAAGGGGGGCAGAGCAGTAAAGAAACAGCTTTATTTCATGCCTGTTTCATCAGCTACTCCTAGTGTTTCTTAAAGAACTAGGTACCCAGGGGGCTATGAAATGTATTATAAATCATGGTTTCGTTTTAGGGGAAAAGGTGAGTTTCTGCTTCCCTCTCCCTCTGCTCCAGTCCCAGAGTGGGATTTTAGTCTCTCTTATGCAGTGCATCCAGCTAGGGCCAACATGTTATCATTCTTCTCTACACTGAATGTGAGGTGCCAAAGTCATAGTTCACCTAGGGCACCAAAAACCCTTGGGCCGGCCCTGAGTGCATCCAACCAATCCAAACGATGAGATGCACTTACATGATTTGTAATAGAAGAAGACCGGCTTGAATGATTTCACACGGTGCAGTACAATGACTGTCCCCAAGAAATCTAGGGAAAGGCAGCAGCTACTGCAGACACTGGCTAGATTTACCAGAATTATTTACTGCACTTCTTATTATACCAACACCTGATTTGTGTCTCCATCTTACAGCAACCAAAGTGGTGCCCTGCTTTGTTGTTTTGTTCAAAGCCGGAACACACTGGAGGAGGCTGTTGCCAGTGATATAAGCCATGCCAGTAGATCAATGGAGTTTGCTTTAATCTTTCTGCAAGAGGCAGAGTTCAAACAGAAGAAATGCACAAAGGACTCTGAAATACAATTAAGAGTTTGTAAAATTTTGTAAGTAAAAGAAATGCATGAATAGAAAAAAATCAAAATGGGGAGAAAAATACAATCACTTCACCACACTAACGTAATTATTAAATTGATACTGTTGTGGTTGGTGCATTATAAATATCTTTTGATGGATTAGCCAGAGAATACAGGGGTGCTACTAATGCATAGCTTATAAATGCCTAGATTATAAAGCCTGAAAGGACCACTGTGACCATCTAGTGTGAGGTCATATTGAGGTTTGAGTAAAAAATGCTTGTGAACTTTTGGTCCCCCACCCTTCCTTGCTCCTTTGAGTACAGCTTTAAGTAATACAGTGTGTTTGACAATATATTTTCTTAAAGGGAATTCTGTCAGGATTTTACCTGCCTCATTGCAGAGAAAAAAAAATCTATTAGCTGTCAGGATAAAAAGGATTTAATAAAAAAAGAAATGACACAAAGAAACAAATCGCATTGTGAATGAAAAGTAAATACAAGTTTTGAGAAAAGCATAATGTGAAGATTTTTTTTTAAAAAAGGAAACAAGTCCTAGGTTTATTAGACTGTGAAACAGCCTCCCATGGGAATTGGCTAAACCCCCATTATGTGAAACACAAGACAGAGAACTAGGAATATGGAGAAGGGCTTGTAGTTCCCAATGGAGCATTTGGTGTGAGGGGACTGAGAACAGAGTAGAAGAGAGACATCAGGCTATCACAGAAGAGAGGAAAAGTCAACAAAAACTTTCCCATCTTCAAAGCGTCTGATGAAGTGGGATTTTCTCCCACGAAAGCTCATGCGATAAATAAATCTGTTAGTCTTTAAAAGTGCCACTGGACTCTGTTGTCTTTGTACAGAAAGAGTTTGAGTCTTCACCCGTTGCAGTCAATAGAAATGTTGCCATTTGCTTGCAGGAGATGGGGGTAACAGGATCAGAACCTAAAAGAGAAAAGGCACCAAAAACCAAAAAAAAAATAGGTGGGGAAGGAGGACCAAAAGAAGTGGAGGAACATACAAACAAGGAGAGAAATGAGAAGAGAGAGAAGGGCATATAGTAGGGAAGCAGAGAGATGGCGACATAGTGCCACCAGTCATGGGGAAGTGCTACCCAGGAGATCAGTCCAGATGATCTAATGGTCTCTTCTGACTTTAAAAGCTATGAATTCGTGGCTATTTTTGTTATAGGGAAATATTATTTTGAATTTTCATGATGTTTTGGCTTAGTTACACTCAAATCTTTATTTGCCATGAAAACTTTATAATACAAAACAAATAGAAGACCTAAAAGCATCTACTCTATAATGAAACATCTTTTAATCTCATTTCTATTCCACTAAGGGACATAATGATCCCAAAGTGTTGACTTTTTGCTGCCAATCAGTGCATTTCCACTAATGTTGTTTCCTGCAGGCTAATACCACATTTTCTAAATCTGAGTTAGTTACAGAAGGTACAAGGAAGAGTTAGCGACAACATGAGTAATCAGCTCCCACTCATGAATTGTTTTTTGTTTTGGAAAATCCTATGTAATTATATTTTACTCGATGTGTATACTTAAAATATTATCTTTGTCTTAGAGACAAGAAGAATGACGCCACAGCTGAATGCAGAAAGGATGTTTATGCAAATCAGAATAGGCAAGAAAAACAAATTCCCTTGTTTATCACTTACTATTTTCTGTGCCCTGTGCAGGGTTTTTTATGGTCATTTAAAAGTTTATCTTCACAACTGTTAGAAGCTTAAGTAGCTTTTAACACATCCACTTAATGAACACTAAAGATGCTCATTAGTGAGCTTCAGAAAGAACTTTCTCCTGTGGCTCTGTAAATTGATTGAAAATGAGAGAAAGGATTTGTTTTCCCAGAGGTTCAAGAAAAACTAAAACTGCAAGCCAGTCACTTCATACAGCATCAGAGCAATGACTTCTTTTCTGTGTTTGCTTGAGCGATTAATTTTACACAGCTGTCCTGATTCTCAGTGCTCATTGATGGAAATTAAAAGTAACTCCATTGAAAATAATGGTGCTATACCAGGATTTGGCCCAGGAACTTTAAGAAGTGCCTGGTGCATCAGGGATTATTTCCATTTACAATATTTTTAAACTGGAAGAAGTAGGAGGCACAATTTTTGCCTATCATTGCCAGTAATGAATTAAGTGAGATTAGTTTATTTCTTCTGGTTAGATTTGTTCCTAGACCTGCTTTTCTTTTTTTTGAAAGATGAGAGTCTCTTTTCCATAAAGCAGAAAAATTATTGATTCTGTTCTCTCTCTATGGTTAATAATAAAAATCTCTAATTAATAAGTCATTTAGCTATCAGATCTGGTTACTAGTCCTCTTGAATGATCATTCAGATGCATAGAATCATTTATCTATTTTGTTCAAAATAAAATACGAGTTTGTTAACCATCCTTGTTTACTGTACACTCAGGCTGGTAAGAGCCAGCAAGGAGTCTTGTGGCGCTTTTAAAGACTAAAAAATTTATTTATCGCATGAACTTTCGTGGGTAAAAATCCCACTTTGTCAGATGCATGAAATGGAAACTACAGTATGGAAGGGGAGTCTCTGCATTTATAAGTTCTAGAGGAATAGCTGTGTTAGTCGGTAAATAGCAAAAACAATGAAAGTCCTGTGGTGCCTTAAAGGCTAACAAATTTCTTCAGGCATATGCATCTGAAGAAGTGCATCTGCAAAGTGGGTTGCAGCCCAGGGAAGCTTATGCCTGAAGAAATTTGTTAGTCTTTAAGGTGCCACAGAACTTTAGTTGTTTCTGCATTTATATATCCCCTTCCATACAGTAATTTCCATTTCATGCGTCTGATGAAGTGGTATTTTACCCAAGAAAGCTCATGCGATAAATAAATTTGTTAGTCTTTGAAAGAGCCACCGGACTCCTTGTTTGTTTTGCTGAACTAGACTAACATGGCTACCCCTCTGGAACTTGTCACCATGCAAGAGCCAGCAGTTTCGCTTGCAATTGCAATTTATTATGATTTCCATAACATATTCAGTCCATAGAGTTTTTATACAACTTGAATCTCATTACTTCAGTTTGTAATGCTATTGCCTTTAACATGAGATGAACATAATTAATTACAGAATGAGCACTTTATTCTTTTAGCAAATTTATTTCTTCTTCCCCTCAAAATATTACATGTTATTTCCAGTAGCCACACCTACACACAGGGTAAATAACCCCACTGAAACTTTTGAACTCATGAACACTATCTGAAGATGGCACTATGGTCACCAAAAGAAATGAATAGGTGGGTTTAAAATGAACAAAAGGAATTTTTCTTCATACAATGCACAGTCAACCCATGGAACTCCATGCCAGAGGATTTTGTGAAGGCCAAGACTATAATGGGGTTAAAAAAAAGTTAGGCAAATTCATGGAGGTTTGATCCATCAGTGGCTATTAGCCAGATTAGGCAAGGATTGCTGTTCACCAGAAGCGGGGAATGGGAACAAGATGGATCACTTGATGATTTCCTATTCTTTTCATTTCCTCTGAAATGCTTAGAATTGGCCACTGTCAGAACACAGAATACTGGGCTAACTGGACCATTGATCTGAGCTGTTCTAATGTTCTGCTAGCGACCTGCTGTGTGACATAGGCAAGACACTTCATCTCACCTCTGTTTCTGCTCCTGTCCTGTCTATTTGTTCTGTAAGCTCTCTAGGTGCATTACTTGTGTCTTACTATATGCTTGGGCCTCAGTCTTGGATGGGTCCTCTAGGTGCTACTATAATACAAAAAACAGTTACGAAAATTAGCAGGTGAGATCAGTATAGGGGATTTAGGTTACTATTTTCAAAAGAATGTATGAATTCCAGTGGGATTTAGGCACCAAACTTTCCTACAGTCCTTTTGAAATCCCAGACTCTAATAGGGAAAATGAGTATTTTTGAAAGAAATAAAGTATGATAATCTGTTTGTCTTATAATATTTTCCATATCTTTATCAAATTTTAATCACTTTAACTTCAACTCCAAGACAAAAGATCAAATTTATTTGATAAGTAATGGAGAAACTTGCAAGCAGAAACACGCATTAAAATCTCAAAAATATTTTGCAGTGATGTTCTAAAAGCCATACCCCAATTTAAGTGTTAGATTTAGTGTGGCCTTTCAGATTAGTGTAGAAACTTCTAATAGCAGCCGTTAAATCTGGATGTTAATTGAAAATGTATGTGTTTCAGTACTGGTTTGGAGTTGAATGATTTTTGGGCCTCTAATATATGGATATTTAAAAGATGGGCTTCATGTGACCAAGAAAAGAAGTGATTAATTAGCGAGGACAATCAGTAAATTACAGATTAAAACACTACAGTCTACCAAAGGATATAAGGCCTGTTTATCTAGTTTAACTTTTACATGCAAATCAGACACTAAAATTCAACAGGACGTTTTCACTATGGCATACAAATGACATCCATTTTAATCCTTTCATATTTTGATACAATATAAGAATAAGAGATCAGTGAAATTCAAGCAGCTCTTTTTAGAATTTGTTTTATTATGTTTGAGTTATTCTGGAAGCTGGTGCAAAGCAATTCATGTGAGTTTTAATGCCACACTTTGAGACTTGACCTTTCTATTTACTCAGGTATTTACTTTTATTGCTTGTCTTTTTGTCTTTTACAAAAAAAAGCATTGAAAAGAAGTCATTTTATTAGGAGCCAGAGCCAAAATTACATCAGAGGAAAATTGTGAGGATGAATTAATTTATGTACATACAACACTTTAAAGACTTACACATTCTAAGCATTATCAGCATAATCCTAAATTAGACAATAGAGTTATCTTTCAGCAGTCTTGTATATGTATTTTGTGAACCACATTTTCAAAGGGCTTTAATTCAGCTTTTAAATAGATGCCTGCAATACATTCTCATATCTTTGTACGTACATACATAATTTTGATGACTATTCACTATCTGTGGTTTGTGCCCATAGAACAAATAGCTATTGAAACTATATTTGTGTCCACAAACTTTTGGAGAAACACAAAACAAAATAAAATGCCTTACAAGGACAAGATGTTGCACTGCATGTTATTCTCCCTCTGAAGACTGATGAGAAAATAAACATGACAGATGTTAGTCATGTTGCTTAATGCATTATTGGAAGGTGCTTAGATACTATAGTGATGAGTGCAGTATAAGAATGTACATAGGCTAAAACAGAAAACTGTAAACTCAAGACAGTGGCTACAGTGGTAGAGGACCAGTGTGGAGAAAGAGGGAGAAAGCTATCTTCTATCCATACAGATTGTGTATTTTGTAGGTTAAAAGCAGATCATTACTTCCAATATTATATAATCGGATCCTATTTAGGGAAGTTTTCTTTTTAGCTTAGCTGATAGTTAAATACTGTCCTGGGCAGCAATGTTTGGAAATGTTACATTTACTGTTCATAAAACAGAATTTTGCCTAGTCTTCATGACTGGATTTTATTATACTGGACAGTGCTATCCAAACAGATGTGCCCAACTCCATATGCAAACCATTTAACCATATTTTAAATTCACTAAATGCAGCAAAAGAAAGTTGAGGAAATTACAGAATATGCATAGGAGTTGTCTTAATGCTGCTAGCTGTCTAACAAGAGGTCAGAAATGAGGCAATATAAAAACTGATATGAAGGGTGTTTTAGTGCCATTTGACTGCATAGTCCAAAATCTGATTGTATTAATCACAGATTTTATTTTTGAGCAAAGCAGAAGCTTTTTAAAAAAGTTTTGTTAAAAAAATTGAAGACTCTTGATCAGCACCCAATCCAGCCCTGACTCCAGAGTGGATCGGGTCCCCGGGGGTGGATCAGGCTCAGGAGTGGGGCCCGGGCATGAGCCCCGAACCTATT